>JAYGGG010000070.1:0-590856 GCA_036346245.1 Bonia amplexicaulis | reverse complement strand
CGCCACCCTCCCGTCGCTATCCCATCATCCCATGGATTCCTACCCCACAAGCCATCACAGGCAATGAGAGGGAGTAGAGGACTGGGGGAAGGGCATACTAGATCTCGGCAATGTTGGCGTCACGCCTTGAGGCCACCACTTCTTGCCCCCTCCTCCTCATCGCGGTGGTGGCGTCGCGACCACCACGGTCACGTCTTGCATAAGCCCGAGCCGAAAGCCGGGCACCTCGCCGGACAGTGTCCCCGCCCAGACCGCCCAGCCGCCGGCAGACACCAGCCCCTGGCCGACGCCGGTCGCCCGATGGGAAAGAAGCTAAAGGGCTATGGCGTCTGAGGTCGGCAATGGGGTCATGGGCGGCGGAGGTAGGGGTGGAGAGGCGGCCGGGGATGGGGAGGAGGAGGCGGCGGGGAGGTGGGAGGAGGAGGCGGGGGGGACGGAGGAGGAGGCGGGGAGGTGGGGGAGGCGGTTGGGGAGGTTGGGGTGTAGGGAGGTGACCGAGGGACGGGGAGAAGGAAGGGTCCGGGAGAGGTGGGTTGGTGATATGCCCTAGAGGCAACATGGAGATGTTGAATATATCACATACTATGTTTATGATACATTGCTTTGTTCCTTGAAATAGACATTATCATTATTGATCAATGAGTATGTGACTTATTCATGAGACTCTTAATGCCAAAATGTTGCTATTTCTAAATGATCCCGATTATATTTCATATGAGGAACAAATATGATTCAAAGATCAAGATATGTATTGATTGATGATCATGTCTCATGGATCATGGTATGGAGATACCAAATCAATAATATGGACATGTGTTAGTGAACATATGTTGGATAGACCCGCCATGAGACACCGCAGAGATTCCATGTGTCATCAGTTGGTCTCAAGTAGTGTTTATGTGGAATCCTTAGACTTGAGATCATCATGGTTCCCAAGATGCGTAGTAGCTTACTTTGGGACTACTAAACACTACTCCGTGAATCGGGTAGTCATAAAAGTAGTCTTTGGGTTTGCCATGAAACATGTAGTGGGATGTGAATGATCAAGATAGAATTTGCCCTCCTTATGGGAGAGATATCTACAGGCCCCTCGATGTAATGGATTATGAAAGTGCATGGCCATGCCAAGGTGATTGAGGAGTCAATCACGAGTTTATAATCCATCACGGAATCGAGAGAGTGATTGAGCTATTAAGAGGATGACACATGTCTCGCCTTGAGCTTAATCTATATCGTGAGGCAAAGGGATTAGTACATGAGAACATTACTGAGTTCAAATGATATGATCTTTACGTATACTTTGGGGTTAATATGTCTTACTAGAGGCCGCTATTAACGTGGTGACCGGAAAGGTGTTTCGGTCGCGACCAAGTATACGTGAACCTCTGGTCGCACACTTAACAGGTTGGAACACTAATTCGAATGTGATTCGGATATGGGCTCAATTCGGATAGAAATCCGGATAGACTCTATTGGGCCTCGGTCCACGAGGCCCAAGTGAGGAGGTCTATATATGGAGGCGGGGCCGAGGGAACGATCCGATAATCCCGAGCTAATCCGTAGCCGCCACCTCGAGCCAAACCCTAGCCGCTCATGAGTCTTTGGTACACTCGCGATCGGCGCTCCACCGGACGTGTGGATACGGTGGGCGCGCTGCGTGCGGCGTTGATCGGCATCAACAACCTACAGATTGGATCGCTCGTGGTGTGGTTGATCGCGTGGAGGAGACGATCGGTTCGGGACGATCGACTACTTCCACTACTACTTCGACGCTGTGGTTGGATCGGCTTCTCCAACTCTTCTTCATTGCTGCTGGCGTCTAGTGGTAACGATCCATGATCCTCCTTAAGCATGATGTTCTTGTGTGCGGTAGAAAATTTTGTTTTACGCTCTCGTAGCCTACTCGCGATCCATTAAGGAGGAGGTGGGGAGAGGTGGGGAGGAGGAGGCGGCGGGGACGGGGGAGGAGGGAGGGATGGGGAGGAAGAAGTTCTTTGGGCCACCGAGGGAGGTAGGGGAGTAGTAGGCACCGCCAAGAGTCTCTCACTCCCTCTAGCTCTAGTAGTAGTAGACTAGTAGGAGAGCAGAGAGTTGAGCGTGTGATTCCTTAAGCTGAGAGTTGATTGAGAGAGACAACGGTTGACACAACGTTCGGACTTCAGAAGAAACGTTCGAGAGAATCAACATTCAGAAGCTACAATGTTCGCGACTCGAGAGCAACAGCTCCTTCCCGATGCATATAAATTCACAAGCTTAGACGTCTCATTTCTTCCTACAACGTTCAGACTTCTGATTTCTTCAGAAGCTAATTAATATCTTATTTCCTCAACATCCCTCCACACTCCCCATTTCTTCAATATCCCTCTACACCTTTTATTTCTTCAACATCCCTCTACACTCCCCAAGTCCTCATTTATTCACCAATCGCCATCCATCCACTATGCCACCAAGGAGTCAGAGTACCAAGAGCTCCCAAGTGGTATGCAGAGGAGTCGAAGCTCGAGAAGGGCAGCAGGGCGACTTAGTGTAAGCTCCCGCCGTCGCTCCCCTAGTCCTCTCCGACTCCCATTGATGCTCGTCGTCTCTCGCCAAGCATGGGAGACTACGTCATAGATGACCATCGTATGGACGGTACAGAGGGCTACGAAGAGTACCAGGGCGGTCTAGATCCAATGGGGAGTCTAGAGTTCCTTGCCACCCGACGACAACATTGGTGGTGCGGATGAAGGCGGTGCTGGAAACACATGCCCTAGAGCCAGGAAATCTGAGATGATGAAACGGTAGAGATCGCAACTTATAATTATCACAATGCTAAATTAATTGCTCGTACAACTATAGAGACAGAGCACTTGAACAGGTACTACAAAGCATGTTTACGCAAGATGGCGGCATAGGCCGAGGGGGAGGAGGAGGAGTACAAACACAACTACACTTCCAGGCCGATGATTCTGTAAGTACTTGAGTATACAACCCGCTTTCTGCCCATTTATTATCCTACCTCTTGCTTAGTTATAGAATTTATTTGATTAATTGCATACAAAATTGCCAAATCTAGGGAGGATTCCCTTTAGGCCATGTCGTCATAGCAATGGAGGAAAAATTTGCTAAATATTTTGGTTCTATTTCACACTTGTATTACTTTGCTGTCATTTTCGATCCAATGAAGAAGTTGGCAGGTTTACAGTTGGCATGGAGGGAATAGGTGAATGCCTTGGCCTTCACTATTCAGAAGCTTTCGCACATGTTAAAGATGAACTTTTCCGTGTTTTCTGTATGTATTATGAAAAGTTTGGTAGCAGCGCAGATCAGAGGCCTCACAGCAAACGCAACAAGAAAAGATATGCTTGATATCACACTTATGGAAGAAAGCTAAAGGGCAACTCTACTTCTTCGTCCTCTTAGTCTCAGATGGCCTCTAAGTGGAATTCTGTCTCAGAGCTAAACCACTAATTGGAGCATGATTTTACAAATATTGATACTGATCTTACAAGTAGAGGCAAGATAGACTTGCTCGGGTGGTGGAAGAACAACAAGCGGATATTTTTATGTTGTCACATTTCACACAGGATGTTCTCCTGATGCCGGTGTCTACCATCTCTTCAGAAGTGACGTTCAATACAATAGAGAGAATAATCGAAGAAAGGAGATCATTCCTCATGCGCAGGATGGTGGAGGCAATCACATGCGCCGAAGACTGGGAGTTAGCTAAAGAGTGACAACAACATCAACTGAAAGATCCTGAAATTGTGTAGACGCACATTGACCTCGAACGCATGAACGACCTAGACATTGATGAGTAGATACTATGCATGCATGTTGTTATAGTTAGTATGTATATACATTGTTAATATACTCTTTTTCTTACCCGAGGAACCCCACTCTAGGGCGTAAGGTTTTTAACGATGTAGTAACATTATATTTTTATAATATCAAGGAAATTTCACTTTTCCCGAAATATTTACGTCATCGCGTGCCCATGTTTTTATGCAACTAATTCAATTTCAACTAGTTTTTAACGAGACGGGTACGAGAGAAAGGAAGATGGCGGCCGCCACCTTCGTCGTGTATAGTTACTTCGGGCTGGGCTTGGACTGGCACGGCACGAACGCTAGCACGGTGGGCTTTGGGCCATGCTTGGGCCTGGCCGGAGGCGAGGTGGGCCGGCACGATGAGATGACTGGACCGACCTAGCACGGCATGAAACGGTCCGAAGCACGGTAGACTTAGGTCGTGCCAGCATAGCATGACCCAACTCCTATCTCTACCGAACCCCAACCTATCTCACTCCCCCACCCGCCCCTCTCAGTCACTTCCACTCTTTGCCTATGTCACCATCCGCACTTGCGAGCCTAGCAAGGCGCCTAATCGCTGCCACACACCATGTGGAGCTCGCCTCTGCTTGTGGTATGGTGTTTTTGTCTCTACACGGGGCCAAGGAAGGTGTTCATGTGTCACCAGAGCTACGCACCACCGGGAGCCACGAGCGGCGTGCCATTGCAAGCCATGCGGCTGCGCCTCCTCCCCTTGATCTTTGAAAATTTCCTTATTTGAAATTACCCCAAGTTGAATTTTCCCTTGTTGAATTTTTGCTCTTTTTTTGTATTTTTTGCAAGGAATGTGGAAGGAGGCAGCAGTAAGGTGGGGGCTCCGGCATCCGTGCGTTGCAGGGGAGGCTGTGGCGAGTTACCATGTGGCATATAAGTGGAGCTGGGGGACGCGTCCATCTATCATGAAGAGGGCCCCCTCAAATTAGATGACCTCGAAGTTAATTTGGCAAACGCTCCATAATTCTCATTCTGTAAGAGATTCTAGTTTTTTAGATGGAACATTGGGATTCCACTGAACTGCCCACGAAGCTAAATCGATGGCCATATGAACCAGCCGTACAGAATCAGGAACTGAACCCGAGCAAACAGTCGAGGGTTAGGGCTCAGAAGCAACACCAATAGATTGGCTATGTGCAACTTTATTACAAGTCTTTGGGCAATACGAAACTTGAGAAGCAACCAAATTTTTAACAACCAAGATTTGGCCTCTCTAAATAACACAACTTTGGAGCCTCCATGGATTGAATTCCTCCACGCAGAGCATGAACCTATTAGTGATATGACTTAGATGTAATTATAGAGTTGATTATATCGTTTCTATATTTAAGTAATATATTATTTTATCTGTTAAATAAATATTATTTATATTGATTAACAAGAATCTGAGCTATCCGTGAAAATCTTTATTATCGTTATGATGTTATTATAATTTATCTTTGATTTTATATTATTATATGGAACAATTATGCACACATACTGTTGGATATGTGGGCAAAATTTTAATTCAAGTTTTAGTAGGAGACAAATACAATACACTAGTGATGCAAAACTCACAACTAACGATGAGCTACTCAACATACTTGATTATACTCAATAAAACACAGTAACTAAATCGACTTACTTGTTAGCCTGGAGTAAAACAAGAAGCCGCGCAGGCTTGACGTAGTCTTGACGTAGATGACGAAGATCAATGCGGCGGTCAGCCTGAGATCTTGCCGCCAGAAACCTTATTGCCGCCCGTGCGGTACTCTCTGCGGCAGCGGTTCGAGATAGCCGCTCCCCTCCTTCGGTGCCGCAGGGAAGAAAGGTCGGCGTGATTCGACAAGACAAGATACCACGACACAAAATCGCGGGGAGAAAGGAAAAGGAGGTGCGAATTCTATATCATCTCTGGGCGTCTCCAGGCCCTTTAAAGGCGCTGCGGTTATTCACCGATGAATCTGCGATTTAAATGCAATTATGCAGTAATCGATGAATTAAGCAGTGTAAATTCCCTTGTAACTGCACCATTCAAATGTTTGAATCGCATTCAAACAGAGAGAGAGAGTAATGCATGGTTCGGCAAAAATAGAGATGGTGGGTTCGCAAGTGGCGGCGCCACGTCACGGCACCGATCGGGCGTGTCAAGTCACAAGTCACGCGATTTTCACGCGAAAATCACAGCATACACAGCAGCGTGCGTGTGCGTGTGTGACTACACGAACCCTCCACATACCATCTCTATCCATATTCAAGGAGTGGAGAGGACTCCACCTTATAAATTGGTTTTCTCTCTTTTCCTTAGCAATATGGTACTAAACATAGCATGCTTTGGAATTAAGAAATGGGCCATAAAAGCGGGCCACATTCTAACAATCCCCACCAATTCCAAAGCAAGAAGTAAGCAGATGATAAAGATATTGTCTTTGCGATCTTGTTAATATACTAGTCTTTTAGTATAAGTCCCGTACGGGTTGAACTTACACCTAGAATGACAAGATTCATCTTCTCACAGCTGATGAATGGACTATGCCTTGAATTCACGACTTTTAGTGATCAAATTTCACTTGAAATTTCAACTAGTACTAAGTGTCAAAGAATCACGCCTAAGCGGAGCGTTAAATGGTCATGCTCCTTATCGCTCATGAGCTTTCTAGAGAATGCCACTCTCGTGAGCTGCGACCACAGTTAAGCTCAAGTAGGTGTATTCTTTCTAGGTATCCTGCAGCTAATACCTTTTCCTCATTTGGACAACGAGAATACATTAAGGCTTTATGCCAACCTTCCTAACAATCAAAGTACATTGTTTATTAGGACATGGATATAATAAATATGTACTCTCTTGTTACAACATCAATTTGTTTTTCCCATTGCCTACGTCACGGGATCTCCGATCAAGAAGGTACGGGTTACCATTGTGATGTAACTTAAATGGGCCTCATACCCATGTCCATAGACGCAACAGAAATCGCTTTCCGTGCTAATCCCTTTGTAAAAGGGTCTGCCAGATTTTTCTCAGTGTGAATATAATTCACAGCAATCACTCCGGAGTTTCTCGGTTTTCGTGATTTAAGCCTCGCTTCACATGTCTAGAGGACTTCATATTATCCTTTGTACTTGTGACTTTGGCCAACCTTGTTTGATTATCACGGTACATCGAGATTGCGGTATTGGTTTCTCAACCAATGGTAAGTCCAATAAAGCTCTCGACCATTCGGCCTCAAGCTGGGGCGTGTCAAGTGCTACAAGTTACTGCTTCCATGGTTGACCTCGTCAATATGGTCTGCATTTGCAAGACCTCCATGAAGCTGCAAAGACCAGCTAAAGTGAATACATAACCACTTGTAGCTTTGATCTCATCCGCATCGAGATCAATTAGAATCACTATATCCTTCTAACACGAAGGATGTCGATGTAATGTATTCCAAAAGATGTTGTGCCTCTCAAGTAGCGCAACACTCTTTCAAGTGCCTCCCAGTGATCATCTCCTGGGTTAGAAGTAAACCGACTTAATTTGCTCACAGCAAATGAAATGTCAGGTCTTGTGGCACCAGCTAAATACATTAGTGACCCAATAATTTGTGAATATCTTAATTGATCTTTTCCTAACCCATGGTTCTTTCGAAGCTTAATGCTCGCATCATAGGGTGTTGGAGAAACTTTACAATTTTCAAAGCCGAACCGGCTCAATATTTTCTCAGCATAATGGGATTGATTCAAAGTGATCCCATCCTTGCTTTTGATCAATTTAATATTCGAATAACATACGCCTCTCCCAAGTCTTTCATATCAAAACACCGAGATAAGAAAGATTTGACCTCGTCAATCTGGCGGTGTTTGTTCCAAATATAAGTATGTCATCTACAAACAAACATAAGATAACTCCTTGACCCCACCATAACGATAATACACACATTTATCGACTTCATTCACAACAAAGCCGGTGGATGTTAAAGTTTTGTCAAACTTTTCGTACCCTTTGTTTAGGTGCTTGTTTTAGGCCATACAAAGATTTCAATAATCTACATACCTTATTTTCCTGTCCAGAAATCACAAAACCATCAGGTTGATCCATATAGATCTCTTCCTCCAACTCTCCATTAAGAAAAGCTGTCTTCACATCCATTTGATGAACATGTAGACCATAAGAAGATGCTAACGCAAGGAGCACTCTGATGGTAGTTAGTCTAGCGACAGGAGAATAGGTATCAAAGAAATCTTCTCCCTCTTTCTGGGTGTAACCCTTGGCCACAAGTCTTGCCTTGTATTTTTCAATAGTTCCATCAGGCCTTAGTTTCTTTTTAAAGACCCACTTACATCCTCTGAGTTTACACCGATAGACGATCTGTGATCTCCCAAGTCCCATTAGCCATGATAGAGTCCATCTCACTCGGATCGCCTCTTTCCAATACTCAGCATCAGGAGATGCATAAGCATCTGAAAGAGTCTTTGGCACATCATCCACGAGGTATACAATAAAGTCGTCACCAAAGGTTTTCTCAACCCTTTGTCTCTTGCTCTGCGAGGAGCTTCGCGACTAGATTGTTATCCTCCTCAGGAATATCACATATTGGTTCAGAAATGGTGGGAAGTTCAGAAGTTTGATTATTGTCACTTTCAATATTATCAGAATGAACATTCTCTGTTCGTGAAGTACTACCTGCTGTTCTCATAGGAAAGATATTCTCAAAGAATGAAGCATCTCTAGACTCCATTATTGTATTAGCAATAATCTCAGGAGTTCGATTTAACTACTAAAATCTATAGGTAGTGCTATTTTGAGCATATCCTAGAAAAATGCAATCGACTGTTTTTGGTCCAAGTTTTCTCTTTTTCTGCAATGGTATATTGACTTTTGCCAAACACCCCAAGTTCGCAGAAAATTAACATTAGGTTTCTCCTTCCATCCCTCATACGAGTAATCTCACTCTTTTAGTGATTACTCTGCTTAGGACGAATTCTTTATTAGAATAGCTTCCCCACCATGCCTTAGGCATCTGGCACTCTCTAACATGGCATTAACCAAATCATTAGTGTCCGGTTTTCCTTTCGGCTACCCCATTTGATTGAGGCGAATATGGTGGTGTAAATTCATGGACTATTCCATGCTCGAGCAGTGGGAGAATTCATGAGAGACATACTCTCCTCCACGATCGGACCTCAATCTTTTATTTTCTTTTCTAGTTGATTCTCAACCTCGGCCTTATAAGTTTTAAAGTAATTTAAAGCTTCATCCTTAGTTTTCAAAGAAATACACATAGCGATGGCGTGTTGCATCATCAATAAAAGTTAGAAAATATCTTTTGCCTCCTTTTGTCAATAATCCATTCATTTCACACAAATCTGAATGAATAAGGTCTAAAGGTGCCAAGTTCTTTTCATCCTCTAATCCCTTAAAGGGTTTTCGAGGTTGCTTTGCTTGCACACATGGTAGCACTTTGACCCTTTGACAATTTCGCATTTTGGAATTAAATCTAATCTGGACATTCTAGCAATACTATCAAAGCCAATATGATGAAACGAGAATGCCAAATATTTGCCTCACATTTATTTAAACCGGTTGCAATATTGATTATAGCAAGACTCTAAAATACTTAGGCGGAACAAGCCTCCGCTCTCATAGCCTTTACCAACAAACTTTAGAACTTAGACATTACAATTTTATTTGACTCAAAAACTAGCTTATAGCCATCCCTACATAGGAGAGAACCACTAGCAAGGTTCTTCTTTATTGTGGGAACATGCTGCACGTTCTTCAAGTGGACGGTCTTCCACAAGTAAACTTGATTCACCGTACCAACACCAAGAATGAAGCATGCGACCGTTTCCCATTAGGATGGAGAAGCCCTGGCGCACGATAAGAAGAAAACAAGGAAATATCGAACATACGTGAACATTAGCACCGGTATCAATCCACCACTCGGTAGATTGACATGCTAAAAGACAACGGTGGATTACCATACCCTCACAAGTCGAGGCCTCGCTTATGATCACGTTAATGACCTTCTTCTTTGGTCGTTCACCATCTACGATCTTGCGAGCGACAGGTCCCGCCATATGACCATCTTTTCCGCACACAAAGCGGTGATGTCCTTCAAATCCTTTTTCTCGGTTTTCTTCTTAAAGCTAGTTGTCTTGTTCGGTTTGTTGGATTTGTATTTCTTAGCAATGTCCTTTTACGTATGATATTTGCATTGTTACGGCGGATGTGCTAGGTGCATCTTTGCTCTTGCTTTTCTTCCACATCAAGGGCTGCAATGAGATCCTCAACAAATCTCTTCCTCTTATGTTTTAAGCTAGTAGCAAAATCCGCCAAGAGGCGGGGAGTTTAGCAACGATGCCCATGACCACAAACTTTGGAGGCAACATACGGCCTAAGTCGCAATCTCTCCGACTAGTAGTGGAGATCATGAGCTTGTCCAACAACGGACTTACCCTCATCCATGCTAAAGTCGAAAATTGCTCACATATGTAGAGCCGGTGACACGCCTCGCCTCTGCATATTTGTTCTCTAGTGCATCCCACTACGTGGCGGACTTGAAGTCCATGTACACATCATAGAGGCGATCTGCGGAGGCACGATCGAATGCGACCAAGAGCGGTATTGTTCGCATTATCAAAGCGCATGGTGCGCTCAATCGTAAATGGATCTGCGGGTGGATAACCCACCACGCCCAAAGACATGAGCCAAAACTTGGCTCTAGTGCGCCATCTACGAAAGTTCGACCGGAAAACCTCTCGGGTTTCATCGCATCGAAGCATTAGCCATTTCGTATTGCAACAAAATTCGCAATAAGGTTTCTGGATTGTTGGATATGTGGGCAAAATTTTAATTCCAAGTTTTAGTAGGAGACAAATACAATACACTAGTGATGCAAAACTCACAACTAACGTGAGCTACTCAACATACTTGATTATACTCAATAAAACACGATAACTAAATCGACTTACTTGTTAGCACAGGTAAAACAAGAAGCGCGAGCTTGACGTAGTCTGAGCGTAGATGGCCGATGCGGACGGTCAGCAGAATCTGTTGCCGAAACCTTATTGCCGCCCGTGCGGTACTCTCTGCGACAGTTCGGAGATAGCCGCTCCCCTCCTTCCGGTGCAGCGGGAAGAAAGGTCGGCGTGATTCGACGACGCGATACCACAGCACAAAATCGCAGGGAGAAAGGAAAAGGAGGTGCAGAATTCTATATCATCTCCTGGACGTCTCCAGGCCCTTTAAAGAAGCTGCGATTATTCACCGATGCTGCTGCGATTTAAATGCAATTATGCAGTGTAATCGATGAATTAAGCGGTGTAAATTCCTTATAATCGCACCATTCAAATGTTTGAATCGCATTCAAGCAGAGAGAGAGAGTAATGCATGGTTCGGCAAAAATAGAGATGGTGGAGTGCATGAGTGGCGCGCCACGTCACGGCGCGATCGGCGTCGCAAGTCACAAGTCACGCGATTTTCACGCGAAAATCTGCGGCGTATCTGGCAAGCGTGCGTGTGTGTGTGACTACAGAACCCTCCACATACCATCTCTATCCATATTCAAGGAGTGGAGAGGACTCCACCTTATAAATTGGTTTTCCTCTCTTTTCCTTAGCAATATGGTACTAAACATAGCATGCTTTGGAATTAAGGAAATGGGCCATAAAACTGGGCCACATTCTAACACATACTGATTGACTATCATGTTTCACGGAGTATATAAATGTTGTTGGATTGACCCACCTTAAGACACGGTGTGATTGTTATATTCTTAAGTGTTGTCACTTAGTTCATACATAGTACATGTATAGGTCTTATATATAGCGTATCACGGGATCCTTAGTCATGAGATTGTTATGATTTTCTACATGTGTAATAGTTTGCTTAAGGATTTCATAACTAGATAGTTATAAATGTAACTTTGTGTTTACTACAAAACATGTGAAGTAATATACGCGATGAGGATAGAATTTGACACTCCTATATAATGGGAGAGACATCTTTGGCTCTTTGGTGTGGATAAATTAAGAAAGTGCTTAAAAAGCCAATTGAACTAAGTAATCCAAGTTATCGTAGGATGCACATATTTTGCTTTTATTTTGATCTGGGGTATCGTAAAGCAAAGAAATCACTACCTAAGGCACTGTATAGATTCATTCCTCTAATACGATCTTTACGTGTATTTAGAGGTTGCTAACTGCTATCTCCTGCCAGCGACTGCTATCAACCTGTGGATCGACGATGAGTTTCCCGGTGGGCCGTGGCCCTTGTCGGCCCATGGGTGTGTCGGCCCCGACCCGAAGCGGTCTGTAACGGCCCGCGTCGTGCCCCCAATCCCCCATATTACAAATCCTCTTCCCCCGTGGACTCGCACCCTAGCCCACTCCGGGAACCCTAGAATAGATCCCGAATCCGAGATCCCAACTCCCCGCCGCCTGCGCTTGATTTCTCTCTTTGCAGCCGCCTCCGCTCCGAAATCCCCCGGTTCTCGCCTCCTCCACCTCACGCGTCTTGAGATCTTGAGGTGAGTGCGTTGCGGTTGCTGCTGCGATGACAACTCGCATGGGTTCGTGTTCTCCGGTGCTTAACACGCGCGCGCCTGTGATGTTGCTGGCGCAGCCAGGATGGGAGAGGCCAAGGACAACGAGGTGTACGAGGAGGATCTCGTCGACTACGAGGAGGAGGCGGAGAACGCCGTCGACGGCGCCGCCGCCAACGCCTCCGCCGACGTCGTCAAGAAGTACGTGCTGTTGATGCTTCTCGCTGTTAGTTTTTCTTGCTAGGGTTCGTGGTTGAGGAGACTGATCTGACCTGCTACGTTTTGCGGTGCTTGGACAGGGGGTACGTGGGGATCCACAGCTCCGGGTTCAGAGACTTCCTGCTCAAGCCAGAGCTGCTCCGCGCGATCCAGGACTGCGGGTTTGAGCATCCTTCCGAAGGCAAGCTTTTGTTCTTGCTGCTGCTAACCTTCCATCATATGCCTTGAGTCTTGAATTGCAATTGTTTAGTTTTTAAACATATAGAGTTGGCAGCTGGAGTTTTAACTAGACAAAGGATGGCAATCCAATTGTATTATTTTAGGTTCAGGACTTAGATGAATAAATGGGTTAAGATAATTACAAGAATGATAATTAATTAAGTGTAAAAAGTGAATACATTAGCATTCTTGTTGCCTGCTCCTTTACACTTTTCAGGAGCATGTCCTTCGTTTTTCATATCAATTTCTTATTTAACACCTTGGTCAACCGGCACATCTGTTACCGCCACATCTTAGCTTTGCTAATTGACACTTTATACCATATAAAGTTATGAGCTGATATGGTGTATAAAAGTGCCTTGATTAGATATCTCTGAGTAGTATGATTAGCTGAATTTGTACTGTTTTGATCAAGTGCAAGACCATATAGATATGTTCAACAGCGACGAAGATACAAAAAAAAAGTATCACTTGCTTTATTGGCTTTATTCTCCCCTTGAGATGCTATGTGTTATGCTGTTAGCTGACATGGGCATATCTGCATGTCATAATTTTGAATGCATGCCCTAGATTCATGCACTTACCCACTCAATTTTATGTTGGCTTTTCTATTTTAAGGATAGTTAATGTGCAAATAAACAAATCATGCCAGTATGCAGAAGGCAAAATAGCGAATCAGCCAATGGTACATGTGCAAAAATATCGCACTTGGCCTATTGCTTTTTAACACCAAATCAAATTGAATATAGTCAAACATCCATCTTTTCGTATGTTAACCTATCCCAATGTGGTAGTGAAATTCCTATTTTTTTGATATGCAGGTACAATTTTTTTCTGACATTTTCTGTTGGAGGAGGATATGGTAAAACTTTCTATTAATGGACCCGGGAGGTTAATTGTTTCTTACTGGGGTGCTGCTCCAATTTTGTTTGGTTCCACATCAGTGCAACATGAGTGCATCCCTCAAGCCATTCTTGGAATGGATGTTATCTGTCAAGCAAAATCTGGGATGGGGAAGACTGCTGTTTTTGTCCTCTCAACTCTTCAGCAGATTGATCCTGTTGCTGGCCAAGTAGCTGCACTTGTGTCATGCCACACAAGGGAGTTAGCTTACCAGGTTTGTATATATGTTTTTCTCATTTTTATTGTGTCAGATGTCCTTGCAGATGCTAATTGACTCTTTACTTAATATCTTGTAGATTTGCCATGAATTTGAGAGGTTTAGCAAGTACCTGTCTGAAATAAAAGTTGCTGTGTTCTATGGTGGTGTTCACATAAGAAAACACAAGGATCTATTGAAAAATGAATGCCCTCATATTGTGGTTGGCACACCTGGAAGGATTCTAGCTCTAGCTAGAGATAAGGACCTTTCCTTGAAGAACGTGAGGCATTTCATTCTTGATGAATGTGACAAGATGCTTGATTCGCTTGGTACGCTGTCATTTCCTGATCATCTTCTTATATTTATTGTAGTTCATCTTAGCCTTATCTTCTCTGTTTCTTTGATTTTTCACCATTTATCATAATACATATCTCTCTTATTAACCTATTGGTATTCTTCAAGACATGCGTAGAGATGTCCAGGAGATCTTCAAAATGACGCCCCATGATAAGCAAGTGATGATGTTTTCAGCAACACTCAGCAAGGAGATTCGCCCGGTTTGCAAGAAATTCATGCAAGATGTAATGTCCTGTGTCCTATCTCATTTCAATAGTTCTTCTTCCTACTTGAGTCCCTCCTTGCTTCTGGTGGTTATGCATGTATATAGATATGAGAGATGGCAGTTCTGTTGTCAGTAGGTTGAAGGGATCGCTGATTGCTTGCTGATCCTGTTGATTTATATACACTACGATACTCAGTGGATTGTGAGTTGGTTACTTCTGTCTTGGCCTTGGTTTTGTCAATTGGTACCTGTGTGCATTCCAATGGGCCACGAGGAAGTGAAGTCTTGTGTTGTCAATGTGAACCATTTGGGGAGAATGTGGGAATTGGGCTTGGGAGAGCACCATTATCGTAGATTGTACAAAACCAGTGGTCGTTTTCTCCAGTTGTCTGCACACTTTTTACTTGTACTGGATTCCGCTGTGTCAGAGTAAACTGCTTCTGGTTCTCCTACCTTTTGTTATGGTCAGTGCAGACAAAGCAGCTTTCTTTTGACCGGAATTCTTATAGCAAGCACTGTTGCAAAGCTTGTTGGCTATGGTTTGGTTAAATTCCAGTGCCCATTGTGCATAGCTGAAGCTCTGGAGGAGGCTGAAAGTTCTGACATGACAAGAAGTTACATTCATGCCAGAATTCTAATGTCTTTATCTATCATTTGTTATCTTACAGCCTATGGAAATTTATGTCGATGACGAGGCTAAACTAACCCTTCATGGTCTAGTTCAGGTATTGTGAACTGTTCATTAGCCATTGGTACCATTTTTTTTTAATTCATCTTGTTTCAACCTTTTTCCCCTGATTTCAGCACTATATAAAACTAAGTGAGGCGGAGAAGAATCGGAAATTGAATGATCTCTTAGATGCGCTCGACTTCAACCAAGTTGTGATATTTGTTAAAAGTGTTAGTAGAGCTGCAGAACTGAATAAGCTGCTTTGTGTATGCAATTTCCCTGCAATCTGCATACACTCTGGAATGACACAGGAAGAGAGGTATGTGCTTTCTAACTCCTTTCCAGCCTGGCCTTTTTTTGGTGCCTGCTATTATGTTTGTTTGTTTTGATGGTTTGGCTATTTGGGTCTTCTTATTATACACTTTTTGTTATGTAAGATTACCCTTGTGCTTACAAGAGCAATGATCTATGCTGTACTGCTGTAGTCTGTAGATGGTTGTTTCCTTCCAATTTTAGTGGTTTTTCCTTACTGCATTTACATACGTTTAAAATGATTTGGGATTTTACATCACACTGCTAGTTCACATTTGTTTGCCTAATTTGTACAACAGCCTGTTGTCGGTGCCTGTTAATGCTTCACTCAATGATCAACCATAATCCATGTGAACGATTATGATGTAAATAAGCATGAATGCTGCCGACTTATTATTCAAATATTGTTCTCTTGTTTATCTTGCTTCAAGAACTAGTTGTAGAATAAAGTCATGGTGACTTATTTTTCAAATATTGTTCTCTTGTTTATCTTGCTTCAAAAATTAGGTGTAGAATAAAGTCATGGTATGCATGTCTTTGACCAAGGTTATTAAGGCGTCACTTAGGCGACGCCCTAAGCGGTAAGGCGGTTTCGGGGTGGCAAGGCGTCGCCCTGCCTTGCGTGCGTGACTAAGGCAGCGGCAAAACTAGAGAGAGAAGGGCGGCGGTGGCTAAACCAAAGCGAGAAGGGCGAAGACTCACCTAGAACCCTAGATGGCAGCACCTCCATCTCGCCGCTGCCGTCTCGGCGTCCTCTCCAGCCCATCCCCGTCGCCTAGTGAGTTTCCTCCCTACTCGGCGGCAACAGCAGAGGGACAGGGAAGGCGAGGCGTGGCCGAGGGAGGCCCAGCGCGGCAGCACAAGAGAGTTAGGCGGTGGCATGCGTCTGAAGGGGAAGGGGCGCATGGAGCGGCGTCTTGCGGGGAGGGAGGCGTGAGTTGGGCGGCGGTATCTTGCGAGAAGCGAGGAAGTGAGGCACGAGTTGGGCGGCGCCGCGGGGAAGGATATCCTGCTGCCTCTTATGTGAGGAGTGGAGTGGGTGGGTTGGGCGAAGCCCACTCCACTCTTCAAATCTGAGTTATATGCAGGCTTCTACTTTCAGATTGGTTAAGTAGTCTCTCACTTGCAAACTATCCACACATCTGACTGTACAAAATGTTCGATCCTAGTAGTGCTAGGAGAGCTGCCACTACTCAACATATTAGACATTGGTGGTTTTCCTACCATTATTCAAATCAGCAAAGAGTTTTGAGGTACTGGTGAAGTTAAGGGGTTTCCATCACTGAAGGAACTCATATTTGAAGACATGGGCCTCTTATTTGCTTGTAATGCGTCGTCTCGCCTCGCGCCTTACAGCTTAAAAGTGCGAGGGGGTGGGTCGCCTCGCCTCGCTTTACCGCCTTAATAACCTTGTCTTTAACAAGCACAACACACTAAAAATCTCATTGAAAGCTCAACATGCCAGGTCTGTTCTTTTGAGCTGTGGCTTATGATTTTGGTTACGGCTTATTAGTCTAATGAATAATGATTATGGAGAGAAACCAAAAGCAGCTGAAAAGCCAAAAGAACAGGGCCAACAGCAGTTGCATACTCGATTCTTCACAATCCTGAGCACTGACAATTTTGGTGATATTTCCAATGTAACAATTGGTAGTAGTAGTAGTTGATATTCAGCTGGGTTTGATGATAATGCATCTTTTGTTGCCGTGAAGTATGCATTTGCATTTTGCGTTCCTTTTCAGTCATCATTCCTTTCTTTTATCTAATATGGGCTTTGGTAGGTTGACCCGGTATAAGAACTTCAAGGAAGGACACAAGAGGATTCTTGTTGCTACAGATTTAGTTGGCAGGGGAATTGATATCGAACGTGTCAACATTGTTATAAACTATGACATGCCTGATTCTGCTGATACATACTTGCACAGGGTAATTGTAACACTACCCTACTGCTTGTGGTATGGTGTTTTTGTCTCTTGCTGACATTTTCACATCCGCAGGTTGGAAGGGCTGGACGTTTTGGTACCAAGGGACTCGCAATAACATTTGTTTCTTCCGCCTCTGACTCTGATGTTCTCAATCAAGTTTGTATAACTCATCTTTTTAACTTGTTATCTGTTGTGATGAGCAACTCCTAACTGGAATTTCATATATGATATTTAAAGGTGCAAGAAAGGTTTGAGGTTGACATAAAGGAGCTGCCTGAGCAGATTGACACTTCGACATACAGTAAGTGCTGTTTCCTTATTCTAGATCAAGTGTTAAATTGGCCTATTTTAATGCCCACATAGTATTATCATGATTTATTTTAAGAACTGATTTGTTGTATTATGAATTGAAATATCCAGTGCCATCTTGAAGATCCAAGTGGACTGCTCTACATTACATTCGAACTGGAAATTAGAAGGGTTTGCTTCAAATACAGCATCTTGAGATGCCCATTGGATAACCATAAGTTTTATGTAAGAGATGTTCCATATGTTCTTAATCAGCAGTTTAGGTGGTATGTGCTGCTCAACGTTTTGTTACAGTACTTAAGTAGTTCAACTGTACTTAATCAGCTGTATGATGACGAGGCACTATTAGAGTTGTTGTCGTTCATGATACTTTCACGATTTTATTAGGATATTCTTATGTCAGTTTGCTATGTTGGTTTTGCTAATTCTTACCCTTCGATCATTTTTGGGTGCTTGTTTTAGGCTTTTAGCTACTACAGTTTTTCCTTATGAGAGGATTTTCGCTACTGTACCTGGAGGCCCTGTTTTATTTTCGCTATTGTGGTAACTAAATATAGTGTACAAAACCAATGAATGAGCTACGTCCTTGGTACAGCCGCTACGAGTTTGGTTGCATGTCGTTGAAGCGCCGTGTGGGCTTACTATTGCAATGTCTGAAAACATTAATTACATTAGTAGAGTCGGTTAACGATCAGAGCGGTCTCATCTAGTGGTGGTCAAATAGGCAGCACGCGGTCTCATCTAGTGGTTGTCTCAAATAGGCAGCACGGCACGTGCCTATGTAGGTGTTGTCAACTTAGCTTATCAGCCTAAAAGTGTTGTTCGGTTAGACTGAAATAAGTTAGTTTATAGCTGAAAATGTATAACTGATTGAAATTATACTGTAGTTGATAATGGTTTATTTGGTGTAACTAAATTTTAAAAAATTAAAAATAGAAAAAAAAAACAGGTTAACCTATCACGGATAATGCAAACGAATACGAGAAAAAAGAACCGACAAAAAACTCAATAAAAAGTCAAAATGCCAACAAAAGACGAAATTTATAAATAGCGAAAAATAAGCCAGAAATTCAAGCCAAAATGAGCGGAACCTAAATGGACCGTGCTATGTTTACTTATGGGCTCAGCCATAGGTCCAGGCATGGCCCACGAAACGCATAGGCTGTGCCGTGCTAGCCTGGGCTTGTTTAGCCCGACATGCCAAAATAGTGCTATCGTGCATAATAGGGTTGAAACAATGCTAAACGGGTCGTGTCTACCGTGCTTAACAGGCTAAACATGCCTAATGGACTCTATCGTGTCTAACGGGTTAAACATGCTTAATGGACATTTACTGTGTGCCTAACGGGCTAAATGTGCCTAATGGGCCGCTATCGTGCTTCGTATGTTAAACATGCCTAATGGGCTGCTATCGTGCCTAATAGGCTAAATAGGCCGCTATCGTGCCTAACGGGTCGTGTTTGTGTTGAGTTATGCTTGGCTCGGCACTATTCGTGTTGTGCCTGGCTGGGGTGCTGACTCAAGTATGGCCCGACACATCGTGTCCTGCCGGCTCAGCTCATTACTATTGTGAGCCGTGCCGTGCTTGGGAGGGACAACAGTGCCGTGTTTCGAATAGGCCTAACGGGCATAACCTATTTGGCCAGCTCTAGTCTCATTTGTATAGTCCTCGTCGAACTGATATTTTCCCCCATAAAGAAGGAAGGCGCCACCTAATACTAAGTACCTGATACTAAGTATCTTCCTTAGATTATGGGTAGGTTCTTTTTTGTTACGGCGGATGGTTTATGCAACTGATGAGTTTTGGTCTTAGCGCGACTGCTTATGCGGACGAATCGAATGACGATAAGTTGTTTCAAAAAGTTGTCTCGATAAACCGTTTCAAAAAGACGGTGGATAAGTTATTCTGTTTGTTTTTTAGATGAAACTATATGCTATAAAGCATAAGCTGAAAATAATTAGGCCTATATATAAAGAAGAGTGAAATTCAATCTAGTTCTTAAGCCGGCCCAAGAGCACGTCTTTGTTACATATGCGTGCCTAGGAGCATCACCGCGAGGAGCGCCCAGACAACAGCAAACTATACACTCCCAAGAAAGTAATCAGAGATGAACAGGTGGAAGCCTGCACCGAGCTCCGCGTCCTCTGTGGTCCTCCGTTGTGTATTGCCGGACAGGCTACAATGTTTACAACCGACACAACTCACACATGCGTTATCTACACGGTGCGGTTACATGAACGTGATCCCCAGAGCTGGCTATCGAGCTTAACAAGTTATTATTGAGATTTTTTCAAAAATAACATAGTTTGACATAAAATTATTTTATTTATTATTTAAGTTGTTATTTTAAATTTGTGCTAACGAGTCACTATCAAACCAAGCCTCGTTAACCTTTTTCCACTCGAAATAGACTCATTTCAATTTTAAATCAATTAACTATTATAATCAAAGCAATTTTGATTCGAGCCTTAACAAGCTTTTTTGCCATCCAACCCCACTCATACCATAACTCAAATTACAAATATGTACCAAAGATAAGCTAGGAGATAAACTATTCAACAACTCCCCTCGATCTCAATAGACAAGGATTGATATAGTGCGAAGAAGGTGCTATAGAAGGCGGCGCATTGGCAGGAAGAAGGGGAGAGCGATCAAGACATCAAGCATTGAAGCATTTGATCCTAATTATTCTATAATCACTTTGCAAACACTTGTACTTCTGGAGATCATGAATAGTAAAGAGAATGTGGCTTGATCACTCTAAGTCCGTCGCTCGACAATACATAGGGTTGTTACCAAGGTTATTAAGTCGTAGAGTTGAGTTACCAGGGGCAAGTCGACAAGTCAACCGACTAGTCATGACTAGTACGCAGACTAGGAAGTATGTTAATAGGGCATGCCATATACTAAGTTGTAGCAACAATTAAACATATATACATATTGTAAAGCATGAAATGAAGAGAAGAATAACAACATAAGCATGACGATGAGTTGATAGACTTACTTCTTTTGATCCCGAGTCCTGAGTTCATACTTTATATTGATGAGATATACCTCAAGCCTGCCCTTCTCTATCCACAAAATAAATTTTTTGACTGTTAACTTCCTGTGTCATATGATTATTCTGGTTACACTATTGACATAACAATGTTAATAAATCTACGGTAACATATAAAATCTCTTTTTTCGAAGCATCATCTAAACATTTAAGTAATCACTCCATTAATTGAGACCTTTAGATCTGAGTTCTTCTGTAGAGTCATCAATATATTGGCCAACAAGTAATTGAGAAGCAACACCCTGAAAATTGAAGAATAGAATAATGAGAAAATTAAAAATTCAAGTCAGGCAGCTAGACATGCTCGACTAGTCGTCCAGCTGCTGACTACTCGCTCCTAGTCATCGACTAGTCGTCCAGCTGCCGACTAGTCGCTCCAGTCGAGTCAAGCAACTTAGCACGTTCAAGCAACTTAGCACGTTCATCGACCGAAAACCTGGTAACATGTTGGGTGGGTTCTTTTGGATTGTGGCCTATGGTTTTTGGCCTAAAATTTTGAATTCTAATTATTCGCAAGAGAGAGTATGTAGAGAAAGAAACACTCGCATGTGATTTTGACCGATATAAATGAATTCAGTTTGTAGACCTCGCATTGAAAAGACACACTGTTTGAATAGTTACTATAGCATAAGCTAAAAGCTATAAGCAGCAAACCCCAAAAATCCGGCCGTTATTTATCACAATCTTCAATGTAAAAGTTAGCACTTTATTGTTTTTTAAAAGTTCAGTAACCGTGTACCTATTCATTGAGCTATTAATATGAATACAAATGCAAAAAAAAGAGATTAACCGTCGCTTCACTCCCCACGCCGCGAATCCACCGCCGCGACACGGCCCTTCCAATCTTGATAGGTACGGTAGGGTTAGCCGCCGCCCCACGGCCGCCGTCGTGAAGCGGACGGGAGAAGATGAGCTAAATGCGGGTGACGCCATGCCCCCGAGGCCGGGGAGGCCCCTCCAAATTGCGGCCAGCCGCGCGACTGGGCCGGGCTGAGCTGCCGCAGGACTTGCTCATCCCCATCTTCAGCCAGCTGCAGATCCCATCCCGGAACTCGTCTTCTCGCACGTCCCGGTACCTCCCTTACCTGGCTGTCCGCCGGCTGCTCCCCTAGTCAGAGCGCCTGCCTCGTCACTCCTCCGGGGAGACCTCTCCACCAGCGAGCTCTGCCACGTCGCCCTCCCGGATCCTCCGTTCCGCAGCCACCGCATTGTCCCGCTGCATTTTTGGGACGGGCTCTGACCCAAATCCCGCTATCCCAAACCATAGTAGCTGTAGTATTCAATGCACGACTTCGCTAATTTGAAAAGCTTAGAGAGCCCGTACAAGCAATTTTGAACAAAAATCACGCCTACTCTTTCTAGATTGATGGGTCTTGATAAATTTGGGTTGCAATACAAAAACCAAACAAAATACCGAGGCGCGACCAAACATCTGCACGCCAAGCTAGGGCACAGAAGCTCGTCAGGTTCATCTCCTCTCCTTGGTCGGAGAACTATTGCATGCCGTGGTCGTGGCTGAAACCCCTGGCAGTACGAACCCTAGTAAGAAGTTCTTAGCCGAACAAACCAAATACAGATAAACTAAAAAATCGCTTTAAAAAACTAACCCAATAAACAACTTCAAAAAGACAACAAAGAAACCGTCCTATTTGTTTATTTAAAAAAAACCATAATCTATAAACCAAAAAGTAACCAACCATAGTCTACATCAAACTATGATTTTTTTAAAAAATAACAAGACAACACAATTTTCCTGCACAGTTTAAATTTCGCTGAATTGAGTTGGAAAAGGTATATATGACAACAAATCGCAAAGCAAATGGCAGAGGATATGATACGAACCTCCACAAGAACAAACCAACAAGAATTCCAGGAGAACTGCCCAAATTTCACTGTAAAAATCATTTTTCGCTGAATTTCTTTGTTCTATATATGTTAACTGCTGTAAAATTCTAGTTTGACTTTTGAAAGTACACATCCCAATGAACGCTGACTAGCACAGCAGCAGACGCAAGTTGCATGGTGATCACTTCTCAGTTCGAACCATAACTGGAAAAATCATTAATACATTCGCTCATGCAGCACAAAAACAAATTGAGAAATGTGTAACAAATTCAGCCGGATTCAGATAACACGAGCTTTGTACAGGCATATGTAAGCCATGTGCCAGTCGCCTGTTAAGATAAGCAATAGCATACTTCAGAACAACCCACCGCAGATTTGAGTCGATATTTAATTAAATAGCTGCTCACCTCCACCAGATAGTTTCAAAATCTCTTCCTCCTTGCGTATACTTGGGTTGTCGTCATCGAACTCAATCCATTTTCCTGAATGGCAACACAGAATTATCAGCGTGTTTGAAGTGACAGGGAAACAGTTGATTCTAAGAATTGAACTAACTTTTGGCCTTACCATCATCTTGCTTAACCCAGCCAACATAGTGGCCAGAGTCTGCGCTTCTTCCCTTGTGCGTCAAGACAGCAATTAAATCATAGATGCCAGTTAATTGTTTCTTTGGAGCAGAGGAATCGGCTGCAAAACACACAAGAACACATCTTAGTTTAAAGCTAGTCAGGCCACACTAGCAGTGAGTGGAACTATTTGGAGCAGGCTAACTGTTGAGAACATGCATTTGAATATGGACATTAGAAAGTCATAATTAAGATAGTAAGGGAAGAAAAAACACTATAGTAGTATAGTTACATGTGAAGAGTAAATATGTGAGCTTATTTACTGAATAAGAACAGAAACAAATTATTTGCCTTTGTCAATGTCCATGCTGGATGATTCCCCAGCACTAGTTGATGAGCCCTGAAACAAAATGCACTAATTCGATCAAAGCTATAACATGATCGAAGTACTAAAAACAAATGGGAATGCTCAACTAGCATGCCTGGCAAAAGAATAATCTAGTCATTTCTTAGCAGTTCTCACTAATGAATTGACCATGTAGTCAAATGATACTCTGGTTAGTAGAAAGATCATTACATCATTTTCTTTTGAGCTGCTGGTTTTCCCCTGTGCTTTTAATCCAAACTTAGCATTTTCTGCATCTCTCAGCATCTTCACATGCAAATTGAGTGCCCCAATCAACACCAGCGTAATAGAGCTAGCAATTGAAATTTCAACAAAAACAGAGTGCTACCTGTCGAGGAGCTTGGAGTTTGTGTTTCAGTTCATCTGAGCAAAAGTCGTATACATCCAATTCCAGGGGGTAATCCACTTTCTGGCAGCAACAAAAGTATTAGAAAAGTTCTTTTTATAACAATAGAGGTAAATGAAGCATCTCTGATTCGACAGCGTACAGAAAAAATTACAAAGCTTTCTTACAAAACCCAGTTATAAAATTCACGAAGGCATTTGTAGTTTGCAAAAGAAAAGAGAGCAAAATAAGCTAACATACCCGTAAAATCTTCGCCTTCTGGTTTGATTCCCTTTTCCAAAAGAAACGAACAAACTGCACAGTCAAGTACCTGAAGAAGAATCTACATAAATATCATTGCAAAATAAACAAGCATATAATCATGAATGAAAATGTTTTATGTTCTTGCCTAGGCAGCTCATTTATTCGTGACTCTCTTGTATAAAGAGCAGTCCGACCCAGTGACGGTGAAACCTTCTCGAGTTCTGTCTTCAAGCCCTAAAGAAAGAATACATGATAATTAACACTGACCATCTTATGAAAATTTTGAAGCCATATGCAAGCACATATATAACATGAGATAAGCCAAACAATATTTCTTTATATTTCCATTTCCCACAAAACTCACCCAGAAGAGATGGTGTGTAGGACAAATCAAACACAACTTTCTAATTCAAATCTGCAGTTAACAGATTGTAACAGACCAATTCATTCCAGTACGTCAGGAACACATTCTTTTATCAAACAAAAATGCTAGTATTAGAACTTGGTGGGATAATATAGAACTGCTCTAACACAAAAATAAAATATCAACCAAGCTTGTAATTACCATCCTTTCTATCTTAAGAAATTCGGCCCTATGTAAATTGTTCTACCTCTAAGCTCACTTTGTGCAATGTTTAATGCATTGGCTCATATAGCCAGTCTAATACCCAGATCGGCAGATTATGTGAAGTTGTGAACGGGCTCAAAAGATTTTGGGGCTATACGTACCAGTGGGCTTACAAAAATGTGTTCCAAACTTCTAATACAAGACATGAATCTCATTAATTTCGAATCAATGGCTTCTAGTTGAGTTGAAGTTTTGTTAGCACCACTGCTATGATAAATTAGATTGCAAAATCTACTGCAAGATTGCTAGGCAAAAATTCCAATCCACATAAAAACAACTATCCTATCAATACCAATAATGAACTAAAAACAAATGAAGAGTTAAATGAAACTTTACTTACATGTTTAAGTCCCTCATGAAGGTGGTTTACATCTTGAGATATATGACACTTCAGAGAATAAACTGACTCTGTCTCTAAACTCTCCTCGCCACTTTCTGCGCAATGGACCCTGGAAGTAAAAGCAACAGCAGTGCCCTGGAGCATTGTCAACTTTTGTTACGAATAACTACCTTTTATCTATATGAGCGTTAATGCGTGTGTGTGTGAGAGAGACCTGCTCACAAGATCGATTCCAAATAGTTCCTTCACTGGACCAGCAGGAGGTTCACTATTGAAAAAGGCAAATAGTATTCAATGGAGTAGCCAACCATACATAGCACAATTAAATGTTAGGGTGATTGGCTTGCTGCTCCACAACTACATTGTGCGTCCACACTACTTTCTAGTGGCAATCCCAAAAAAAATGTACACAAAGATATAAAAAATGGTGATAATATGACAAGTGTTAAGACCTAGAGAGTGAACAGAAAGGAGATGTGCTGTCAGTTGAAACTGCACAAGTTACCTTGTTTCTGATGTAAGAGTTTGAGAAAGTGTATACACCAACTGTGTCCAGCATTCTTCTGCATCCTGCAATGTTTCAAATAAACAATGTACATCATTTAGCATATATATTCAACAGTAGATAACCGACTCAATAATAGATTCATAGGTGAGCAGAAGGAACCTGTTGCATGTAAACATTATTTTGCTGTTGCGCAAACTGGGGGTATTTTTTCCGCAGCATCTGCTCAAAATTAGACCAAACAAATATTATGACATAACACACAGTTAGATATACTAAACTCTTTTCTATATTTTCACAAAGCAATAAAAGGCATGTTAATGAACTCATCAGTATATAATCTACCTGCATTACAGTGTGTCAAATGCAAAACCAAACAGTGGAGAAGCTAGGATGGGGTCAGCAACAACCCACCAACACACACATATAGTTGTCACGGCGTTGCCTAGGTGACATGTCGTCCAGCCAACCAGCAGAGGACAACATGGCTGCTTGCCTAGACTGGCAGTGCCTGGGAGAGAGGGGCTTAGATCTGGCCTTTGGGTGACCCGAGAGAGAGAGAGAGGGGGGATGGCTTAGACCTGGGAGAAAACTAGCTGCTGTTGTCACCACCATCATCAAAACTCTCCTGCTTGCATCCACCGCCGCCGCCGTCTGGAGCACATCATCACCTCTCTTCCTTCTGCCGTCGCCTCGCGGTTACTCTTCTCTCCCTCTCCTTTCTTCTCTGTCCCTCCCTCTCCCTTGCTTGTCTCCACTGCTCCGCTGCTCTCTGCTCTGCTACTCTCGGTGCTGGATGCTGCTGCTCACCTTCCTCACTGCTCTGCAACTGGAGGTGGGCAGGTGGTGGCCTGGTGGTAATTAGGGCACAGGAGGAAGGAGGGGATGACTTAGGGCCTATTTGGTAGGGCTCCAGCACTCGGATTCTCAACCGGAGCAGCCGGAGCCCTACCAAACGCCTCGGCCCCTCATTTTTTAGAATCTGGATCAGGGGAGGAGCTAAGCAACTTGTATGTGTAATTCGCAAAGCGACCTTGGGCTCCCTCCCCGCCTGGAGCAGCCACCCGTTTATGGAAATACCCCTGGTGTTGGGGTGGAATTACCCCCCAAATGCCATCGAACAAAACCCCCTCCCGATCGCATCTCTCCCCATTAGCACAGTCTCCCGTTCCCCCACCCCATTCTCTTCTCGTCCTGAATGGAGCACCCAAAACCCTAGTCGCCAGCCCCGGGCTCCCTCCTCTTCGCTGCCGGTTTCCATTGCGACAACCAGCGACCTCCACTGCAACAAACGGCCAGCCCTTCCCTTCGCCTCCCTCGTCTTCACAGCCGCCACCCAGATCTGCATTTTTGCAACTACTTTGCAGTCCTCGCCGTCGAAATTCATCTTCCCCTCATCGTCGGAGTCCCTTCGCTGCCGGAGCTCCTCCCCCCTCACCGCTTGGTCATTCACCGCCTGCTCCTGCTCCCGTGAAGGTAACAGCTAGCTGCCGCCCCTCCCCTTGTCCTCTCTCCTCCCTTGGATTGTGTAAAATCATAGGAAATTGTGCAGGAAAATGAGTTGGATTTGTCCCCATTTTGTTGAAATGTGTGGGATTTACCTAGATCTGGAAATGGTTCCTATGCCTAAATCATATGAATGCATGATTTTGTACTGTGAAATGGTTCCTTTTTTTTTTGTGCCTAGATCTGAAATAATTTTGGTGCCCAGATGTTTAACAATGTATAATTGTACATGAGTTTGTGAGAGTTCAATAAAAAAAAATGTTGACCTGTGCTTGCTATTATGGTAGACTGTACATGAGTTGATTATGGCAGATGGCAGCATGGAAACAAGGCAAGATCTATTGTTTTTATCTAATCTCCTTTTTTTTAATTGTAGATGAAACAAAACTCAAAGATGTGGTGAACAAAAGCTCAAAGATGTAATTTTGTTTTGTGTCTTCTCTGTAGTGCTAGTACTTCTCTGTAATCCTGTGATCTGTAAGTTTAGTAGTTGTAGCTGTATTTTTTATGGGGTACAAATTGATATGGAATTTGTATGCAGTTGTAACATAAGGAGCTCTTCTACTCACAGAAACCTAGTGAGGAAATTACACTGCTTGAGATTTAATAGCCAAATGGGGTGACTTGACCTGTAAGAAGTGTAGAGGTGCAACAGGCTGTATACTTTGATCAAGCTCTCCAAAAGTATTACGAGTTGAAACAGTCAAATTATGGGAGGCTTGGTCAACCCCATTACCCTCACATTATCTGAATAACTGCATGAGTAAAGAGAATAAAATCAACAACAATAAAACCTTTCTTGAAAATCAATACTTCCAGGGGATTTTTAGTGGTACCTCAGTAATGCTGACTTCAGCTCTGGAACAGAATGCAGACATTGTAACGTGGAATTCATGTAACATGTATTCCCCAGGTTATAAAGACCAGCATTGTGCCCCTGAAAGTCAAAAGAGCAACCCTCACTTGTAGCATAGACAGAGAATACCCAAAATAAACACACCATGCTGATGCTAGGATTAATGGTGACCCTAATGCAATTTCAATATTGCCAACTACATTGCAAGAAGAGATACTATCTATAAATGATTTATGCAAAATCAGGATCAGTTGGCCTTATGTAATACCCATGAGAAAAAAAAAGAAAGCGAAGAAATTGCCGTCAGAGCCCTAGAGGTTAATTTCGGGCAGGGTAGTCCGTTCACGGAGATACCTGACCGTCCGGGGGCCAGTCAGCACCTCTCACAACCATAGGCTCATCACTCGGTACAACAAACCTGTTTGGTTATAAAGACCCTCCGAAATAGACAAAAGTGCCATAAGCCCACTTTTCAGCCCCAAGCAGCATCCAGAAGGCCAACACGGCTACAGTGTGAGGACATCACAACATCGAGAGGCCTCACATGGACAAGATAAGTATCACACACAGTCACCAGAGAAGAGAACAGATAGAGCACGGCAAAGCCAACTCACTGTCTCTCGTTCTCATTTTTCCCCCAAATCCTCAAACCATTCCGAGCCAGAGAAGTCCATCCACCAGCGAACCCGACAAGGACGAGGGCAAGGCGAGCCGACGGGAGCAAGGGGCTGCGAGAAGACAGCCGCAAGCCCCACCTCCATCAACCCTAGGAGGTCGCCATCGGGTGACACCCACGCAACCAAGAAGGCAACAGCCGCAAGCCAACCTTGATTCCACTCAAAGTAACCAACCAAGGAAGGTAATCCCACATCACACTTAGCAGTAACAAGGTAGCATCAGGGTAACATACACACCTTACCATGTTCACGGGTATAGAATAAGGGCGAAGAGAAGAGGGGACTCACCATGGACGAAGAGAGGCTGCGCTCTGCCGTCGGTTTGGTAAGGCGCCTGACAGCCGCCACCCACTCCCCGGCCAGGGGGCCTCGAGCCTCGTCATACCAAACCACGACACCACCTCCATGCCTCTGTCCTAGTGAGCCAAACAAATTCAAAATAACGAATGAAGCAAGCACAAACCAAAGAAATCCATAGTAGGCGCGGATCCGGCCGTGAGGCCATGGATCTAGCAAGATCCACCGTCGCCACCCAGAGTGGCAAGGCGAGGATGGCCGAAGCGACCTGTGTGGCACAAGGGGTCAAGGCGCGGCAGGGAGGCGCGTCGGAAGAGGCGCGTCGAGAGAGAGGCGCGAGAGGAGGCCGTGGTGGAGCACTTGGGGACCGAGGGCCGAGACCAGGGACGGGAGCCGAACCGATGAGCCGGCGACAGAGACGCCAGGCCGGAAAGGCCAAGGCGGCGTCGGAGGGCTGGAGGCGCGGCTGAGCTCGATCGATCGGGAGAGACAACAAGGAGAGAGAGCGAAGAAAGAAATGAGGAGGCGTCGGTGAATAGGAAAGGAAAAGAAAAGAAGGAGGAAGGAAAAGGAAAAGAAAGAAAAGAAAAGAGGAGAAAAATAAAGAGAGAAAAAAAGATGGTAGACGCGTAAGTAAGATTTATCTGCGATTATAGACGACGATCATTATATTACGATCGTTTGAGCACCGGGGCATCGGAAAGGTGTCCGGTGAGAGAGAGGTTGTTGGCATCTGGCTTACACGTAGAGACGCTGTCGATTGTCTATATACATAGAATCGATGTTGTTTGCATGCTTGCGTGAATTACATTATTGAATTAAGTGTTCGGGTGATGCTTCCAGTGGAGGTTTTGGTTTGGCGCTCCTCACGCATCGTCCAACGGGATAACCGAGCAAGTGTATGGTAGAATGGTGGATTATGGGAATGCCAGTATTTGTTTTATGTCATGTTTGTGTCGTATTATGAAATAATATCCCGGCATATTTGTGGATTTTATTGTGATGAGTGATGCTTATGGTTATCAATATTTGAAGAATATTGCATTTGCATTGCACCATGAGTATCATGAAAGCCCTACGACGGTAGGCGTCCCACGCGGTGGGAATGACAGGACCTACTTCGGTAGGCACCTCCAGGGATGGAGGCAGAGGGGGTTTCATTGACGGATGAAACCACTCCACTATCCCAGTATAAGCGACATACGGTGGCGCGTTATGCATTGCATTCATTGACCTCGACGGTAGGCCTCCCACGACGGTGGGAAATCGAAACCTACTTGGTGGCACCTCCGAGGATGGAGGCGAGGGGTTTCATTGACGGTGAAACCACTCCACTATCTGGGTATAAGTTGCATCTGAGTCGCATTGCATTTGCGGGGAATGAGCAGTGACGGGAGGAAATCCGGAGATTACGGGTTCTGGTTCATAAATGTGATTTTGGTGGTTACTGTACCAATGATTTAGAATTGATTTACGCTTCTGATTCTGGATTGGATTTACGGTTTCACAATTCTGAATACATTACGGATGCATTGCATAGCATTGCATGAAAGTGACAGAGAAAGTGATCTGATTACGATGCAATTTAGTTCTGAGTTGATTTACGCTTCTGATTATAGAGTTGATTCTGACTTACGGTTCATGAAATAGATTGAGTGCTAAAGTGATGCCATTGTTTTATCATGTGCTTGCTGAGTCTTCGGACTCACCCTTGCTTTATTGTTGTTTTTTTAGGAATCTGTTGAAGGCGGCATGCATGAGCGGGAGTAGCACAATCGTTCACGTGCCACAGTGATTCACAAACCATCCACAGTTGACATATAGCCTTGGATAGTCTGAGTATCTTTTTGGTAAATTAGCAAATTTATATATCTGCTGCGCTTAGCGTCAAGTGTACCAGCTTTTGTCGTTGGATGGATATTTAAATAAAAGAATTGCTCTGCAAGACCAACGGCAAAGGTTGAAGTTGGTAACATTATAGAGTAGGTGGTAGCACTTTGGGCTCAGGGAGGGGCCGGGGTGTTACACCTTAGCAGTGATTACATGCTGTAATGATCACATTTGTTATGATTCCTATGGTACATTAGGCGAGGTTAGCAATTTAAACATTATTATTTTGTAATTCTATGGCCACCATGGAATGGTAACTTAAGATCAAGGCTTAAAAATCTACAAGTTAGATATGCCTAAGACAAAAAGGCCATACACACCAGTGAGACCACTTGCTCTTCTTCAGGTAGATCCTCAACAAACACTGGACCTTTCTCTGGAGCTTTCACGATCTCATCAGCTGTACCTATCATCATCAATTTTTGACCCTACAGAGTGCATTTCCAGTCCTTCAAAATTATTAGATGCAAATAAACACTAATACAGCATGTAGTTGAATGTAGTTAGGGTTTGGTAGAATAAAAATGTGTATTGAAGATAAGTTGAGCATCTCACATCTTTTAGTCCCAAAGTAGACCAATCTGCGTCATCCTGCATTATACATAAAGAAAATTTGTCCGTTGTTACGCAGCCACATTAAGTATATGTATGCACAATGAAAATTAATTGAGTTTATAAATATATCACCCAATTATTATACCTTCAATATTCCACCCTTCACCATAATTTTTTGCCTTTCAGGTGGTACACCAGTCAGTGTGTACAACTGGCTCTTAAAAACAATGGGTGGCTGGTTGGTGTCAATCTCTATGCTTGGAAAGACCTCCTTCTGCCATTTCACGCTTACTGGAAAGCATTTGAAAAGCGCTAGTTATAGAAAGAAAGCAAGCATGTTGTGTGCATGCACCTATAATATGACGCCATAGGCAATATCGACAAAAGAGGTAACCACTAATACTCTATGCTATACCACCTGCCAATTTGTCATTTTCATAAATGTTATGCTTTAAAACGTGAATGTAATTCATTTGTGAAGCATAAATACCAAGTTAATACTAAAATCGTGAATCGTCATATGTGACATACAGAAGAACAATCAAGATATCTGCCATGATGTATTGGGAAAAAAGGGTGAAGATACCACAGATAGATTGTTTTGACTAGCACAATGAATTTGGGTTTGATAGAAAGATACCATTGGCCATCTGAGGTCTCGGAAATCTCAAAGTATTTGCAGTTATCGATTAACCATAGGACAAGCACACCCTGCATCTTGCATGTTCTAAACAGTTTAGCTCAGATCATGCAGTGGATAGATCCTTGTTTGACTTGAGTCACTGAGCCTGACAACATTATAGACCAATGGGATAGCTTCATAAAAAGCAACTACACATTGCATCCTTTGTATGTTCTATCGAACCATGTTTCCAGCTGTCTAGGTATTATAGCCATACATGTGTGGCTTTCTGTGCTTTGCAACAACTGAAAACACAACACAATAAATGCGAACGATAGTGTCCATTTAATTTAGAAAACTTGATAAAACATGAGATCTTGATCGACAAGGTGTAATAGTTTCTGAAATATCATTTATATTGGATGGACCTATTATTAACATTCAGTCCTTTGTCTTGTCATTTCTGCATCACAGATAATTTGTTTGGGCTAAACATTTTGTCATCTTCTACAAGATCATAAAGTAATCCTTCTATTTCATATAATAATATTACAAACAGAACAAACTATCAAATAGATCTCTCCCTTCCCAACTCGAGTGACTCTGCAGTAAAACTGTGAAAAATTGGGAGAATGATCACAGGAGCCAGAGTTCATCTTAAGGGTCGCTAGGTCTGTGATGCCTACAGTATGAAATGAAGTTGGGAGACAAAAAGACGAGTTGGCCGTGGAAGCGGATTCAATTGAACAAACGATGTGACTTCATATTCCCCAGGCTAGTACTCAACACCAGCAGCTCACCTCCTTGACAAGTTTAGGGCAGCATTACAATTACAGGGCATCCTCAAAAAGTACTAAGGTTACACACCTCCTTGAGGATGATCAGGCAAACCAAGTCCCACACTCAACAGGAAAGGAGGCATTGCAGTACAGTTGTATAATCAATTACGCATACCGTGGGTTTCGTGCCAAGGATACTATTTTGAATAGCTGGATAAAATTACATGGAAATGATAAAACTAGTTTCCTTTTATGCATTCTATTTCATATTAAGAGAAAATGTAAAGTAATTCAACATGAAGTTTAATACAACATGATTCTGTGGACAAAGACATACAGTAACTGAACTAGGAGTCAGAAATTGCCAATGAGTTTACTACAATAATTCATATATCATCATCCAGATTACAATATACTAAAGGATGCCAAAAAAGAGCAAGGAATTCTTATGGATGGATGCAACTACCAGTGACGAAGTTGCACACATGTACATTTGTGTCAAGCGAATAAAAGAACAACAGTTTGCAGAACTGAATGACGTAAAGCCTAGCAGACTTCAACTTTCTTTTATTAATACTGAAACATATAATTCTTGAAATGTGGTGGACAGGTGCTCATGTTCTGCACAAAATAGAAAGCTGCAAAGTGAAAACACCATTCCTAATAAGCTGCTCATGTTCGCGCTAGACTCATTATGTCGTAGAATTTATTAGCACTCTTACAAGCTCACAGCAATAGCCCAAGGCACACGGCATGCCATTACCCAAGGACAGGGCACAAAAGGGATCGGTTATCTGCTTTCGGAGACTTGCCAAAAGTACATGCCTTCAGGGATGCAACACATTCAACAAAATGACTAATAGTAGGAAGAAAGCTTTAACATTCGCGACTACCCGTGATTAAGAGCTTAGGACTTAACACGGCCATACACCACATCCACCCTCCACACATCGTATAGCTTAAACAACACCACGGGGCGTGCATCGCCTACCCAATATTCACAGTAACATAGAACTGGGGCTCGGATGAGGCGCAGGACGCTAGCGCACACATCTACAAGCAGCACAGGCAAATGCGAATGCGGTTACGAGCCCAAATAGAAACCTTGAGCGTGCGGTCGCGAGCCCAAATCTAGGCACCCAAAACTAAACCCTACATTCACAGGCGAGAACCCCCTCGAATCCACCACGCCGAAACCCTACTAACCCACGGCCCCCTGCAGCAGCCGCCGCCGCCATCCGATTCCAAACTTTTCCCCCGCGATGAGGCAGATCGAACCGAGCAAACCCAAGCCTTCAAAGGAGAGTGGCGCGGAAGCACGACACGGCAGAAACGCCGATCCGAAAGTGAATCCGCGCAGACGCGGCGATCATCAGATCGATCTGGCGGTGAGGAGAGAGGAATCGAGGGATTGGTGGGGGAGCTCACCGGTCGGCATGGCTGCGGTGCGGCGGAGCGGGGCGGTGGAAACGGGGTTTACTTGGAGGAGAAAGGAACAAGGGAGGCAGCACGGGAGAGTGAGAGGAGCGGAGCAAACCAAACGGAGGCGACGGCTCTTTTATGACGGCTCTTTTATACAGTGCAGTGGTACGCCACGGCGCACTCGGTAGTCAGCGAGTTAAAGCCATTTTAAAATTATTTCGGATTGTATTTAGAAAAATAATCATATACTAATTATATTAATAAAAATATTATTTCTATCATTCGGTGAACGGATGGCAGCGCCCGCGAGACGACATACAAAGACCTTGTCACCGGCGATAGCGCTGCCACCCCTCACCGACGGCGGCGACGCCACCCGATGGGGGCGACGGTAATTAAGTCGACTAATTAGCCGCAATTAACGCCTTATTTTTATTTAATACTTATTTTAATTTTTAAATATCTGAAATGAGCTTAAACGATTATGAAAAATTATGTACAATCTTCTAATACAACGTATCTCGCAGTGTAATTTTTGGGTAATTTCATCCATTGCGAATGTTGCTCAAAAATTCATAAAATTTTGATATTTTTACGAGTTTTTATATATAGCAAACGAGCTCCAAAAATTACGAAATTTTCTGTGAAGACTCCCGATACAGTAATAGTTATTGTGTAATTTTTTGAGAATTTTATGTGGTCCGAATTTACCACGTTTATTTGGGTTAACTTAATCATGATTTCTGAATATTTCACTTGTTCCAGCCCTTGCACCAGCCGACTGGAAAGAGAGACTAGCGGATCGGTTCGGCCAGCCTATCCCGGAGAGTGCACGTAGTGTTCCCTGCACGTGGCTTAATAATTTCAGTGTGTGCCCGCCGGAGGTCGTCAGGATGCACCTCGTTGCGTTCCTTATCTAGCTTTATGGTTGGAGTATGTTTCCAGCCACGCACGGCGATATTTGCAAAGCCGAATTCATCGGCCTCGCCGAATCTTTGGTGGACGCAAAGTTTAGGGCAATGCCTCGGTACAGCTAGGGATCAGTGGTTCTATGTGCCACATATCGGGGGTTATGTGACGCTTGCCAGCGCGCCACTGCTGGTACCCCCAATCTGGCTATCTGCTACGTGCTCCTACAGGTGTGAAGCTGGGAGCACTTCCCTATTAGACATCCGACTATCGTGACGCCAATGCACCTGTTCGGCGAGTTCGCCAACCTGATAGACAGGTCTACTATGGGCATCTGGTGGACTGCTACCCGTCTGTGGTGCGCGAAGAGCAAACCGTCGAGGTGTTACTTGCTGTGGCACAACGAGTTCGAGTCGTTGCACGACAGCGACGTCACATGGAGTCCATGGACGGTAGATTTTGTGCATCATGTATCGCTGTATGGGCTATCCCTGCATTGCCTGGAGGACAGGGAGCTATGGGCGATGACACACCATCTGGTGTTCTCTTACATGGTGGAGGCTTACGCGCCACAGTGCGTGATGCGACAGTTGGGTTTGCACCAGACCGTGCCCCCTCTGGACGGTAGGTTCCTACCGCAAGCCATACACCGGTGAGTCAAACTCCATCCGACTATTGTGTACACTTTGTATGTCTTGCTATATAATGTCGATGATTCTGGAAATACAGAAAATCAATGGTTGGTCGGCATGGCATAGACTGGCGGCTAATGTAGCAGCAGTGGACGACGACATGGACGAAAAGGGCGCACCTCGATGTTATTATGGAGCGGCGTCATGCGGCGTCCGACGTCGACGAGTACAGAGTGGTATGCGTACCGGTCCACGCAGCGGATGACCATTCCTCCACTAGATCACCCCGAGCACATCACGCACAAGGAACGTCTAGAATGCTCCATCGATCCCCATAGCGCTTCGAGGTGGCATGACAGCGTAAGATAGTTCAAATACCTTATTATTACATTCAAGAAATTCATACTGCTCGTTACTGAACCTGTTTCGTATGTCACTTCAGTTGGAGCGGACGCAGCGCATCGCAAGCACATCGGAGGCCGCCATCAGTAGCCCGGAGACACCACTCGCCCTGCAGAAGACTATGAAGTTCATCCTAAAGTAGGCAAAAAATAGTGCACAACCTAAGCTACGGCCGTTCCATGGATCATAGTGCGCACATGAGTCAGCCAGTGGGGGCACCATACTCACCCACTAAGTCATCGCGACCTAGCGAGTCTGGCCGGCCATCGTAATCTACTGAGTCTACATGGTGTCGTAGTATTAGCCGCCGATCATCCGTGCGATGTACCGATGAGGAGGTAACTTACGTACGAACCTACATTTTTTTTCCTATCACACCTTGCGTTCCACTAACGTCATGGCGTTCTCCCACCGCAGGTCCGTCGTCGAGATACATCTCTTTTGTCATTTGCACTATCTGCACAGACTACCACTCCCCGTTGTTCATCTTCACTGCACATTCGGGAGGTATGCGATTCGCATTTGTCAGACCCCAGATTTTACATCCGGAATCCTCTGTGATTTATTGCACTATTCCCTGGATCAGTAGATAGTGCTCACAGATACAGATAATGAATATCAAATACATATTATGCGGAAGCATAAATAAAATAGTAAACTTATACATGGGTCGATTAAGCCGAAATCAGTAAATTGCAGCAGCGGAAGAACGAAGCACACAGGGGGAACCCTCAGGACTTGCCCACGGGCAGCCAACTGGAGGTTCGCGACCTAGCCCTTCACATCTTCATCTTCTTTGCCCTCATGACCAATAGAGTTCTTGGTAGCGATGATCGATTCTTGATTACGGATTTCTTTGTGAGGCGAGTGTGAGCACACTATCCACCGTGCTCATGAGCCAATACAGAATGCAAATAAATAGTATGCATGGCTTATCAAAGGAAAGGCTCGGGTTATTTTATTTGCCAGAAATTTCTTTTTGTAGCATTATCATTTATAGTGGCTACCTAAGACTTCATACGATGATTGCCATAATTGACTTAATCCACCAAAGATACATTTTCTTTACTGATTGCTGTCTAAGACTCCTAACTGCATGTAACATCCTTTATTTAATTAACCGAATAAACACTTCCTATATTGATTGCTGTCTAAACTCCGAACAGCGGGCGACATCATTTAATCAATCCACTGATACCTTTTGTATTCCGAATTCCTAATAATCCAATCTTGTAATTACTAATCACCAACTCTTCACTTCTGAATTCTAATGATTCCCTAGCATGATTACTTTTTAAGCCACCGAAATCATTTGTATCAGAATATTCTAACAATTCAATCATTTCTGTTAATGATCCAAATCTGTAATTTACTCTTCCTATAATTTAATCCTTACTTTCCATCATCTATCCCTAACTAATTCATCGGTATTTCTCCACCAAGAATATCGTTAATCAAGTTTATACCCCAATTATCATATCTCCAAATTTTCACAAATTCAATTCATTCATCTAGATCAAATTCTATTAATACCACTAATTCCAGCAATTACCGTTACACTCTTCTAATTCTCCAAAATCATTTAAATCGTCTATCTAGCCTATCTATTCATTTGGACTCCACCAATTTATTTCTCCTAGACTCCTTCTATCCTTCCCTTATTTATAATCGACATGAATCCACCAAGCATTGTTATGTATTTACTACAACTGTCATCCTCTTTTCTTACGACTCTATTTATTCTTCCTAGCATTTTATTTTAGGAGAAGTATTACCATTATTTGCTTTTGAAATATAATACATAGAAACATCCTGAGACTTAGCAGTTTGAACAAAAACATAATGTGAAAATGCAATAGTAATAGCGATCCAGATTCCATCCACCATTTCATAGTCTCTGCACCACATGCTTAACCTTTCAGTGTTATAACCGCTTACATTACCACTGGGACGACACCTAGGACAACACAAATCAGGGCCTTTCTCTGCCCTCCACTTTTCCATTTCCATCCACAAAGTTTTCGAAACAGAACTATATCTAGTTAAGTTCTCATGTCCGCCTTTGACCGTGGGCACGGCTATTCGAATAGTTTTCACTCTGCAGAGTTTGTACACTTTGATACGGGGTCGCCCGATCTTCTCGACGTATGATGGATACTCACGGGAGTCTTGATGAATCGTAATGATCCTCCAATGCCAATGCTAGGCACATGGACAAGTCATTAATGGGCAAAACCAAATTAAGTTGTTCAAATATGGGGGAGAAAATTTTTAGTTCCTTCCATGCTTCAACTGTGCTACTCTGATTATTTGTATATGATTGTCCATTAAAGGATGAATAAGTAGGCTTAAGAAATCTTTTAAAATATGAAGCATTATTGTTGAAACTCATCTCATTGTGATCATGATATGGCACAAAAGATTGTTTATCCAAATATGCAATTTCACTTCAGCAAACTTGTCACATGTAATGCATATTCGGTAAACATAAAACTTATCATCTATACCATAATTTCCAATCAAAGTGAACTTATATGTATATGCATAGGTACCAACTAGTGATTTTGAACATGAAATTTCAGCAACATTCTCAATCACACTAGATAGCTCTTTAGGATCATCAAACATGATATAATATAAGGAATCATCAGGAGATATTCTCGTAAGAACTTCCTTATGAGTAATCAATTCCACATTATGCAAATTGAGCAAAGAAATTTCAAAACATGGAATTTTCATTCGTACATATGAGTTCTCACAAGTACTCACCGTTTCATAATTAATTTCAGCACCAATATTGTTACCTTTATTGTTCTCCTCAGTTGATGTAGGTGTTGTAGGTATTAAATCATCATGATGCAACAACGGGGCAGCAAGTACTTCATCTTTAACTATGATTATCTCATCGTTTATCTCCAATGGTGCTAGTTGTTGAACATTTGGCTCCTCTTCCTTAATATCAACCTGCACAATGTGAGGAACAACACTAGAAGTAGATATTAATGTGTTAATTTCAAAATCAACCTCACTTTGTCTATCTTCTACTTCGCTCTTTTCTTTTGGTGTATCTCTCACACTCTCAATTTGGATGCTCTCAAATTCACATATGGTGGAATCACACAACTCACTCTTTTTAACACTCTCACTCAATTTGGCTATGTGGCTCTTATTCTCACATGAGTTTTGATACATCTCAATTGTTGTATGTATCATTGGGGCAGCACAAGATGTCTTCTTTACCGAAGGGAAAGTCCCATGCTCGGTTATCTTCGCATGTGTCACACTAGTGGAACCATAAGAGCTGAAGTATGGACATGGATTGAACAGTGATGTACGTGTCTCCATAAGTCTCTTCTCCTCCTTAATAGCACAATTCACAAGATCATGCAAGTTACTAAAATATTTATGTTGAAGTATAGCGGTGCTATCAGAATTCAATCCACCCTTAGTATGCCTTCTCCTTGATGGACTAGTGACACCGACGACACATCTCATCTTGCGATTCAAAATAGTAATCTTGGACGATATTACTACCTTGTGTGATATTCTCTAAATGGTGAAGCAATTCCTGCGCATAATAGGATGGCACAAACTCGTTCCTCATGAACACCTTCAAATCTGACCAAGATTTAATGAATTGTTTTCCAATTAGTTGTTGCCACCAACTATAAGCATAGTCTTCAAGATACTCCTCTGGATCATCACCGTCATAGAAAGGAACAAAGCTATCTTCTTCTTGTTGTGGACGAAGTGCTCGCACAATATCATTCACGATGTTGTTACGTAGCACGCTTATTTGTTGGTTCATCTCAATGCGTATGTCTTGTGTGGAATTGTTGATCTCTGCTTTGAGTTGCTCCTCCAAGGCGGAAATCTTGACGACGAACTCATTGCATAAAGTTCCCTCAAAGCTTGAAATTGAAAGCGAGTCACCGGAAATTGGACCATGCTCCTCTCCCATGTTGTCGTCTCCACCTGACATGGTTAGTATCACAAAGAAAACACCAAAACCACAAATATATGGGTAATATGTGTTCACTCTATCTCACTTTTTCTTCTCCCAAGTAAAGTTCTTACCTTTCCGAAAGTGAATTAAGGCCAAAAGAAACTTACACTTGGTGGTGGCTATAATAACAAGTGATGATAAAACAGATTTAAAAGTGTAACATCCTAAAAATTTAAATTTAAAAATATAAAACTTTTGCATTATTTGCCTTGTGTGATTTGAAATTTATTTTGAGGTATTTCTTGAATCTTGATTAGGCTCCAAAAGATAAAATGTAAAACATTAGGAAACAAAAATTTAAATTATGAATCTGAAAAGATGATCCAGTGCAAGTGGATAAGGTAGGGTACCAAAAATTTAGAAATTCTATTTAGCAATTGCACTAGATACTTGGCAAGCAAAGTGAGATAAATGAATACATGTTTATACACATGTATCCATGGAAGGATATATATATATATATATATATATATATATATATATATATATATATGTAGATAATGTAGAGAAATGAGAGGATTATATGCAAATGAACCTTCATAAAATAAGTTTGAAAATATATATATATATATATATATATATATATATATATATATATATATATACACACATATATATATGCATATATATGTGGATATGTATATGTATATATATGTGTTAAAAGAAAAGAAAAGAATCGAGCTAGGGTTGGCCGAGATGGCCCAACCAACCCCACCTTCCACTCCGCTCTACATGCAGCGTGACCCCACCCCAGCGCCACCGCACCTTCTTCCCTCACTCCCTCTCGCCGGCGCTGTTCTCTCTCTCTCCGCGGTGGTTGCGCATCTCTGGCCGTAGCCGCCTGCTCAAGCCCGCTCATGCCTCAGACAGGCGCTGCAAAACCACCTCACCCTGGTTTCGCCGCCCGCCCGATGCAGGCGCCACCGCCCGAGGATTCCTCCGCCCGGTCGTGTCATTTGGGCCACGTGGCGCGAACTTCCTGCTGCTCGCGTGGGCGGCGCAAGGCTGAGCCCGACCCGTGTTGTCCGCGGCGCGAGGCCCCGATATCCGTCTTGCTCCGCCGCTTTGGCGCCCATGTCCCGACGCGATGGCACGGACCCCCCTCCCGATGCCAGCCTCCCACGAGTGCCTATAAGGTCATCTGGTTGCACCAGACACCTCCCCGCACCATCCTCTCACTCCCTGCCGAGTAATTGAACTCCGATAGCTCGGATTGCCGCCAGCCCCCTTTTCTTCCCCAACGCCGGCGACACCCTCCCCGTCGATTCGCGCCACCCGAGCCCAATTCCCCGCACCCACACCGTCACCAGCGCACCGTGAAGTCACTCCCGGCCTCATCAGAGCCCCAGGCGTCCCTGACTCGCCAAGCACCGAGCTCCATCCAGAAACCCACCGCTGCCGCCGACCCATCTCCGGCAACCCATTTGCGACACCTCCACCACCAACCTCTCGGCGTCGACGATTTTTGCCGTCACCCGCCTGCACCGACCACCCACCGCCGGCGACACGACTCCTCGCCGGCCTCGGCCTTCCTTGCCGCCCGCCTCCCGAGCTACCTCAAAGGGTAAATCACCCTACGGGGTGGCAAAGCCTCCCGCCCACTTGGTTACCAGTGGCTCTCTCACTGGCTCCCGTGCTGCGTTCGAGCCTCCGGCTCCGTGCCGGGTTGAGCCATTCTTTTATTTTCGGGTGACGGTGGGCCCTTTGTCGTGCCAATGATCAATGGGCTCGTGGCGGTGGGCCCCGCTGGTCGGCCAGCGCAAGAGAACCATGCGCCGCCACGCGAACCTGCTGGTCGGCCGACCGCCACCCGTCAGCGCGTGCGTGGGTGGCTCACTGTCAGTGGGCCCCACCTGTCAGAATTAAATAATTTTAAGATTTTATTTAAACTGAGAACTTTAAAATGTTATAACTTCTTCATTTTAACTCCAAATTTAGTGAGACAAATTTCTAAATTAGTCTAAATTCAAGATCTACCAATGGAACTGAAATCATAATTTTAGAGTTCATTTGAATTTCTGGTGTTATTTGGTTTGATTTTGTTGCCTTTCTTTTATGCAAATTTTCGCGGTTAAAATTAGCGTGACGAGGCACAAGAAGAGGAGGCAAGCAAAGGAGACCCCAACTTCCAAACCACGAACCACTTGACCAAGGCGAGTTACCACTTTGACCATATTGAACCCGAATTATGCAAATTATTTCTTTTAAATTATCCATGTGCATGCCTTATTTTATGTGGTATATCATGTTCGATTTCGAATGTAGTTATACATCAATATTATGCTTGCTAGTATTACCGTTGAGACATGTTGATATATGTGAACCTTGTCGCCATAGTAAAACTAGTATAAAGTAGATTTCCCCAAATAAAGTATAACATAGCGAATTGCTTAGTCATGCTAGTTAATCGGGGACACTTAGTTGTCCTGAAAACCCTCTCATGCAATATGGAAAATGATTTGGGCAGTCATGGTGGGGATGGTGATAAAAGTTTGGAGCTGTTATTTTATGTCCCAAAAATCTCTAAACTTGCTTAGTATCCGGTGGATGATTTGGGGGTGGAATGTGGTGCGGTGGGAGCACAAAGTTATGGAATGTGGTAGAACCACCCGGATAACACTAAGGATGAATCTTGTCATGTTAGCAGTGTAACACCGTACAACCACATGTACGTAAATACAACTTGGCTAAGTAAGCGGTATCGAAACTCCCGACTCATCTCACCGGTAGTGGATAGGCGTGGGTATGCAAGGGCAAAGGAGGCCTAAAGGGACACCAAAGGGAGGTGGCGTTCACCACATACTAGTATTGGGGAAGTGGAGCCGCATAATGCTAGTAGTTGTGGTGAACATCCGTGCAGCGTATGGGACCCACATAAGTGGGGATAGCCCATAGGGTGAGATGACTAGTGGAACTAGATATCACGAGCGATCATGTGATAGTCATTTGACCACGACCAAGGAATCGGGTGGGGCAGCGTGTGGATTATCGCTTGTGGTGAAAGTGTACACACTCTGCGAGTCAAAACTATTGAATAGCCGTGCCCACGGTCATGGGCGGAACATGGGATACTAACTAGATATAGTTACATTTCAAAATGGTTTGTGAAGGAATGGGAGAATAGAGGCGATGGACCCCTAGTTTGGAATTGGCACAGGCTTTGTCCCGATGGTAAATTAAGTGGCTATAACCTTTGAAAGATTCAATATGATCGAGATGTCATGTAATGGTGGATGGTATCTGTATCGTTATTACAAAGGTTGTATTTTACTCTACTTTTACTAAAAGTCGCTAGACCTTAGGGATTTTATTATGTTATTCACATGCAATTTTGGCAAATAAACAAACTCCAGCCTTCCCTTGATCTAGCCTAGCATATAAATTACTGCATTCTGTGTGGTAACTTGCTGAGCACGGTGGTTAGTGTGCTCACACTCGCAATATCAAAACAGAGACAGGAACTCAGGGTCACTATGAGCATGAAGGGTCCCTGTCAAGAAGGAAGGAAACAACGAGGAGAATTAGGCGTCGCTTGCGTTTCTTTTGGACTCAGACAAGTTAGACTTTAGGCCGTGTGTGCACGTATATAATCTAAGTCTAGATGATATACACTGCACACATATTCCCCCAGTCGCTTGCCTGTGGCGTTGGCTTACTTTTGTTCATTGTGATACTTTGTTGGTCGATATCATTTGGCCTTAGGGCCCTTTTGTAAACTATTGCCCGACGTGGCGTATTTCCAACTTTGGATTGTAATATTTGTGTTATGCGATGTATGAATGATTCAGCAATGTATTGTGTGCACTAACTCCTGATCCAGGGATTAGTGCAATAATCACAGAGGATTTCGGATTGAAAAATCCGGTCCCGAGCCAGCGGTATCGAGCATCTGATGTAGGATAAAGGCCTTAGTATGGACGTTAGATAAAGGATAGGATTACAATTTTATCAAACTTATAAAAAGAGTTTCCAAAAAATATAGTGTACTACTTCTTTCTCTATCCTTCTTAGACCTATTCTGTTCTATCCTTCATTGATATTTTGAAAAGTTACTAACACTAGAAATTTAAATTACGGATGGCCGGGGCTGGAGATGAGGGTGGTTGGGACTATCGGCCTACTGAGTGTACGAGGGGAGTTCGCCAACATCTGCATAAGCTCCTCCATTACCTCGGCTACCGGACCGGCCGTGTCTGTGGTCTCAAGACCACTGTTGGAGGAGAGGAGTCTTGGGCGATTGAGGTGTTCATCTGCAGAAGGCTGCACGACCAGCCCCGTCTTCGGACGAGCACCGGCGGACCATCCGGACCGTGGCACCAGACGCCTGCGCCTTGCTGCCGCACGGATGTGCGACATCTACAGCCCGCCTTGACGCACCCCTTACGCTACTACCCATCGCGCCCGGAGAATGCGCGATACAATGAGACATACATGCGGTGAGCGAGAACAACCCGATGCTTACGCATCGGGTTGACTGACGAGGCCATGGGATCGGCCCACACTACCGCTGGAGGAGATCACCGCCCTCGGGTTCACCTCGTCGCCACACACACCGGGTGGCGACCCTCGCGAGCGGCTCTCCCAATGCGGCGGGCCTTGGCATTGCCAGGCGGAGGCCGCGGCCGGGCGCGGCCCTAGCGAGTCCCACTCTGTTGCTACTCCGGCACCTCCCGCCCACCGGCCGGGGATGCGGTGGGCCCGCACCACCACCGCCATCGCGCAGAGCGTCGACCTCCGGGACCACGGTGGACTACGGGCCACGGAGGGTCACGCGCCAGCCAGCCGGCCGCTCCGCTCAGGACCGACCCCTCAGGAGTTCGGTGGCGGTAGGTCCCGTTCTCGATCGCCGACTTCGGTCCCTCCAGCCCCGTAGCCGGATTCATGGAGGAGTAGACCGGATGGGCGGTACTTGCTTGTTGTGGCACAAATCTTGAGGCGTGTCGTAGCATGTTATCCAAGATCTTTTGTATCGTAGTAGTTATTTCAGTCAAACTTTAATTAATTATGATGTAATTGTAAGTCCAGCCTAGAAGCTGGCTATGTGGTGCTTTATTCTATGGAACCGGCCTTGTGTTCAAAAATTGCTTTTGTCGTTTATTTTGTTGGCTTTTGTTTGCTGAATTGGCAGTCTTATTTTGCTTTGCCTAGCATTAGTGCTAAGCCAATCATATGTATTAATATAACTGCAGATGGCCAGCCAGAGGGTAACTAGGGCAGAGACTCATGCCACCCACAACCGTGAGGTTGACTCCACCCACAGGGTCTCGCCAACCAGCGTGGACCGTGCAAGACCAAGGCCGATCTCCCACCCCAAACAAATCCCACGATGGCGCGGTCATGGCGCGAAGAACCCAGCTGCTTGCAAGCCATTGTTAATGGGCGCAAGCGGCTCCGGCCGGTCAGTGACTGGCCGATTTTCGAGAACCCGCCCCTCACCTTCTCTTCTGGCAGCGAACCTCTCGGCCGGGATTGGCTTCGGATCTCGAAGGAAGCTGCGCCTAGCTAAGTGCGCGGAAGAAGACAAAGTGATATTCGACTCATCGGCTCCGAGGCGTTGGCGGGTGGAAAACTACCTTCGCTAGAGGACAAGAAGAGACCTCCACGATAGTGACATGGAGGCCATACCATGGACGTAATTTAAGACGGCATTCAAGTCCAACTTCATTCGGCCGAGAATGTCGGATGAAGAGGAGCGAGTTCCGTACCCTCAAGCAGGGAACATGTCGGTTAATGAGTATCTTACCAAGTTCACACGACTTGCCCGCTTCGCCCAGAAGGGCGTGGCGGAGGAGGAGGAGAAAATTGAGACTCTTTGAGGGTATGAATGAAGAGTTAAAGTACGGTGATCGTCAAGACTTCCCGCTTTCATCAAGCGGTGAACAAGGCACGATCACGGAAAATGAGAAGAAGAGCTTGGAGGCGGTAGTAAGCGCAAGATGGCGACACAGAGGCCACAAGGAAGGTTTGTCCAAAGGTTCTTCAACAACTCTAACTTTTCAAGGCGAACCGGTTCAAGCCCTCGACCTCATCGCCTAGTCGATGGCGGTTCAATGCAAGGCGCCAAAATGTGAGCTCGGTCGGACCACGGGCCTTAAGTGTTTGTTGCGGTGAAAAGGGCACTTGCCAATAGATGCCCACACAAGCAGAATGCCCCTATTCGCGGTCAAGCCTCGGCGCCGGCAAGGGACCTCGAGACATCTCAAGCGGTGAAATGCCCAATGCCCAACCGTGGCGGGGTCAACCATGTCACGGCGGAAGAAGCGAGGAAGCGGCGGGAGTCCTAATGGGTGCGTTCTCATCAAGTCCATACCGGCTAAACTCTATTTGATTACGGAGCTTCACATTCATTTATATCCAAGGGGTATGCGAACAAACTAGGGTTACCTACCTATCCTCTAAAGAGGCGATGGTACTTAAGTCGCCACCGGTATGATAACGACTACCTTAGTGTGCCACAGGGTAACAATAGTCATGGAAAGGTGCGACTTCAGCGATCGATAGTACTAAGCTCCCGGACTGGATATTATACTAGGAATGGGTGGTTAGCCGGATATAAAGGAGTTATAGGCGTGCCTCGGGACGATAAACCGACTAAATGCCTTGGAATGACCATAGATGTGAAAGTAGACCGACCTTACCGCTGGGGCCGTGCAATATATTATTGTGAAGATGTACCCTTAGAGGGAATGATGGTGGTACAAGATTATCGAAAGTATTACAGAAGACTTACGGCATGCCCCAGACGAGACCTAGAGTTCGTTATTAATTTGAAGCCGGTGCGCTCCTATTTCAAGAGACCATATAGGATGACGGTGGAAGAGCCGGAAGAGCTAAAGACCCAACTCCGAGAACTGCGGAAAAGGATTCATCGGACCAGTTCCTCACCTTGGGGTCCCGGTACTATTCGTAAAGAAGAAGGATGGTGCAATAGAATGTGTGTGGATTAAGGCCTTAAATGAAGTAACCATGAAAATAAATACCCCTTCCGGGATCGATGATCTATTTGACCAACTTGGTGGAGCCACCATCTTCTCTAAAATAGATCCGAGATCGGGTTACCACCAAATTGTCGGTGAAGATATACCCAAGCGACTTTTACCACTAGGTATGGACATGCGAGTTCTGGTCATGTCTTTTAGTCGACCAATGCTGACATACTTTATGAACCTCATGAACAAAGTATTTATGGAGTATTTGGACAAGTTTGTAGTGGTGTTCATTGATGACATCCTCATCTACTCCAAGGCGGCAGAAGAGCATGCAAAGCATCTACGCCTAGTGCTAGAAAGCTAAGGGAACATCGGTTATATGCTAAGTGCGACAAGTGTGAATTTTGGCTAAGTGACATCGGCTTCCTAGGGCATATAGTATCCGCTGAAGGAGTATCAGTTGATCCCGCCAAGATTGCGGCAGTGACCGAATGGAAGCCCCCCTCCTCCGTTACTGAAGTGCGAAGTTTTCTTGGGTTGGCAGGATACTACAGAAGATTCATAGAGGGATTTTCTAGAGTAGCCAGGCCATTGACTCGGCTACTCAAGAAGGAACAGAAGTTTGAATGGACCGCAGCCTGCGAAGGAAGCTTTCAAGAGCTTAAGAAAAGGTTGACTACCACCCCGGTGCTAGTCCTTCCGGATGTACGCAAAGATTTTGAAGTATACTGTGATGCTTCCCATCAGGGACCGGGGTGCGTCTTGATGCAAGGAGGCAAGGTTGTGGCATATGCATCCGAGCAACTCCGCCTCATGAGGTTAACTATCCACCCATGATGCGGAATTAGCGTCGGTGGTTCATGCCTTAAAACTTTGGAGGCATTATCGATTGGCAACCACCGTGCTATATACACGGATCACAAGAGCCTCAAGTACTTCTTCACTCGGTCACACCTTAATGAGGCAAAGGAGATGGTTAGAGTTGATCAAGGATTACGATCTGAGTGTCCATTACCACCGAGGGAAAGCCAATGTGGTAGCAGATGCTTTGAGTCGGAAGACCTACTGCAATAACCTTATGGTTCGGGAACACCGACTGAACTCTATAAAGAGTGCAGCCACGAACACGGGATCGTGAAGAAGGAGCCCTAACCACAGGAAGAACAAGCAGGCATTGAAGAAATGATAGAGGCGCAGAGAGAAGACCCCTTGTTTTGAGGTGGAAGAAATTGATGGAAGAGGGAAGGCCCTAAAATGACTATAGATCATCAAGGAGTTCTAAAGTACGAAAACCGTGTTTTTGTACCTCACAAAAAGGACCTTAAGGATCTAATGCTCCGGGAAGGCCATAACTCCGCATATTCCCTTCATCCTGGGAGTACCAAAATGTACCAAGATATGAAGCAATATTACTGGTGGCCAGGTATGAAGAGGGATATCGCCGAACACGTCTTTCTTGTGATGTCGTCAAAGAGTGAAGGTTTGAGCACCAAAGGCGGCAGGATCGCTACAACCCCGAAAATACCTCAATGGAAGTGGGAAAAAGTAGGGATGGACTTCATCACCGGATTTCCCCGAACCCGATCAGGATACGACTCCATTTGGGTCGTGGTGGATAGACTGACCAAGGTTGCTCATTTTATCCCTATCAGGACAACTTACAAGGGAGACAAGTTGGCAGAACTATACATGTCCCGCATCGTGTGCTTACACGGTGTGCCAAAGCGGATAGTCTCAGATCGAGGGTCCCAATTTACCTCGCATTTCTGGGCTAGCCTACATGAAGCCCTTGGTACCCATCTGGATTTTAGCACCGCCTACCACCCCCAGACGGATGGTCAGACAGAAGAGTAAATCAAATATTGGAAGATATGCTTCGGGCTTGTGCCCTGGATTTCTCCAAGGACTGGGATAAGTGTCTGTCGTATGCAGAGTTCGCTTACAACAACGACTACCAAACCAGCCTTGGATGTCCCTTTTGAAGTCTTGTACGGAAGAAAGTGCCGCACCCTTTACATTGGTCGAAGTAGGGAAGAATATATATTGGGCACGATACTCAAGCAGCGAAGAGAAAGTTCGCTGATCGAGATCGGTTATTGGCCGCCAGTCTGATGGAAGAGCTATGCGGATAAAGGAGAAGGCCATTAAGTTTTGAAATTGGAGACCATGTCTACTTGAAGGTGTCACCCCTACGAGGAATCAGAAGATTTAAAGTCAAAGGCAAACTCGCCCCTCGCTATGTCGGGCCATTTCCGATCATAGCTAAGAAAGGAGAAGTGGCTTATCAGCTTGAGCTGCTGCGAGCCTAGCGGATGTACTAACGTCTTCCATGTGTCCCAACTCAAGAAATGTCTTGGTGCAGGATCGAGACTCAGATGGGCGGTGGAGCTCAAGGCGACCTAACCTACAAGGCGTCAATTAAGATCTTGGACCTTTGTGGAAAAGAAAACCGAGAATCAAACCATCCGCTGCGAGTGCAATGGAGTCATCACTCCAAGAAGGAGGCCACACGGAGCGAAGACCGGTGAGGAGAGATTACCTGAACTATTCACCAACTAGACCGAATCTCGGGTTGAGATTCTCTTTAAGGGGGGTAGGTTTGTAACATCCTAAAAATTTAAATTTAAAAATATAAAACTTTTGCATTATTTGCCTTGTGTGATTTGAAATTTATTTTGAGGTATTTCTTGAATCTTGATTAGGCTTCAAAAGATAAAATGTAAAACATTAGGAAACAAAAATTTAAATTACGAATCTGAAAAGATGATCCAGTGCAAGTGGATAAGGTAGGGTACCAAAAATTTAGAAATTCTATTTAGCAATTGCACTAGATACTTGGCAAGCAAAAGTGAGATAAATGAATACATGTTTATACACACATGTATCCATGGAAGGATATATATATGTAGATAATGTAGAGAAATGAGAGGATTATCATAAATGAACCTTCATAAAAATAAGTTTGAAATATATATATATATATATATATATATGCATATATATGTGGATATGTATATGTATATATATGTTAAAAAAGAAAAGAATCGGAGCTAAGTTGGCGAGATGGCCCAACCATTACCTTCCACTCCAGCTCTCTGTCAGGTGGACCCCACCCCGCCCGGTACACCTTTCCCCTCACTCCTCTCTCCTCTCGCGTTCTCTCTCTCTCTCCCGGTGGTGCGCATCTCGGCCGTAGCCGCCACTGCTCAAGCCGCTCCGCCGCTCGGACAGGCGCTGCCAAACCACCTCACCCTGGTTTGCGCCCGCCCCCGATGCAGGCGCCACCTAGAGATTTCCTCCGCTCGGTCGTGTCGGCCGGGCCACGTGGCGCGAACTTCTGCCGTTCCGCGTGGGCGGCGCAAGGCTGAGCCGACCCGTGTTGTCCGCGTGGCCGAGGCCCCGATATCCGTCTTGCTCGCGCTTTGGCGCCCATGTCCCGACGCGATGGCACGGACCCCCCCTCCGATGCCGCCTCCCAGAGTGCCTATAAGGTCATCTGGTTGCACCGACACCTCCCGCACCATCATCTCACTCCCCGAGTAATTGAACTCCGATAGCTCGGATTGCCTTGCCCCCTTTTTTCTTCCCCAACGCCGCGACACCTCCCCGTCGATTCGCGCCACCGAGCCCAATTCCGCACCCACACCGTCACCGGTAGCAGTGAAGTCACTCCCGCCTCATCCAAGCCCCCAGCGTCCTGACCCGCAGCCCGAGCTCCATCCAGAGCTTCCGCCACCGCTCGCCGACCCATCTCCGGCAACTTCCCGCCCCACCGACACCTCCACCACCAACCTCTCGGCGTCGACCAACGCATTTTGGCCGTCACCCGCCTGCAGACCGACCACCCACCGCCGGCGACACATGCACTCCTCGCCCGCCTCGGCCTTCCTTGCCGACCACCTCCCAGAGCTACCTCAAAGGGTAAATCACCCTAAGGGGTGGGCAAAGCCTCCCGCCCACTTGGTTACCAGTGCGCTCTCTCCCACTGGCTCCCGGCGGCGTTCGAGCCTCGGCTCCGCGTGGGTTGAGCCATTCTTTTATTTCGGTGACAGTGGGCCCTTTGTCGGCCATGGCCAATCTGTGGGCTGCTTGGCGGTGGGCCCCGCCCGTCGGCGAGCGCGAAGAGAACCCCGCCGCCGCCACCTTGAACCTGCGGTCAGCGACCGCCACCGTCGGTGGCGTGCGTGGGTGGCTCCTTGTCGATGGGCCCCACTGTCAGAATTAAATAATTTTAAGATTTTATTTAAACTGAGAACTTTAAAATGTTATAACTTCTTCATTTTAACTCCAAATTTAGTGAGACAAATTTCTAAATTCGTCTAAATTCAAGATCTACCCAATGGAACTGAAATCATAATTTTTAGAGTTCATTTGAATTTCTGGTGTTATTTGGTTTGATTTTGTTGCCTTTCTTTTTATGCAAATTTTCGCGTCGGTTAAAATTAGCGTACGAGGCACAAGAAGAGGAGACCGAAGCAGCAGCAGACCCCAACTTCCAAACCACGGAACCACTTGACCAAGGCGAGTTACCACTTTGACCATATTGAACCCAGAATTATGCAAATTATTTCTTTTTAAATTATCCATGTGCATGCCTTATTTTATGTGGTATATCATGTTCAGATTTTCAGAATGTAGTTATACATCCAATATTATGCTTGCTAGTATTACCGTTGAGACATGTTGATATATGTGAACCTTGTCGCTATAGTAAAACTAGTATAAAGTAGATTTCCCTAAATAAAGTATAACATAGCGAATTGCTTAGTCATGCTAGTTAATCGGGGACACTTAGTTGTCCTGAAAACCCTCTCATGCAATATGGAAAATGATTTGGGCAGTCATGGTGGGGATGACTGATAAAAGTTTGGAACTGTTATTTTATATCCCAAAAATCTCTAAACTTGCTTAGTATCTGGGTGGATGATTTGGGGGCTGGAATGTGGTGCGGTGGGAGCACAAAAGTTATGGAATGTGGTAGAACCACCCAGATAACACTAAGGACTGAATCTTGTCATGTTAGCCCGTGTAACACCGTACAACCACATGTCTGTAAAATACAACTTGGCTAAGTAGCGGTATCGAAACTCCCCGACTCATCTCACCGGTAGTGGATAGACGTGGGTATGCAAGGGCAAAGGAGGCCTAAAGGGACACCAAAGGGAGGGTGACGTTCACCAGTCATACTAGTATTGGGGGAAGTGGAGCCCGCATAATGCTAGTAGTTGTGGTGAACATCCCGTGCAACGTATGGGACCCACCGCAAGTGGGGATAGCCCATAGGGTGAGATGACTAGTGGAACTAGATATCCTGAACAGTCATGTGATAGTCTATTTGACCACCTGACCAAGGAATCAGGTGGGGCAACGTGTGGATTATCGCTTGTGGTGAAAGTGTACACACTCTGCAGAGTCAAAACTATTCGAATAGTCGTGCCCACGGTCATGGGCGGACATGGGATATAACTAGATATAGTTACATTTCAAAATAGTTTGTGAAGGAATGGGAGAATAGAGGCGATGGGCGCCCTAGTTTGGAATTGGCCTGGGTTTTGTCCCAGTGGTAAATTAAGTGGCTATAACACTGAAAGATTCAATATGATGCAGATGCCATGTAATGGTGGATGGTATCTGTATCGTTATTACAAAGGTTGTATTTTACTCTACTTTTACTAAAAGCTGCTAGACCTTAGGGATTTTTATTATGTTATTCACATGCAATTTTTGGCAAATAAACAAACTCCAGCCTTCCCTTGATCTAGCCTAGCATATAAATTACTGCATTCTGTGTGGTAACTTGCTGAGCACGGTGGTTAGTGTGCTCACACTCGCAATATCAAAACAGAGACAGGAACTCAGGGTCACTATGAGCATGAAGAGGTCCCTGTCAAGAAGGAAGGAAACAACGAGGAGAATTAGGGCGTCGCTTGCGTTTCTTTTGGACTCAGACAAGTTAGACTTTAGGCCGTGTGTGCACGTATATAATCTAAGTCTAGATGATATACACTGCACACATATTCCCCCAGTCGCTTGCCTGTGGCGTTGGCTTACTTTTGTTCCGCTGTGATACTTTGTTGGCTGATATCATTTGGCCTTAGGGCCCCTTTTGTAAACTATTGCCCGACGTGGCGTATTTCCAACTTTGGATTGTAATATTTGTGTTATGCGATGTATGAATGATTCAGCAATGTACTGTGTGCACTAACTACTGATCCAGGGATTAGTGCAATAATCACAGAGGATTTCGGATTGAAAAATCCGGGTCCGACAAAAAGTGACTCACAATTGCACGGCAAAGGATATTTTGTGAAGCTCGGTTAGGAAGTATTTATCCTAGATCTGATTTCTCGATGTTGTAAAATTAAGTAATAATCCAAGTTAGAATACTTTGCCTAAGTGCTAATCCAAAAGATTTAAGTGAAGTATATGAACGCACACGCAAAAATCAATGTGACTCGATGCAAACAAAGGAATGAGCTAACTAGAGGCAATATGAAATTAAAGATTAGGTAGCTCGTTTTGCACCAAATACTAGGAGAGATACTAGCCAATTGCAATGATATGAATGTAAGGGCATAAGATTGCTCAAAGAAATTAAATACACAAGCTGAAATTATATATTAGAATTAGCTAACCCCAATTTGGCTAATGCTCACTTTGCTTTTTGTTTGTCATTTGCTTCTTTCTTTCTTTCTTCGTTCCTTCTTTCTTTTTTAACTTGTTGTTGGCACTAAGGTTTAGCTTTCCTTCCACAAACAAATAAAATTTCAGCGGTGTAAATTAATATCAAGAACAGCCCTTAATGCAATTATCAAACACTAGTCTCAAAGATGAGCGGAAAATTAAGGATATATGTATGAAAATGACCACAATGCGGATATATTTTTTTGCTGATTTGTAGAAGCACTATTCATAATCTTGTAGCAGATCTGTTCACGCATGTAGCGATCGGATTTTTTTTTAATTTTGGATTGGACACAAAGATTTAGCTACGCAAATAAACACGAATGATCAGCACGTAAACAAAATTTCTAATGGATCAAGAGATTATAAAACTCACGAAAATAGCAGATGTGAAACTAGGGTTTGGATATTTTTTTGTGTGTGTTTTCGGTTTATGGACTATAGGACAATAAGTGATAAACTAAAATTTAAAGGGATAAGATCCTACCGAGTAAACCGCGCTCGATACCAAGATGATACGGTGGCAGATCATCTCAACGTAGATGGATACTCACGGGGTCTTGATGAATCGTAATGATCCTCTAATGCCAATGCAAGGGACGAACACTCTTTAATCCGCCAAAACACACTCGTGTTGATTTCGCCGACCACCAAGCGAAGATCTATCGTGCGCCCAATTCTCAACGGAAAGGTTGAACGATCTTGATTGAAGAAATTCACTCCTAATTCCCCATGAAACTTCGGTAGCAATGCTAAACTCGAACAAACTTTAGTAGATTCATTATTCTCAAACGTGGTCTGCCTTACAATGGGGGTCTAACCCTCAATATATAGTCCCTCTTCACCTCATGGCTGGCCAAGAGGTCCTAAACCAACTCCAACTCATCCCTACATGTATTTGGAAACAAACTCACACAAAAGTAAAAACCTAAAATTAAGTCGTCACAATGTTTTGGTCATAACTTTTAATCCGTTATGAATTTGAAGGTGGGGTCAAATCCATTGCGTAGCCCTTGAAATTATATTTTCAACGAGTACAAGAACACCTGAATCGAACTACGTTTGTGAAAGTTATGGCCTTTTTAGTAACTGAATGTGAAGCTATCCCGAACTGAATCTGAATTGAATTCTGAGTTGAATCCGAGTTTGAATTGGATCGAGCACGTGGGAGATCCAAATTTGGCTTGAAAATTTTATTCAAAACTTGTAGTTTAAGTCCTTGTGCTCCTCCCTTTTACCCTCCCAAGTCTTCACATGAATCATACCTAAGAATACATAAAATAATAGCATAATGTAGTATTCCAAGTTCATCATCAATTAAAAGAAACTCCTTAAGAAACAAATTCACCTAACAATATGTAATGCGGCTCAATACGTCTTTCCAGTGAAATAATGTATTTGACTGAAAAGTACTAAGCTTGTACGTATCCGCATCACACTTTACCCACAAGAGATAAATCTGCTCGTTGCCCCGCATGATTCCTTAGGCATGCAGTTGAGTAGACTATCACAGGACTGTTACAATGCATAATTCTACTTGTGGTTACGCCCGCTAAGGTCTATCTTCTGTAGGATGCGCGCATCCCTCGAGAAGGGTCCCTCATGAGCCATCACGGGCAAAGGCGGGGATGAGACCGTCCATCCCTTTGGTCATGTTCACACCTTCACGTAACCACATTAGAGCTATGCAAATTAGTTAGCCCTGTCTATATTTTTCCAGCGTGTGGTTGTACTGTTGTACCTTGGGAGGCCATCATAAGATTTGGTCCTTCGGGATTATCTGGGCGGTTCTGCCACTAACCCACTTTGTGCTTCCACTGCACCACTCATATACTCACACCCTCGAACCATCCGCCCAGATATTCAAGCAAGTGGGGTTTTGGGAACATAAAATATTCATACCAACATATACCAGTCATCATCACAATGACTGCCCATTCAAAATTCTCTCATGTTTAAAAGTGATGTTTGGGTGTTTCCACGCACATGAATATCTATGCAATACTAAGCATGACATATAGTTATGGATTTATTTTCGAAAGGTTACTATCATAATTTTGCTAGGGTAACAAAGTTCACATAGTCAAGTATTCAAAAAGGGGTGTGATATTAATCAAGGTAAACATGGGCATATAACTAGGATCTTAAATTAAACATGTATTTGTATATAAAATAATAGCATGCAATTTGATAATTTAAACAAAAGTAATTTGCAGAAAATGTAGGTTCAACATGATCAAAGTATTGACTCGTCTGGCGCGGTTTACTGCGGTCTTGAGCTCACACAATGCTTTCTCTGGAGCTTGTGGTCTTTATCTTCACTTCGCTCTTGTTCACGCTTGATCCCTTGATTCTTCAGGACTTCAATATCTAATTATGCGCTAAACAACTGAATCCAAATAAAGGCAAATAACTCAGAAGATCCAAAACAAATCCGAATAATCTTGATTTAGTTTTGTTGAGTTAATGGTCGATTCGGGTGGTTTGGGACAAGGTTGGTGGTAGAATATAACGACACAATCTTTTTATTAATAATCTCTTTTATTATTCTTGTATTTATTTAGCAAGTTCCATGAGTTTGGTTAGACTTACGATTTGATGTACGAGGTTGGGGAGCATTATTTCGTTGAGCGTTACATTTCAGACATATTTATAAGAATATCTGCAGCTTATTCATCTGTATTTGTCGGTACCATCTCGATTTCTCCTCTGAGAACTTTTCTCTTATGTAATGATAGTGTGCCTATATATGTTTAGTCCTCGCATGAAAGACTGGATTCCCTGCCAAACTTATAAATGATAGATTATCACAGAGAAGCCTTACTTGATAATCTGTCGGTTGGTAGAGATCCTTCACCAGTTGCATATGCAAGTGCTTTCTTGTGCATTGTTGCACGATCGATATTACGTGTCGATCGGCTGCCTTTTACTACACCAAGATAAGCTGCTGATCCAAGATTGAAGAAATATCTGGTTGTTGATCGACGTGTGTCGCAATCTCCGGCATAGTCAGCGTCACAGTATCCAGTCACTTGGCATCCTTTTGTTTCTATGAGGTTTCTGCAAGTTGTGAAGTGGAAGAGAGAGGGGGGGTGAGGTAATATGGTTCTTGTTTATTCCTTGTTACCGAGTAAGGGGCGCAAAGCACCTTTTAATAGCCACACACTAACAGATAAGTCTAACTAAACTATGCCACTAACAGATAAAGCCTAACCAATGTATCTAATGGCTAGCAAAACAAGTAAATTGCAGCGGCTGGTTTCACCGTTGGACATAATCTAATAATCTTGTGCATAACTTAATTAACATTAAAACATGGAAGCTAACTGCTGCAATTAGTTCCTGTTTTGTCATATGTAATATGACATTTTCATTGTACATCTAGGAAAAGCAAATGGCCACAAAATCCAAAAACAGTTTGTCAAGTGAAGTTTTCTTGAATGCACAACAGTTCTTTATAGAGCCTTTGCTACATTGACATAGATCATTCTTGTCAACAAAAACAAAATTCAATTCAAAACCTACTTGGAATATTCAACACAGATCATTCTTGTGAATGAAATAGAAAATCAAAGAGGTAAACACGATACCCCTGAACTGGTGCCCATCTATCTTCAAAAATCACAGCTCTTTCGTTTCCAGGCGATGGAGAAATAAGGTCAAACTTGCGGGTGATGTCCCCAAATGCATTATGAGCTCCCATATGTAACCAAATGAAGGTGAGAAGCTCCCCTCCTTTGCACAACTGCTGCGCATGCATCTCTGGGCGGGATTTGCAGGCTGCGTAAACAAGCAGTCTTATCCACATTTCTTTGATCTCCTCCAGTGAGTCATGGAAGGAATGTGAAGCTTGTGCATCCTCTACGAGAAAAGTCCACATTTGCAAATATGCTGTTTTGGGATGATCCACTAGACTGTAGTTCATCCATAATATTTTGCTCGCTAGTGGAGGTTATCTTCTTATAGAATAGTTCTAGTGTATCTTGTGCAGAACCACTGAGTGGCAACATAGAAGGGTAGAAAAGAAGAAGGTAGAGCATGTAGTTTGATATTTTCTCACATGTGTCTCTAAGAGTGCTGGGGCTACGAGTTGCAAGTTGCTTCGTCCTGATGAGTTCCAGAAGACATACAATGCCAGGCCAACTTGGACTAACAGGTTTAGCAATGGCACCCGTTGGAGGGTTTACCCTGACCAAGTTTCCAAACCAACCTTGAACAGGTATACAAGACGGACCGTAGAGGGGCCCTAGACCCTAAACCCTTTTTTCTAAGTTTACTGTTCGGATTTGTACTGACGATAGTTAGCATTGTCTGTAGGGATGGAACAAGAAGCCATGTTGCTTAGAAAGAAGGCACGGGAGGTCGTCGGGCGAGTTTAGGCCGTTCTGAACTCTCTTCGAGGGTGGACGGCCTCGCGCCTCGCACCCCCTCCCTGCGTGGGTTCGTTCTCCGCGTGAACCTCGGCCTCGCCATGGGCTTGCCCTCTATGCGAAGCTCGGCCTCCCTGTGCCCCCCGCGTAAGTGCGGAAGGTCATCGGGTTGATCCGTGCCATCCTGGGCCTCATTCGGACGCCACCTCCAAACTTCACTCGCTTGGAGGTCCCTCGGACCACCTCTGGACTCCGCCGTGGACAGGGCCCAAGTGTTGGGTTAGCTCTTGAGAAAATCACCCAAGTGATTGAGAACTGGAGGAGTGGTACAAGGCCTAGGTATCCGCGGCAAACTCGTGGCTCCTTCACGTGCCTACTGCTCCCACTGGGCAAAGACTTTTTTTTTGTCACTTCTAACTCCATGGGACAATCCTGCCCAAATCTTTGTTCTACACTTCAATCCTCTACCTTGTGTGCCCTCACCAAGCCCATGGACCCGGCACCCTCGGGTTGGACTTACCTCTGTGCCCCTGGCCACCCCTGGGTTCGCGCCACTAGGGACCCTGGCCTCCCCGGACGGACATGGCTCCATGGACTAGGTGCTCCCGAGTGGACGCCGTTCCAAGCTCTTGGCACTCCCGGGAGAACGTGACTCCACAGCCTAGCTGCTCATGGGTGGACGTCACTCCACGCCATCGGCACTCCCACACGAATCAAGCTTGCGTATAGGGATGCGTATGCCCAGTCGACTTCATGCGCCTCGAAGCTCTACTACACCTCAAGCTCGGGGCGGTGAGTTCACACAACGACTCGTTTAGTAGAGATTTGATAGCGACAGTGGTTGTATGTGATATTTTGAACTTTTGTTAAGCCGGGATGTTACAATATGTATGTATATGTGTATGTATGTATGTATATATATATATAGAGAGAGAGCATATCTAGTGCAAATGAAATATTCAGTGCTAACATGGAAACGCAGTCGTGAGCCATCGGATCTCACGCGGACGGCCTAGATGCAGGCGGGCGAGATGCCCCTTACACTTATGACAGTTTGAACCCTCCCTCCCGCCTGTGGCTCTCACTTTACCCTCAACCCCTCTCTTTTCCCCGATTGCCTCAGTCTCTAGGCTCAATCCGCGGCTCACCTCCCTCCCTCCCTAGCGCTGCCCCTAGGCCCCCTCGGCTCCCTCTTGGCTTTCCCGCGGCCCTTCCTCCTCCCTCGTCGCACCCGGACTCCTCAGTACCGCCCTTGAGGCAGCTCCTCCCTCCTCCCCAACCCCTTGGAGCCAGATCTAGCCTCCTCGCCCCCAGAGCTCCTCCCTCCCGCCCGAGATCCTCCTCCTCCCCGCCCTCAGTAGCCATATCCGACCTCCCGCCCTCGAGATCCTCCCTCCCCCCGAGCTCCTCCTCTTCCCTAGCCCCTGAGCGGATCCGGCCTCCCACCGCCCGAACTTCCCCTTCCTCACCAAGCCTCGTCGATTCGACCACGGTCGCCCACCCACCGTAGCCACGCATGACCACGGTCGTCCACAACCGCAGTGCGCGACCACGACCATGGAAGCCTTCGACCACGGCCACCTTCGACCATGACCACAAAGAAGGAGGGCGGCGCGGAGGCGGCGAGAGAGGGCCAGGAGGGGAACAGCAGCTGGGGAGGCGGTCTGGTGGCCGCCGGGCGGCTGGGGCCGGGAAGTGCCGAGGAGGCTGAGGCGGCGTTGGGGAGGTTGAGGAGAGCAGAGGAGGCCAAAGGGGCGGTGCAAGGTGGTGGAGAGGAGGGAGCGGCGGGGCGCGCAAAACACTAAAGAGGAGGCGGGGGTTAAGTGCGAAATGCATAAGTGAGGTAGTGCATCTGCTGCGCTGCATCTAGGCCCTCCACGTGAGATCCGGCGACTCACGGGCTGCGTTTGGATGTTAGCGAATAGTCCATTTATACTAGATATACTTCATATATATATATATATATATATATATATATATATATATATATATATATATATATATACACACACACACACATCTACACACAAGAACGCACGCCAAGCACATTCTCAATGGGGATCGTTAGTTCCACGTGATTGGTTAGCATATGAGTAATGAGGTAAGCAAAGAACAAAGCCCAAATTCAAGTACTACTGGATATGCTTAATTAAGAAAAGGAAAAGAAAGGAACACCGAATCTCAATGGGTTGGTAATTTGGTCCCAACAGAATGATAGAATTAACAATGTACCGAATTATGTTATACAGGCTACAGCTCTAATCCACTTCGCCAACTAACTAATGATGCCAATCTCAAAAGGAAAAACTAACTGATCAATGATGTCTGTCTGAAAAACTTAAGGCCCCGCTCGGTTAGGTTGAAAAGCTGTGCCTTATGACTGAAATTGTACTGTAGCGGTTAAAATTTCACTATAGCTAAAGGTGGTTTATTTGTCGTAATTAAAATTAAAAAAATAAAAAATATGTTAGCTCATCACGGACAACACAAACGAATACGAAAAAAAACAGCAAAAAAACTCAAAAAAGCTAAAAGTTCAGAAAAAGAAATTTATAAATAATGAAAAATAAACCAGAAGTCCGAAACGAGCAAGGTCTTAAATGACTGTTTGGAACATAGGATTCAATGGTCTGGAAAATCTAAATCCCACATCCTACAAGGTCTGACGTTTTCTTTTCTTCAAAATTCATACAAAATTCGGGGTTCCAAGTGGAGCACAATCAATGACGTCACCAAATGCTATCACTTAATTTGAGCGGGAACTTGAAAGAATTTGCTCCACGCTGGAAGCTCGATCTTGCCTCCTCGCACAGGCCCTTTGACTTGAAGAGAGTAGTCCAGTGGGCTGCTGCATTAATTAACCCATTACGAGGCCCAAGTCTTAACTAGAACACCTTTCTCTGGAAACAGGGGGAAAAAAAGAATATATATGTTATCCTTGTCTGCCGTCTGTCTATCGGGCGACAGACTGTCTGCTATCTAGTGAGAGAGTGGTAGGCGCTGCCGCCGACGGCCGCGCTGCATATCGCCTCATGGACGCTGCCGCCTGCTCACCGAACGGTATAAATGATATTTTTATTAATATCGTGTATATATGATTATTTTTATAAATATAATACGTAACAGTGCTAAATCTAGTTTTAACTCTGGTAGCAAGTGGAGATTGACTTGCCAGTTGACCTCACATTTTGTCCCTTTTTCTCAGACCTAGCTACCTCACATTTTGTTAGGAACTAACGGCGACAGACCGACATTGAACAGTACAAGGACGACCGACTTGCACCGTTGGCTGGCCTAGCTAGGTCATGCTTAGTTCTCTGGCTACTGCAGAACTCGAGTCGCCAATATTTCTCTCTTTTCTTCCAACTGTTAGCTCATTTATACTTAAGTTTTTGGTATTTGACTTATCTTTTACTATTTCTGAATTTCATCTTTTTTAGTTTTTCAATTATTTTGAAGTTTTTATCGGTTTTTTATTTGTTTGTATTATACATGATAGATTAACCTATTTTTTATTTTTTAAATTTAATTATACCAAATAAAATTTCTCATCAACTACGATGTAAATTCAATCGATTCTTGTAAAATTTAGTCATAAACATTAAAATTAAACCCAACTGAGCGGACTGTAAATCTCAGTAGACGTGTGTCAGAGCACTGGATCACTGCATCCACCCAATAACATTCGTGTGTAATTCTTCATGTACTTTTCCAACCGTTGTTGGATCAGAGCGCCGTGGGTTCGTCGTCGCAGCTGACTGGTCGGAGTAGGTATGTAATCCTGGGGGCACGTGCGTTCATTCGTACGAGATATTGTATCGAGACAAGAGGATTGGACAAAAACAGGTACAAAATACTTGACAAGTACAGAGAGTTAAGAAAAATCTGGCTGAAATTTCATTACCCAGGTCATTACCGACATGGACGTGCCAACCAATGTCTCGTTGCGAGGATATATATAAATAGGTTTAAGAAAAATCTGGCGGAAATTTTATTACCCATGTCATTATCGATATCGACATGTCAACTATTACGACTATAGTGGACTATTTTCAAACTCCCATGCAATTTATATAACAAAAATAAATCCTAGAAAAAGACAAAATTACTCATATTTCATCAACACCTCCTATCGGTAATGAACACCTTTTAAGATTGCCGACTTTGAATACTATAACACCTGTCACCACTCATCAGCAACTGTAAACAATAGAACTATCATACATCGTTGACGAATAAACAAAAATAAAAGTTCAGCATTTCTACTTACATATTCTGACATAAAAAAAAGCTAACGTAACATACTCTATGCCGCAAAAAAATTTATCATTTCAACTAGACATGACATGTTTTGAGTTTTTCAAGTATAGGAGGTACCTGAGTTTTGCAATTTTGATAGGTACAGATGTTAGATTTTTAATGTGTAGATCGTTTAATCTGTAGACTCCGTCTTGAGAAAATACTCTGTTTGAAAGTTAGGTACTGTAGCAAAAATTAAAAACCGTCGATTTCGAAGAAAAAAACAGATCCGTAGTACTATAAGCTAGGAAGGGACGTCCGTAGTGGCACTGTCTTGACCGAAGCTGGGTTAAGTAGTACCTTTGACCAACACCTTTCACCTTCCACGCCGTGAACCAGTCACGTGATCTCGGTGGGTCCGCCTCTGATGTCAACATGCGATTGCGAGGATATATATAAATAGGTGCCACAGGTCCGGCAATCTTCTATCCCAACAGGACCAGAACGAATTAACCTGCGCAGTACGTACGTAGCGTATCGCCTGATCAACCAACAAGGTACAATTTTTCTATGCCATGTGTTCTCTCTCTATATATAAACACACACATATATATATATATATAGTTGGCGAGAGACTGCTCATTTCAGTTTCTTCGTTGGACTTCTGGCTTCTAATTTTTTTAATTTTGTTTTTTGTTTTTGTTTTTTTTCTCTGTATTCGTTTGCATTATTTGTAATGGGCTAATTTGTTTTTCCTTTTAATTTTTTTAAATTTAATTACGTCAAAAAAGTGACCAGCGGCTACAATACAAAATAAGTCAGCTACAGTACTAAATAATAAAACATAAGCTATAAGCCAGAAAAAACCTAAACGAGCAGATCAAAACCATCATATGGGTTTGTCTCCGCTCAGGCTTTAGCTTTTTGACTCGCTATTATAGTAAGTAGCTTTTAAATGCTTTTTGACTCGCTATTATAGTAACTAGCTTTCAAATAGTGAGTCGTTTTAAGACATGATCTACATGTAGATTATAGTAAACAATGTACTGAGTTCAACTATATCAGTCAAAATCGTATGTAACTTTTTTTTCTCTATGTACTATCTCTTATAAATAGCTAGAATTCAAAAACACACCTACTCTTCTTAGTTCTCTAATCTCAGGTGTGCAAGTGGCAGATGCTCCGATAAAGGCTGGATTCTTTTGGCTTATGGTTTATGCTATACTAACTTACTTTTAAACGGTGTGTCTTTTTAAGGCGTGGTTTATAAGTTGATTATAGTAGACACTATATCGAATTTGTCTATATCAGTTAAAATCACACTCGACTATCTCTATCTCCGTACTCTCTCTTGCGAACAACCAGAATTCAAAATTTTACAACCGGAATTCGAAATTAAAATTAAAAACCATAAATTATAGTCTAAAAGAATCCACCCGTAGAGTTATCCAAACATGGATGGAAGTACGACAGTACAAATCAGTACATAAAGGAATCACAAATGACAGTACGAGATACCCCCAAACTAGAAACGGCAATCGCCGCTTAGCTGCAACTCGAAAGATGCTACTTGTCTTGCCCTTGATGAAAATCTTTCGATGGTTGTTGCTAGATGAACAGTGAACCACTGTGGGAAGGACTCAAGGGTTCTTTTTTAGAACCATCTTAGAGGCGTCCGTGAGTTGTCGAAAGGTTCTGTATGGAAGCCGGTGGTAATGGGCTCTAATTTTTATTCTAATTAACGCATCTTTGTTCGTTTCTATTAGATGCTTGCCCATCTCCATTCTTTACAAGGGGCTAAACAATTAATTAGACGGACGTTGAACTGTTTTGAAAAAAAAATTGAAGAATTCTTTACAAGTAGCTCTAGTCTATGGCCAAATGATTGAACCGCCGGGAGCTTGTATATGCAAGAGTTGGTTTAACTGCCCTCATCAGGGTAGAATATTTTTGAGAGGTTAATAAGCAAGATGTGCTTTTATTTATCGATAGTATCTTTCGTTTTATTAAGGAGGATAAGACATTGGTCCACCCATTGAGGATAGCAGGGTAGAATCATCTTATTTATTTATTTAGAAACAATCATAAGACATTGGTCCACCCATTGAGAACTGAGGCACATGTGTTGGGCTACTGGGCGTGTGGTCAGTCACTTGAAGGGTGGGCCCAATTGCTCGCGCGGCAATTATGCATGCATGATCTGGCACACGAGTCCGAACACGGCTAGCTGCAAACCACGACCTCTAATCATTGATCATAAGCTCAATCAACGCAAAAACAAGAGCCTGGTGAGAAAATTATTGGCGATCAAGGCTTGTAACTACTAGAAACAAGAGAGATTAGATGGCAATTCAATCAGAGAAAAGAAAAGGAAATAAGGTGAGCCATGCGAGCTAGTTAACGTTAGTTGATGCATCCTCTAATCACACGCACGTTTAACACTCTCAAGTCTCGACTCCCAAGTCAACAAATTAAACTTCCGTTTCTTCGTCTCCGCTTCTTATATATACCTTCTTCTTCATCCTAGCTAGCTGCCTAGCTCATCTCTCTCTCGATCACTACCTACTCGATCGATCGATCATGTCTGACGAGAAGAAGTCCGAGTCGAAGGGCCCGAACGCGGTCAACGTCGCCTTCCGCATCGCCGCCATGGCGCTGGCGCTGGCGGCGGCGGCTCTCATGGCCACGGCGAGCCAGTGCACAATCTACCAGTACGGCGTCCCAGCGCACACCGTCACCTACAGAGACTTCGGCCCCTTCATGTACGTATATACATACCTACCCTTCTTCTCATGTATATGCATGTACACACGTATTTATACGTATAACGTATCTGAGCTTGGGTTTTGCGTGCATGCAGGTACCTGGTGGTGGCCAGCTTCATCGCGGCGCTCCTGGATCTTCCTGAGCATCTGGAAGAAGGGCGCCGACGACATGTCCAAGGTGCTCCTGCCGCTGCTCGACGTCGCCGTGCCGGCGCTGCTCTACTCGTCCACCGGCGCCGCCTTCGCCGCCGGGGACATGACCTACTGCTCGGCATACGGCCGCCGCGTCAGCGTCTGCGAAGGCGGCACCAGCAACTTCTGCAGCCAGGTGCACATGGCCATCTACATCTCGCTCGCCGCCGCCATCGCCGTGTCGGCCGCCGAGGTGGCGAAGATCGTGAAGCTGTCTGGCGGGCACGGGTCGGACTCGGACTCGGACTCGGAGTCCGAATGCGGGCATGGGTGCCACCACAAGCATTAATTAGGTTTTTTTTAGAAATTACGAACATTTAGTTGAGTGATTTGAATAATCTATCGCATTTCTCAATGATCAGATGGTGGCCAATTTGTTGTATCTACATTAGAATCGAAAAATTGGAAAATTGGATTGCGCTGTTCGTTTGTTGCAGTCGTCTTTACTTGACAAGCTTGTTATAGCTTAGACCTTTGCAGTTCAATGTTTGTTTGTTTCAGGAGGAGTTTGTGAAAAAGAACGTAAGTGTCCGAGAATATATAAGCGGTGTATTGCCAGTTAATGTACATACTCTAATAATACTAAACAAAATAGGTTTGTACAATGCTCTGGTCGGAGACCTCCCAACCAACTTATGTTACAAGTCTAACAATGCGATAATTAACCTACAATGTATCCAGAAGAAAGAATCACATACTATATATGCAACGGGCTTACAGACAACAAATGGCTTCGAGACATTGACCTCTCTAATTGTTTAACCGCACACCACATCCAAGAGCTTGTTGCCATGACGACACTGTCTACAGCGCCGCCACGGTATACAAGGCTTAATTCCTAGGTGCGACAAAAATAACAATGAGCACTCTAATGTGAAAGACTTAGGTACCACAAAAATACAAAATATTTTCCTGGCTAGTAATACAAAACAAACTTTAGACAACGAATTGCCTATCTAGACGAGGATGACCGAACCAACAGATGTGCCCGCTTTGTAGATGTGCTCCGAAGACTGCTATCCATCTCCTAGCTGAATAATGTTACTCTAAAAAAATCTGTATAGCCATCGTGCGCCGGATGGCCTACGATTCCTTAGTCCTAGGCTCCTAGCAAACAGGCGGAATCAGTTCTCTATCTAACACTGATGGAAGTCGATTATCCTTACAACAAGAGTTCCATGTAAAGTGATAGCGTACTTCTAATGCTGGTGACTTGAAAATTTTGAAAAAAAAATGAAGTGCTCGAATCTTCCGACCGATGGAGTCCACCCTGGACTCTCTCATAGGCAGCCCGTGTGAAAGAGGAGGTTGACACCTGGGCACTCACGGGAGCCGAGAACCTTTTGGCGCTACTGCTTACTCTGTAATATTTTTTTAATCCTGGAGCTCACTCGGGGCTACCCTCTGTAACCATACTTTGCTTCCTCCTATTAATGAATTAAGGGCAGTTCTCATGCCCTCGTTTAAAAAAAATGCGATAATTGCCCCTGCATAAGGGGATAACAGGGAACATGTAGTTTGAACCATTCTCTAAGTGCAATCATTCAGACCGTCAGTGCTATAATACTTTTTTTTTGGGTTTTTGAAATCAGCTTTTGACTTCTGCTACAGTACCTAACTTTCAAACAGAGTATTTTCTCAAGATAAGATCTACAAGTTAAACGATCTACACGTTAAAAGCCAAACATCTATACCAATCAAAATCACAAGTGAGTATCTATCTCTCCGTAATCTGTACCGTAAACAGCCAAAATTCAAAAAATTCAGCCAAAAATCATAAGCCGCAGCTGAAAGGAACAGACCATGTACAATACTTTTCTTTTCGGCGATGATGCACTTTCAGTATAATAGACAGAGAAAGAAATTTCTTTACTGAATCATATGTAAAAAAAAAATTAGGACGAAAACGCGGCGTAATTGAATATCTGAAGAATATGGAATCCGAAGCGTCGACTACTAAATTCGAGCAATACCTAACAACAATCTTATTTCAATACCTACCTTACCTTGGCTCAGTTAGTCACCGATGGCCAGTGTTGTATTTTACTATCGGAATCTGGTCGGGTCCCATTATAATTGGTTCTTTTTACCGCGTGAAGAGTTCGACCTGATTAAAGGTTATGATTAGAATTTATTCCTTTCTTCGTTAGTGATCCTCGTCGTCTTCATCTCAGCAAGTGGAATCAGAAGAAATCGTCAACACAAACAATTTGGAGAGGGAGAGACGACGTACGTAATTTATTTGCTGCGACAAATCGAATTCGAAAAACAATTTTAGCTGATCAACTTGCAAACTGCAACTAGGATAAGAAGGACACTTCCTACAGGAGTCGGCACCATCGTGGATTCAATCCTAGTACAAAATCGTATGTATACCATTTGATGGGCTCAATTCTTAGATTGAACAAGATTTGGGATGCCAAACCTCCTTTAAAGATTTAAGAATTTACCTCTAGGGGTTGGATATTTTTGTGAGAGATTTTAAAAACCTGCAGGATACAAATCCAATCGCTTCCTTGTTATTCTTTTTTGGGGCTGTTTGATGGTCCTTATGGCTAACTAGAAATGATTTTTTGTTTAGAGATGTTGTAATTCAGAATCCTGAGGTGGTTGCTTTTCATATTTTTTTCTTCTTTTCTTCGAAGCAAGCTGGAGGAAGTTCGCAAGCAGATTCAAGACAGACTTCGTCAGCTTCGTGTCGCCGGAAATGCTTTTGATCCCTCAGGAAATGGCTAAATGCCATGTAATAGGACAGCACTTCAAAAACCATGTTGTAGTTTGTCTTTTGTTGTTGTAGTGCTTTCGTCGTAGTCCATGGACCTATTTCAAAATATTTTGATTTTTGGCTGAAATAGTATTGTATAGGCTTTTCGCTTTGAAGGACCATGTGATGAGAGGGTCTTGGATTATATTATAATGAACCATGATAATTTGGAGAGTCGAAAATTTGGATTTGTATTTTATCAAAAACTTGCTACCATGCATGCAACAATAGTAGTAAATTAGTGCTACTGTTATTTGACTAGAGTGTATTGATGAAGGCCCTGTTTGTTTCCACTTAAGATTATTATAATTTAACTTATAAATCATAAGTGGAAACAAACAGTTCAAATTATAAGGTAGCTTATTATAATTTAATAGCCCAGATTTTTGTAATCTAATAAGCTCAAAAAAGGAGCTTATTTCAGCTTATAGATCATCTTTTATCTAAATGACCATAAAACTTCAGAAAAATTATCCACCTTTGCCATTCATTAACTCCCCAATCTTTAAACATTATAAGCTCAAGGGTATTGTAGTCTTTAAACATTCGAATACAACAATTCATAACTCTGATAATCCAGGCTGCCAAACACCTGACAGCTTATTTCCCACCAGCTTATTATAAGCTAGCTTATATAATCTGCAACTATAAACTAGATTATAATAATCTTAAGTGGAAACAAACAGGGCCGAAGTCAGCGCGTATATTTTGCATGCATGTATACAGTTAAAAGAATGTACTTGGGTCAACAATGAATTAAAAAATTGATTACTGTTGATTATGCACGCACCTGCTGCCATAACTTGGATTGCTAACGTGAGTAATTAATGAGCAGATTAATTAACGTGTTGCCTTGCATGCACATAATGGCATACATGCATGTACTTGAGTCATGCAGGTGAGTTGCATTGATGGTCACGCCCTCTATTAGCTCTCTGGATTGCATGAAGTTGTGTCATCTGATCGGCCATGCATGCATTGATTAATTAGTAGCCGACATGATCTGCAGTTGCTGATCCAGTTGTGCTTTCCGGTCTAACCGGATCATGGCAGCGGTCTGACCACTGAGGCTATGCGATTAGACCAGCTAGTCTGCTGCTCTTCGGCTAGGGATTTGTGATTTTGGTGACCAAGGTCAGTGATTATAGATTGTATGAGAGATATTACTGTTAATATGAGTCAAGTTATGAAGAATTTATACCCACAAACGATATCTTTGTTTTTAGATATACAGGATCGTTGGAGTCAATCATAATCAACGGCGAAGAGGTTACACTCCTGGAGAAGCTAATGCCCAGAACGATCGAGAATGTCACATGAGATTGTAAGCTCAAGCATGATACTAGAAAGATGAAAAATATTGAAGGGGAGTTCAAAATGGTGGGTTGCACCATGTGGCCTAGTTGGTCCAAGTGAGGGGTGGTTCGGTGGAACTAGAATGAGAGTGTCTTGCCGATATGTGGTAAATTAATGGTGCACCTACATGTGCAAGCATGATAATTGCTTGCAATAGTAGGAGAGATCGGGTCAATGGAATGGTATTTTGTTAGTTTGACCAAAATACCAAAAATGAGTTTGGAAGAAAACCGTGGCGCACGAGCGATGCTTGAGAATGCAGTTTAGGTTATAGAGAAACTAGTATAATCAAGTTGGACTAAAGCTTATGACTTAGTGGATTCAGATTTATGCGCTTTGAAAAACGTGCATAAGAGAATTGTGTGGGTTAAAACCCGTGTGTGTGGGGTTATCAGGTTTTCTCTATTATGCTAAGTAAATAGTATCCACTACGAGTTAGATATGATTAGCTAGCCCATCTATTTAAGGGTTGGCATGGAGACTTGTTGCTAACTATCCAACCTTCCTCTCTTCAAACCAAGTGTTCATGTTTTAGGATTAGGGTTTGAGAGAAAAGTATTATGGTGTGCTCTCTGTCCTCCAAAATGGAGTGACAATAAAACTTTCCTCTCTAGTAGCAATATATCAATCTTTGTTCATCTCTATAAATATCTCTTGTGTTGATTGATTTGCACTTGGTTGTTTTTTCCTCTTCTTTTTTTCTCTTCTTGATTTTGCTACGCCAAGGGCGTATAAGAGATGGAGATAGCCTCTATAAATCAATCTCCACCCATCTATACACTTTGATAGCAAGTTCACAAAGTTTCTCGGTTTTTGCAAATTTTAGCCTCATCGAGTGATTTTGTGATCTGAGGGTTTTTGACTTAATTTCTTCAGTGTTCTAGCTTGTTGTGATATACGGGAATACATATAGGGTCATCTTAGCATTCTTTTGCCCACGAACAAGTTATATTCACCGTTCTCGTATTTTGCTCTTTTTGTACAATCTTGTTTCAAACTGAAAAAGATCTGAACTTTGACATGAATTTCTGCGATGATCCAAGGATGGAATAGGTTCTTGAGACCTTTGAGTAAGGTGTGTTTAAAGTCTCACGACTTTTGGATCATCGAATCAAAAGTTACATGAATTTTTGAATTCACAACAGTGTTGTTTTTACTGTAGCTTTGCCTGAAATCTATGTCCATAGCCGCCTGACTGCCAAGAGAGGTTAGGCCTCCCCTTGTGTGGAGGTTAGACCTCTACGGTTTGAATTTTCTTAGAGTTTGATTTCTTGTCAACTTAATTTGGGATTTTGACTATAGATTAAATTCTCAGTAATTGTAGTTATTTGAGAAGATGATATAGAACACTTGGGAAATTTTTTTGGATAGCACTATTCACCTCCTCCTCTGTTGCCGTATCGGTCCTACACGCTTTAGCTAAGTTATACAATTAAAAAAATGAAGAAAAAAAATAGAAAATAAAATTAAAACGTCGTATATCTCCACGGATAATGCAAAGAGAAAAAGAAAAAAGAGGAAAAAAGAAAAAAAGTCGTGTTACGAAGCCAACATGTTCGAATGGCTTTTGGCTTCTAAAAATTAGAAGACATCGCTGTTTGAAATAGAGACTAAACCGGATTTTGCTTTAATAAAAATAGGGCCTTGGCGGGCCTTTGGACCAAAGTAAATATTTGGGCTTATATCCAGCAAATAGGAATGGTTTAAACTTAAAAATAAGTTTTTTTTCACCGAGCATCAAACGCAAATTCCCTGTGGACAAGAACGCCTACTAATCATTCATATGAAATTTAAAATAGACAAATTGATGGTGCAAGTAGCCGCAGTATACAAACGATCAATGAGATAAGAAGTCAAGACTTTTTCTTCGTTGTTCGCAAAAAAAGGATTTTTTTTCTTCGTTGAGGATGGTTAATCAGCCCAAACCAAGGGGTTGTACTTACGGTAATAGAACACCACCGAATCTAAGTCAATGCATCAACTATATATAATCTTAAGTCTTAACTCACTCCTACAATTGCGCATCCAACTATGATAACTATATATAATCTTAACTCACTCGTACAATCTTAACTCACTCGTGAGAGCGATCGATCGCACCATTGATTAGTGATTACCATGTGGCCTTAACCTCATTCGTTCACAGATTTCAATTAGTCTACCTTATCATCTAACTACCTACATATATCATGGTAAAAAAGATTAAAAATAAAACGGTTTTTAATTATGTTCTCGAAAAAAACTTGTTGATTAGAAGCTGATTTGTCTAGCTAGCTACTTGTGATGAGCTATAGCTCGGTTGGAACTGAACTTGTCCCATGGCTCGTGCCAAGTCAGCCGGCGGGTCCGACGCGGCCAGCCTCGCGCTCCGCATCGTCACCATGGCGCGCTGTCGGTGGCGTCGGCGGTCATGATGGCCTCGGCCACCGAGCCCACCGCCTCCGGGAGCGGCGCTCCTGCGAGCAACGTCTCCTACAGCGACTACAACTCCTCGAGGTATTCCTTGGCCGCCAACGTGATATCGGCAGCTCTGCAGGCGGCGGCGGCGTACTTGAGGGTGCGCGGCAGGAAGGAGGAGGCCAAGGCGGCCAAGTCGCTGGCCGAGCTCGCCGACACGGCCGCGCAGGTGCTGCTCTAGTCGTCCTCGGCGCTGTCGTTCGCGGTGGACGACTTCGGTTCGTGCGGCCGGAGGATCAGGCGTGTCTGCAAGACGGCCGGCGAGTTCTGTCGGCGGGTCCGCGCGTCCAGGGCCATCTCGCTGTCTGCCAGCATTAGTTCAACTCAAGTAATGAAGTGCAGTGCTAGTCAAGAATAATGGAGGGAGCTCTGCTGTTCGTTTTCTTTCTGTCAGAGCTGTACGTTTTCTTGCTGCAAAGAATTTGTATACATCTTCGATTAAGATTACGGATATGGAAATGGATACTGAACGTGATGTCAAGAAGATTTTGAAACTGAATGAAATTCAGAGCGAACGTATGCATAAGGGCTTCTGTTTTCTGGCTTCCCATGAGAAGGCTTTTGTGTTTTTTTTTGGTTGTTATTGCAGTACATGTTCCCTCATAGGAACACACCTTGAATGTTCATGACTGAAATTTTCAGAGAAGAATGTTAGGCTGCCTGACTCTTCTTTTGCAAACATTGAGGCCTTCTCATGTTACTCGCACACGGGGGAGACGCTGTACGCATACATACGGCGCTTCTAGGCCACACAATCTCAATCCGACCATGGTGGAGCGAGCCGTGCGTTACTCGCACAAAACCGCCCGCGTGCGGTTGGAGTTTTTCTAGTTAGCCTACCCCCGAGCCCCACCCCCAATTTGGCTTTCCACCTAATTGCACCAAGCTCGAATGGCCTCCCATGGTGACGGCAGTTTTTAAGGAGCTCAAATCGCCTTCCCTCGATGGATTCCGAGAAACATAGTTCTCGGTGCCATATCCACTCGCTTGCATCACATCGCCCATGCCAAAACTGGGACCACTGTGCTGGAGCCACCGGCATCAACCAGAGTCACCGCCACCATTCGGAGCTATGCTGTACAGTGCACTGGATTTGGGGGAGGAAAGAGAGCGGGTTGTCAGGAGGAGGAAGGGGTGTCGGTGTTGGTGAGGAGGTCGTTGTCAGCGGAGCATATGGCGTAGTGTGGGAGGAGTGGCCCTCGGCACCGGTGGCCAACGGCTATCTGCGCTCATTGGCGACAGAGAAGGGCGTGACAGCGATGCCGTACGGGATGCCTGTGAAGCACATCACATGTCAATATGAGATACTACTATAGAACATTATCACTAAAGTAAAAATAAATAATAAAGGCAACAATAGAGATTGCAAAGAAATTAAAACTTTTAAGAGTATTGTAATTTTTATTGCTGTATTTATTATTTATTCTTACTTTAACAATGGTATTTTATAGTAGTATCTTATATTAATATGTGACGTGCTACAGCTGGAGGAATCGTCAAGCACGACGTCAGAGGGGAAGCAGGTGAAGCTCACGAGCAATGCCAATGCTATGCCATGCAATTTGGGATGTGGATTCAGTGATGTGGTGATGGAGTAGATACCCGATGACAGAAGAATAGAAGGAAAGGACATAGGGTTGACGAGTGGGCCCTAGCTATTTTTCAAAATTTATTTGGCAATCATGTTGACTTGGCCGCCATGTCTTGCTTACTCGGATCCCTGCTGGGTGCCACATTGCTCAAAGTTGGTCAAAATTGTCGTTCCCGGCCAGAGAGGTTTTAGTGCTCTGGTTATGATAGTCGAAGGACGGGTTCTATTCGATTTTACAAATCCCACCCTATTACGCCCGAAGAAAGTGCGGCGGGGGCTTGGCCACGTCGCCCATGCATGCATCGCCCGACAGCGTGGCGCGGAAAACAATGACGGTCGGGAGGTACTTTTCCGTGTTTTCTCGAAATTGCGTCACAGGTCCTTCGTTCGCGAAAAGATCTCTCGGATTTTTGGCCCCGTTTTGCGAGATGGCCCCGCGTTTTGGAAATGCGCAGTGTCCTTTTTACGTCAGATCCTCGGTTTTTCAAAAGACCCTTTGCTTTTTTCGAATCGTTTTTGCCTCGGTTTTAACGGTCCTCGTTTTTCAACAAGACCCTTTGCCTTTTCGAAAATCGTTTTGCCCCGGTTTTCAAAAACTCCTCACCAGTTATCGTCTCTTTTATTTTGGTACGTACGGTGGCTGATGCGGCGTGGCGCCGCGCCTATGATTCTAGTAAATAATGAAAATTAGACTCATTGAAGAGATGACGGACAAAATATATACTAAACCCTATTCCTGAATCTGTTCAAGAAGTGTGAATGATCAAAGCCGTCAAAGGCGAAGCAAGCTGTGGGCATGGGTGCAATTGTCAGCATTGACCTGAATTAAATTTTGCTGACTTGGCACAATTGTTTATTTGAAGTTCTATTGTTTCTTCTTGGCTTTACATGCTAGTTGTTGAGTCCCATGGCTCCTATTAGGATTTGAAGAGGTATGCTATAAGGATTTCAAAATAGGATTAGCACTCCTACTTCTCTTTAGAATAGAATTCCTACTTCTCTTTGGAGAAAGAAAAACAATATATAAAGCTATAAGTGGTGACCATAGAATCCCAGCCACAAGTCAACGTATCCAAAGCAATAGGCGCATAAGAGCACTCGAGGTTAGGTTATTCTTTAGCACTAGATTCTTGTATAAAGCAAGAATCTGAGGATCCTAAAAATATTCGAGATGGCTGTGAGAGAGTGACAATCCTTTATAATCTTTTAAGGTCGTGCTTAAGGAATTTACGGTCGGCTTCGCTAAATCTCTCTCTCATCGTGATTATTTCATTATCGTTATTTTGGGCTCTCTACAAGATTTATCTACTTTATTCTTGATATCATGCATGCTCGTGTTGTATCTCATAACTCTGATCTGATCTGGAGGACTATTGCATATAAGAAGAGGTAGCAGAGTATAACACTAGTTTTTTCTGCATATGAACTCAAGATATTGTCTCAAATCCACTGCATCTGTTCCTTTTGGAAGAAATCAATTTCATAGGAAGCTTCACTGTTCAGTGTTCATTTTGAGGTACTGATTACTAAAAGCTCGAGATCAATGTCGTTCCTCAGCCGTTGAAAAACTCGAAATAAAAAAACATCCCTGAATTCAATTGTCGACGTCTATTTCATTGTCAAACTAATTAAGCAACTCTTCGACTAACAAGTGACACCAAAGAATTTAAAAGCTGTTGAGGTTATTGAGGCAGACAAGTCTAGGCAGCTGTTGAGTGTGTTGCTCACCAACGATTAACTGAGACAGCTGTCGAGTGTGTAGCTCACCAACGATTAACTGAGGCAGCTGTCGAGTGTGTAGCTCACCAACGATTAACTGACCTGTTCTCTTACTCCCAATGTACATCCTGCAAATTCTCTTCAAATCCATAAAATATCGCCAGTCTAGCCATTTGAAGCTTTCCATGGAGTGCACATTTGGTGATCCAAAGCTAGTTTTTTAACTACAAGAGGCAATATTCATGATCTTTGACATGAGGTAACGATGGTTGCTTTGCTCGCCTAAATGCATGCACAGCTTACTGCCATTACAAGCATCTGGACTCTTGCTATATATCTTGTTTCAGAGCTATTGGCAGTTGCTTGCTTGGCTGTTTCAGAGTAATTGACTGTCGCTTGCTTCCCATCTTGTTCTTGCTCTTGGTCTTTGTTCTCTTAGTCTCTTCTCTGCCAATGGCCGAGGTGGAGGGGTTGAAGGCGGTGAGCCTCGTTTTCCGCATCGCCGTGCTCGGGCTGTCGGTGGCCGCTGCGGTCGTGATGGTCACCGCGAGCCAGTTCGGCCACGGCGGCGTCGTCTCCTACAGCAAATACAGCGCTCTCGTGTAAGACCTCATCGGTGCATTACATACATAGCTCCATCCATGTGCAACCACCTGATACGGGAAAATGCTTTGAGATGCGTGTTATTGCAGATACTTCGTGGTGGCCAACGTCATCTCGGCCGTCTGCTCGGCGCTGGCGCTCTACCTATCCGTCGTGTACAAGGCCACCTCGTCGCCGGTTTCCCTCCTCGACGTGCTCACCCAGGGCCTCCTCTTCTCGGCGGCCGCTGCGGTGTTCGCCTTGCGCGGCGTGGCCACCTGGAGCTGGCGCGCCGAGGACAGAGCGGATGCCGCCGGCCCGCCGTGGGGAATAAGCGTGTGCGACGTCGCCGGCGAGTTCTGCGGGAAGGTGAGCACCGCGGCGACCATCTGCGCCTGTGCGGCCGTGGCCGTCTCCATCGCGGTGCTGACAAAGGACGCGCGCGGGAGCGTCCCCATCAACAGCGGCGCGGGCGGGGGCTCCGGGCCCTGTTCTTTTCAGTTTCTAAAAGCTACTTTTTGATTTTTCTACAGTAACTAGCTTCTAAATAGAGTATTTTTTTCAAGATAAAGTCTACTAGTTAATTGTAGTACATACTTTACTGACTTCATTTATATCGGTAAAAATCGTACGTGAATTTCTGTTACTCTGTAATCTCTCATACAAACAGCCCAAAAGTCACAAGCCGCAGCCAAAAGCCACAAGTCGTAGCCAAAAAAAACAGACCCCTTGTAAGCACGGCTGCCACAGTTCACACTGCTAGTTGGTGCTGCATCTAGGACAGTGCAAGATTCAAGAAATACAGAGGAATTGCAGGGTTTGCGTCGGATATTACCTCGATCAGTCTTGTTCTTCGATGTTCTTTTCTTCTGTTTTAAAAGTATGCTCATTGATCGCTGATTCGCTGTTGTCAAGTGTCTGAACGATGCGAGCTGTACATGTAGCTTATCTGAGTCAGGCATTGTCAGTGGATAATATGTTCACGCTCCTGATTTGATCCGGTCTCGGAGGTAATTGCATGTTCAGCAGCACCCTATATGTATGATATCTTTTGAGTTTGGGTTCTCCTCCTCCGACTCTGATCTACTAGGATTCGTCAAAGAAAGCAAAGCTTTTTGCCTCCTCCGACTCTGACTATGATGTCTTTTTGAGTTTGGGCACGCTCGGCTTGGGGAGAAAGGGGAGCAGCTGGTGGCGACAGACTCAGTAGTGAAATGATCTAAATTATCTAGGTTAGACTACAAAAATATTATCTGAAGCTGCCCAAGTGGCTTGCTCAGTTTTGATTTTGATTGTGGTTTGAGATTTCAGAAATTCGACTTTGTATCTGAATTCGAGTTCGAATTCTTGGCTTAATTATTCGAATGCGAATTTTAATATCCCTTTACTTTTGGTTTTATTTAATTTGATTTCAATTTTGAATTTCTATTTGAATTTTTGAATTCAAATCCGAACTTCATTTAGCAAATTTCTGAAAAGTGTATAATTCTAATTTCATTTGAATCGATTCAAGTTTTGAGTTTTCATTTTCATCGATCGACTGGTTTGGCACCAAAAATCCAATCAAGATTCTCGAATAAAAACACCAACACTGGCAAGCAAGTTATGACAATAACACTGGCGATCACTTCTCACATATCTGGTTATACAAGAATAGTCAGACACAACACTATCCTCAACTGTATAGCCGTAAACTAAGTAATATCCTGAATAACGAGAGTGTACAACCCCATATGTTACCAGCTGGTGAAAATCTCCTTTATATATGGATAACCCTAGGCCAGGTAACAGTTATATTATTAACATGTTATATGATGTGAATTTAAGAGAACTGAGAGAAGACTAAGATAATGTTATAAGAAGTAACAGGATTTATTAAGGTTAGGAATGAAAGGGCCAACTTCCGCGAACGCCACGCCCTGACATTAGCTAGCTCGCCTCCTCAAGAACACCACCAGGCCACCGGTGTCCTCACAACGACTGTTTTGTTGTTCTCTGGTTGTTCAGCGCCCGATCGACACAGCGCATTGATCTGAAACTCGCTTCCTTGTTCAAAAAAAGATCTGAAACTTGCTTCAGCATGTCAGTATCATGTAATGTGCAGTGATGCTCCTGCGCCATGGCGTTTCAGGTTTTTCAGTTATTTGCAGGTGAACAAACATTGATTGGACACAGCTTGTAGTGTACCTTTAGGTAGAGAAATGACATGCAAATCCGAGAAGAAACAACAGTGTACCTTTAGGTAGAGAAATGACATACAAATCCAAAAACTTATTTCAGTCAATGCTGACAATGGCACCCGACCGAGCCCAAAATATAGCTCGCAGCTGCTCGGCTTGGAGCCACAAACATAACACAGTTAACCACACGGTTTCAGTGTTACAAACACAGAACAAAGTGCTGCTCTGAAGATTGTGATGCACTATGATTTAATGGTTCCAGAATTCGCATCTTGGACTATTAGATTCTAGTGGACACACCCAAGGTAATTCATCAAGGTTCATCATCGGAGTTGGAAAGTCTGGAACAAAATAATCAGTCTCACTTTGGTACAGGAAGGGGAATACCGTATCTGCATTGCCTTTGTCAAATGCATCTATTACTGGATGCTTCAAATCATCCATCCCTTGGTTCTTGCAAGCATGACAATGGTATAGCTAACAAAAAAAGGACAAACTATTGAATTAGAAACCAGTACACAAACTCCTATTGGTGATCATATTCAAGTCATAAGATTTTCTGTCTGACTTATACTATAACTCATTTTGCACTCTACCATGTCACGACTCAGATTAGGATATCTCTAGCTATACTAATGTTTTTGAGACAACCTGACCTATTTATAAATCATGTAATCACTTCTAGATAGTTGTGGCCTGCTTTGTTCTTTATGTTCTTGCATGATACGGCATGCTAATTTGTTAAGCATGGCTTGGTGAAATACTTGTTTATTGACATAATTTCCAAAGCTCCCAATCCAACAAACAAATTGAAAATTACCAAAAATATTCATTCATGCCTTGTAGTCCTTCGTGATACCTTGTAGTCCTTCCTGATATCTTCGTGGTCTTTATTGATGAATTCATTGTTGAAGGGGGAGAAATAGTGGCAAAAATGCATACTTGATAAGGTTGGGCTAAGGTTGGCTAGCTTTGTTTCTTTCAAAAGATAAAGCGTAGTTAGGCCCAAATATTGTTAGTTGTAATTCCTTTTCTACTTCAATTGCGTTTGCTCACCTCAGTGTAGAAACAACGTATCATCTGACGTTGAAAACTTGAAATATTGTTGTAGGTTAATCAGCAGGATATGTTCTTTTGAGTGACATTATAAAAAATAATCTTTATGCTCGGTTGTAATTATTGAGTTTTGCCTCTTTAGGATTGCGGGTTCTTACCGGTGTATTTCTGAAGATAAGCGTGACATTGCAATAATTCTCAGTAGGGTGTTATAACTAAACTAATGTCTAAACATGAGCTTTGGTCTTAAGTCTAGATCATAAACATGAACACCTAATAAACATAAGTGCGGAATCGTGAGTACGTACCCGAACCGGAAGTAGAAGCCATAGGGAGATCGTAGAGGTGCGGTGATGCTGCAGTAGAGGTGGCCGGCCGGAGTCGGAGAAGAAGAAGTCGTCGGTGGTGGAGATGGCCGGCGGCGAGGTCGTCGGCCTTCGTTCACCCGAGCGCCCAAAATAGAACGGGTCTTGTGCGGGGCTTGGTGGCTTAGAGCAACAGTAACCAACCAAGATGCCGAGCCCCCTGATTTTATATGGCGCTACGTGACCGAGACCGAAACCGAAATTTGTTGGTAACCGCCTCCGATCAAGGCGTGCATGGAGACGGAGTCTTCCTGAAAAATCTCGGGGTGGTTAGCCGAGATCAACCCAACATTCTCCCCTTTGATCGTAAGGCTAACATCATAAGCCCATTCTCAATAAAACAACATACCAAGGCAATGTGTTGCACGGCTAATGAAGTGTCATACAAGCTCAGTACCTATAGTGTACTATCTTATCTTGAAATTGATATTCATTATACTTAATGAGAGTTGGTTTGTTTTAAGGTCCTTTTATCCAGAATCAGAGGCTTTCCAATAAAACCCATGCCGGCAACATGATTACAAAAAATACTGGGTGGTAAGCCTTTAATAAGCGGATCCGCAAGCATTAACTTAGTACTAATATGCTTGATACTTATGGTTTGATTCTAGATTCTATCTTTCACAACATGATACTTAATGTCAATGTGTTTGGCAGCACCACTTGACTTGTTGTTATTTACATAAAAGACTACGGGTTCATTATCGCAGTATAAAGTGAGTGGTTTAGAGTTGCTGTCTACCACTCTAAGTCCCGGGATAAAATTTTTAAGCCACACAACCTGCTCGGTAGCCTCATAACATGCCACAAAACTCAGCCTGCATCGTTGAAGATGCCGTAAGGGTTTGTTTGGAGCTTTTCCACGAAATAGCTCCTCCGGAGTGTGAAGATGTAACGACGTGGATTTCTTAGTATCAACACATCCCGCAAAGTCTGAATCTGAATAGCCAATAACATCAAGGCTATCAGAAAACTTATATGTGAACATAAAATACTTAGTAGCTTGCATATAACGCAAAGCTTTCTCAACGGCTTTCCAGTGGTCTAGTTCTGGATTTGACTGATATCTGCTAAGCATCCCGGTTACAAAAGCTAAAACAGGGCGTGTACATGCTTGAGCATACATAATGCTTCCGACAGCTGAAGCATAAGGAACCGACTTCATCTGATCAGTTTCATATTGGTTCCTTGGATATTGAAATGTCCCAAACTTATCGCCCTTAACAATAGGAGCAGGCGAGCCAGAGCACTTATGCATATTGTATTTCTTCAGTACTCTGTCAATGTATGCTTTATGAGATAAAACTAATATTCCTTTAGACCTATCTCGGTGAATTTCAATGCCAAGAACATAAAGAGGCATTACCGAGATCCTTCATATCAAAATTGGATGAAAGGAATCTCTTGGTCTCAAACAGCATGTCCTTATCGCTGCTGGCCAATAAGATATCATCCACATAAAGTACTAAGATGGTGAATTTACTCCCCTTGAACTTAACATATATACAATTATCAACTTCATTTTCTTTAAAGTCGAAACTTCTTATGATTTTATCAAATTTGAGGTACCGCTGACTCGACGCTTGTTTTAAGCCATAAATGGATTTCTTAGGTCGACATCTCATATGCTCCTTGCCTTCCACAACAAAACCTTCCCGTTGAGCCATGTAAACATTCTCTTGCAAGTCGCCATTAAGAAATACCGTAATAAGCTACAAGTGCCATAACAATTCTGAATGAATCTTTAGTTGAGACGGGAGAAAATGTGTCATTATAGTCAATTCCCTCTCTTTGTGAGAAGTCTTTTGCTACAAGTCTTGCTTTGAACATTTCAATATTTCCCTTAGAGTCATGTTTAGTTTTGTAGACCCATTACAGTCTACTGTTTTGACTCCGTCAGGAATTTCTACTAAGTCCCATACATCATTAGTGCTCATAGACTTTAGTTCATCCTCCATAGCTTCAAGCCATTTAGAAGAAAGGTTCACTCATTAAGGTGGGACAGTGAATGTGATGAAAGAATCATCCACTGATGTTTTACATATTTTTGTTTAATGCAATCAGTGCAGTGGTCTGAGTCAGAGAAATCTAAAGGGTGGAGAATTTCTTCTTTAATGAGACAGTACATTCTCCCATCGAAATGTGGCCTAAACGATAGTGCCACAGTTTCGAAGAAGTCTCATCATAAATCTAAAAGATACAGGGAAATAATTAAGAGGAAGCATATAGAGCTTTTCTTGTCTAAAAACAAGGCCATCACCATTTAATACATTTATTGTCTCCAAAAATACATTAAAACATTCATCGTCCAATAAAGAAACGGAAAACAAATTCGTCCTGATGGAAGAAACAAAACTACATTATTGAGATGAAGAATGAAGACGCGAATCAACTGAGCTTCCTTTCCATCCGCAACTCTAAGACTTCGCTCCCCCTTTCTTAGTGTTTTCGCGGTAAGGAATTCCCCTTTTGGCGAGCCACTTAAGAAAACCTACACAGTCTTTCTGAAAATGTCCTGGCTGCTTGTAGAAGTGGCATTCCCCCCTTTAGCTGATCCAGCGGAAGCAACATGAGGCTTTGGTGCATAGTGTACTTTAGGCCCCGATTCATTTGAGTTAGGGGAGAATTGCAGCTTCTTCTTGGATTTGAAGTCCCCTTAGAACTTTCTTTTGTGAGAGCCACCAACATTAAAGGCAAAGTCCTTCTTTTCTGTTCTTATTCTCTCTTCCTCCTGGACACACATGGCGATCAAGTCGCTCATGCTTCATTTTTCTTTCTGAGTATTATAGTTAATTTTAAAAACTGTGTACTCAGAAGGAAGCGATGTCATAATAAAATGAACTAGAAAACCATCAGAAATTACCATGTCCATGCCCTTGAGTTTTTCTGCCATATCAGTCATCATCATGATATGTTCTCTTATGCTACCAGACCCATCATATTTAGATGTTAAGAGCCTCTGAATTAAGGTACTGACATAAACTTTAGTGGAACCTTTGAATTTCTCCTCAATTGAAGCTATGTACTCTTTAGCTTTTTCAGAATTGGGAATTGCTCCTCTAATCATGACTGAAATTGAGGTTTTCATTATCATAAGTGATAAACGGTTAGATCGTTCCCATTTTTCAGTATTATCATCATAAATCTTCTTTTTCTCAGCAAAATTCTCCTCACACTCGGTGGGGGGAATGAGAACGTCTACTCTTAAGGCATAGTCAAGGTCCAAAACACCAAGGACAACATAAATTCGTTTTCTCCACGAGGAAAAATTGCTCCCCGTGAGCTGCTCAATGTTATCAATAGTGGCGGCAACGTTCGAAGCATTAAGTGCTGAATTGAAATATAGGGCAAAAATTAGAATCATCATAAATATATATATTGCATGTAATTATCCCTACGTTGGTCTGATTAATAACATGCATAAGTTACAGTTCAAATTTATATCACCGTTGGGCAGAAAATGAAAAGAACTTAATTTTATATGGCAACGTATGATTATAAACAACGTTGGTCAGAATATAATCATATGAATACATAATGCCAAAATTAAACATAAAATCTTAAAATTAAATATCTCGATGGCGACATATGATTATAAACAACGTTGGTCAGAATATAATCATATGCATACATAATGCCAAAATTTAATCATAAAAACTTTAAATTAAAATATCTAATTGGCGACATATGATTATAAATAACGTTGGTTAGAATATAACCATATGTATACATAATGCCAAAAACTAAGCATAAATTCTCAAAATTAAAATATCTCGTTGGTTCAATTTAAATTTGAGATTATTCATAACAATAACGTAATTATTCATCATAATTTGGGCTCTGAAAAAATTAATTAAACAGTGCATAATAATAAACTAAAACAAAATAAATGCACTGAAAATTAAAATATAACAGTGCATAAATGTAAAAACAAAAGAAAATGCACTGAAATATAAAATTTCTGCATAAAAAATGACATCATAAGAAAATTTGGGCTAAAAATTCATTTAAAGAAAACAGTGAAAAAATCAGCTCAAAAGTAATTGGTAGAAAATCGATGTCTCCCAAAAAAAGCAACCCGCATGGAATCAAAATTTTGCACGAGCCCAAAGCGGCAAGCCGAGCACACGCCACTCGGTGAAGAATTCACAAGGCGGCCCAAACAACACACGTCGGCCATCGCACTTCACGCGCACAAGACGCCGTTGGATGGCGATCGCACGGCTCACTGCAGCTGCCGCCCAAGAAACTCGGCCCAAAAACAAATGGCCGTCCGATCTAATCGGACGACCGAGATTGCGTGCGGGCGAGTTAAAGACTTGGAACCTAACCCTAGCCACAAAAGCGCTGCGCCCGAGCGAAAAAACCGGAGTGACGGGAGGCGGCGCGAGGTGGCGGCGGCGCCCCGAGCGGAGAGGCGGCGGCGGCACGTCGCGGCGCTTCGCGCGGTGCGGTGTGCTCGGGCAGCAACGACACGGCGGCGGCGGGAGCGGCACGGTAGCCCTCGCGCGAGCAAAGCGGCGGCGCAGCGTGCGGAGCGGCCGGCGCCCGGCGGCGGCGGAGAAAAAGGCGGCGATGGCGGCTGCGCGCACGGAGTGGCGACGGCCCGTGTGCACGCTGAACGGCGGCACCGAAACCAACGGCGACGGCGCGCAGCGGCCCCCGAGCGAGCGGGCGCGGCGCAACCTCAGGCGGGCGGCATGACGACCGCAGCGCCGTGGAGCGGCGACACCGTGGCGCCGAGGCCAAAACCGTAAGTTTTTTTTGATTGTTCGCTGCCGATCTATGGTCTATTCGGGTTTGGGGTGGGGATCTTTAGGGTTTTGAATCACCTCCTTCTAATTGCTAAGCCGACTTTAATTTCTAGATCCGAGATCGGGGTTTTCATTAGGGTTCAAGATAGAGTCTAGGTAGCTCTGATACCATTGTTATAACTAAACTAATGTCTAAACATGAGCTTTGGTCTTAAGTCTAGATCATAAACATGAACACCTAATAAACATAAGTGTGGAATCGTGAGTACGTACCCGAACCGGAAGTAGAAGCCATAGGGAGATCGTAGAGGTGCAGTGATGCTGCAGTAGAGGTGGCCGGCCGGAGTCGGAGAAGAAGAAGTCGTCGGTGGTGGAGATGGCCGGCGGCGAGGTTGTCGGCCTTCGTTCACCCGAGCGTCCAAAATAGATCGGGTCTTGTGCGGGGCTTGGTGGCTTAGAGCAACAGTAACCAACCAAGATGCCGATCCCCTGATTTTATATGGCGCTAAGTGACCGGGACCGAAACCGAAATTTGTTGGTAACCGCCTCCGATCAAGGCGTGCATGGAGACGGAGTCTTCCTGAAAAATCTCAGGGTGGTTAGCCAAGATCAATCCAACATAGGAAAGCTTCTAAATAGAACCACACAGTGAAAACAATTTCATCGAAATTTCAGCGGTTATTGGCCGTATCGGTGAAGGCCAGTAAACTAAGTATTTCAGAGTATTTCTGTTGTGAAGCCAATATTTCAAATACAATTCATTTAAATACAAAAATACATCAGATTTCAACTTTATTTTCATCTCTATTTCGTATAAATATAAATATGTAGTTTTTCTCGATAAGTATCTTTAGTTTTTCTCAAAAATTCAAAATTTTCACAAAATTCAAATTTAAAATTTAATTTTTTTGGGTCAAAATTTTCTGATAAAACCGGTTATCGACGTAATCGCTACTCGCCAATAAAATTTTGTCACCCATATAAATTTCCATGAGAAACACACGCATCAACATAAGACCCCAGGCCCAGAGTGTACAACGCGCGGGTTCATCTTTATTTGCGAAAGCAAGGTCAGCATGATCATCTGGATTAATTTCTGAACCATCGCCAGCACTCAGCTAGCAGATAGTATTACATGCCATTAATACATAGATCAAGCCCGACCGCGTGTCATCAACATACATACGATCGATGTCCCTGCTGTGTGGATTAATTCTGTTGTTGTTCTACTCCTGCTTTGCGGGCTCCTTGATCGGGATCTCGTGCACCACCTTGGTCGGCTTGAGCACGCCCTGCCCCTGCTCCTGCCCCGCCGACTCCCGCATACCCGCATAATTTACTCTCAAAACAAGTAGAAAAAAGAACTGAACAGTTATAAACAGCATGATATGGATACGGCGTACCTTGGGGAGCTGGTGTTGGTGTTGCTGCTCGACATGCCGCTGATCGATCGACTTGATCTCGCAGGGAAAGAAGTCGAGGAAAGGATGGAGGTGGATTTCTAGTGCTCGATCGGCAAAATTAAGCAGGGAGAAGGCGGAGCACGCAGGAGCCGGACTTCTTTCCAAGGCCTTTTGTGGTGGTCGCCGAAGCTACGAGAAGGACCAGGGCCGGTCCTGGGATTTTAGGGGTCCAAGACGAAACTAGAAATAGAAGCCCTAGTATAAATATCTAAATATAAATCTACACATACACACACATATATATATATATATACATATATATATATATATATATATATATACATACACACACGATATATATAATTTTACCATAAACACTTCAAATGCGTTATGTATTAAAGAAAAATTCATATCAAGGAGTTTATAGATATTACCTTAAAAATTTCTTCTAACATTTCTAGATGCGAAGTCATTGATGATGGTATTGATATCAACCTCATCCAATAATTTCTTCTCAATACATAAAGTTGCCAAACCGTTTAACCTCTCTTGAGACATTGTTGACCTTAAATGATTCTTCAACAATTTCAACTTTGAAAAGCTTCTTTCAGCTGATGCCACAGTCACGGACATAGTAAATAAAATCCGATAAGCAATAGAAATATTAGGATAACAATCCGCTTCTCTGACAAACTCAAAGATCTCCATAGCAGACATTGGTTTATCTGATAAAGTCAATTGCATAACACTTAACTCAGAAATTAGATCATTTAACTCAACATCAGATGAACATGTTTACAACAAAAGCAATACACTTTGTCAACATGTTTAGAATAAACTAGCCATTTTTTGTCATGTACCTCTCCATTGCTCATTTTTCTATAATAGTAAGCACATGAAAAATGCCTATTGAGATTATCTAAAGGGAATACAATATTTTCTTCTCTTATAGGCCCCTTTTCCACTAAAATATCCCTTGCTTTATTATCAAGGTTGTCCCATTTGCTTGGATCATAAATATTTATAGTAAAATTTGGTTCTTCATCAACACATGCAGTTTCTACATTAGTGGAATCAGCTAAGTTTTCATGCCCATTCAAATTATTATCATCCTCTTCGATATCGCCATTCTGACCTAAATTTTCATTACGTTGTTCTTCAACAGTAACTAAGGCCAATTCCTCATAATTCCTAGAAGAACCTGTATTAATCCTAAAGAATTTGTCAATGGATCCTTTTTGGGATTCTATCAACTCATCTACCTGTTTTCTTTTTTTTTCTTTTTTCACTCCCAGACAAATACTTTCTAGATGACATCTTACTCTTAGTATCTTAATCTTACCACACTTGTATCGGTCCGTCTGGTGAGCGAGTTGCGCCTTGCCACACCGGCTCTCTGGCCCTCTGCTCTTGCCACACCGGCGACCGGAGGCCGGAGCAACCCCTCGCCGGTCAGGGGAAATGGGGAATAGCAAGCCGAAATGCCGAATAGGGGATCAGGACTCAGGAGATGCAGATGCCGTATTCGAATGATTGACAGAGTCTGAATCGCTGATGCAATATATACCTGGATTTCGAGTAGAGCCGTTGCAAAGATCGGGCTCTTCCTCTTCTCCTGATCTCCTCCATTAATGGCGAGATCGGATTGGGGAATGGAGACAGAGCACTTGAGCAGGCGGAGGCGGCGACGCAGCGTGCGATTGGGGACCAGGGATCTCCGGATCTGGGGAATGGGGATTCGGCGGTTCGGCCGCAATCGCCGCTGAGATGGAGGGGAAGCGAAGCCGATGCATCTCTGATGGATTGGCGATGCGTCCGAGGCTCGGTCTCCCGTCTGGCCGTCTTCGGTTTCTCAGCGAGCGGAGTGAACGGCCCGGATGTCGGATGGATTGGCGGAGCGATTGGGCCGGCCGGTTGGCCCAATCATAAATTCTCAGCAAGTTAAATTAGAGACAGACTCCAAAACATGATGTATTATGTATATATATATGGACTTAAATTAGGGGCCTTTAGTTTTCATGGGCCTAGGCGGGTGCCCCTGCTGCCCAGGCCCAGGGCCGGCCCTAAGAAGGACCAGAGGTGGCGCTTGGTCGGCGGACAGGTGGCTGCCGGAGAGCGAACGACGCAGCGCAAACAATAGAAACCCAGCACCTGTCCTATCCCCGCCTTTTATTTTAGCTTAGCTAGTAGGAGAGTCCAATCCGTTCTCTTGTCACAACACCCCAATAATTCGGGGGGAAAAAAACGGCCCAACTAAAATCTGGTCTGGCAACGTGAGCAGCGATGTTTCGGCTACCCAAATTTTGTCTACATATGATTTTTACCATCTGAAACTTTCTTAAAAAAAAGTGTGTACATCAGTAATGCTAGTAAAACAAAGAATGCCAGTCAAAATATCTAGACGCAATCCAAAATAGGTACAATAAATTAAGCCAACTGTCCAAATAGCTAAGAATTGAAATATGCGAGGACTACCTCTACCTCTTAGCGGTGCTAGAGTTGTGGGTGTACTACTTCGTCCAGTTTTGAATCCTGTTGCTAAGAAGTAAATTTTCTGTCTATAAATCTCCTTGAGTTCGGCGTAGTATAGCACTGGTCCAATGACTTGAACTATATAGGCGTCTTCATCTTGACAGAAAGTTAGAAGTTGTTGAAGATCTTGTAATAATTTTCCACATTAAAACACTTTTAGCGAAGTTCATCAAATTGATACTTGAGTCCCTAAAACAACAATTGTTAGTATAAGTTTCCTGCAATTAAAAAAATAACTCATTTTAGGCATCCAAGTTATGGTAAAATTACCTATTTTTAGATTTGGTACAGCTATTACAGACGGTTTTTACCAAGAATCGTCTGTAATAGCTGATTATTATAGACGGTTCTAGTTTTGAACTATCTGTGATAACGGATGATCATAAACAGTTCTAATTCTGAGCCGTTTGTGAAACAGTTTTCACAGACGATTCAAAAACCGTCTATAATAACACCTATTATCACTAACCCATAAAGCCAGTTTGTTAAGAAACTATCTGTGATGATGATTCTGAACTGTTTATGTTGATTTTTTTTGTAGTAGTGATGGTTCTGCCCTTGATCATAGTGATTGGGGAATGGGTATGGTATTGAAACCAGTTTCCGGGAAGATATGTGGTGTGTGCATAAACCACTATCTATCAGATTTTCCTATTCTTTACGAATTGCGTAATCCTGTAATGATACTACAATTATTGTATCTAGAGCAAGTGAGCTAAACTGGGATTTTCCTACGGAAGATGGTTGCGTAACCCCTTGCAGTTACAACTTGATGAAATTAGAGCATGTACATCGCTTAGCATCTAAAGTAGGTGCTCAATTAGATATATCACATCTCTCTATAATATTATTGTTAGCTGCTTTTATTTTAACCCTTAGCGTCACCTATAAGTGCTAAAGATTCAACTTTTTTGACATAGTACTAACTGCCAAAGTTTGCTTTGGTGTCATACAATCTGATTTAGCACGCACTCCCCTATCTCTTTGTATTGGTGTTAAGAAATTTATCTTTCTTATAGCATTGCTTTAGCATCTAGGGATGCACTTGCTCTTAAGGGGTAGAGGGGACTCAATTACTGGAAAAAAAGATATTCCAAATGGATTTGGGAAGCTTTTAGTGTGTTTTCTGTAAAATCAGTATGAATCATTTGAAAAATGCATGAGAGGGATTTGGGAAGCTTTTAGTGTGTTTTCTGTAAAATCAGTATGAATCATTTGAAAAATGCATGAGAGGTGCTTACAGTGTCAAAGATTCCTCAAGTGCTGACGGCTTCGCATTTAAATGATGGAGTAAAATAATTGGAGGAGCAAAAGTCTTAAGAAAACAATCAATGATCATACACATCATACGAATCATGCTTGGAAAATGCTTCCCATGTTGACAGCTCCGCAATTGTAGAATAAGGCACACCACTTCCCATGTTGCCGGCATACATCATAGCCCTAGATCAAAACCATTTAAACTCACACTGTCAGTCAACATCTATTACAATCTTCTTGACAAAATCAAATGACTCTAATAGTTCTTTAAACAGAAATAGGATGGGCTAGGCCAATATACTCTATGTAAAAATAGTCATACAAGTTAGATTTCTATCCCTTGGATCGTGTTATTTGTGCAAAACACATGCAAAAATGTTGTGGGCTCATAACAAGCACCCATCATTTGAACAAAGCAAATCCTAACCTATATTAAGAAAGAAATAATAGTGGACATACCCATCAGTTGAATCGAATGTAGGAGGCGTGTCATTAAGCACCAGTGCCTCAAATTTTGATAGGTCCGTAAATGTAGGGCCTATTGAACTTGAGGGCATTTTGGGGATTTTCTAACTTGGTTCAGATTTACACGAGAGAGAGATGCTGGCCCACATATGAGAGAGAGAGAGAGAGCAAAGGGATAAGGAGGCACGCCTCCTCATCCAGGCGTGGCTGTGCGGGATGTGGGAATCGATCCCGTCCTTCTCCGGCGATTCGGGTGTTGGCCGTTGGTGGCGCCGCCTCCCTCCTCCTCTTATTAAGCTAGCTCAGGGCTCTCTTCTGAGATCAGATTCGAGTTGAGTTCTTCATTCTCATCTGTAACATCTTAGGGTCTAAACCAGCTTAGACCTAATCATATTCTAGATAAATTATGCACACGTAGCAATCCGCTTGCACTTTCGTCCTCGCTTCACGTAAAACGGTTAATCAGGGTGCTACCATTGGAACTCCTAGACGTATATGTAAGTGCTTCTCAAGGTAAGCTAACAAGGTGGGACTAACCCAGAAATTTATCTGCACACACACATGGGCCAACATGGGCCGGGGTGTCACATACAACCTCCCTCAAAGGACCCGACGTCCACGTCGGATCAACATACCCACACCGGGGCAAATGATAAGGATCTCCCCTCTTGGCACATGTCCGTGCGTTCAGTGCCAGCAAATATGCCATGCCGTGTGTCCACTCCGGACCCACACGCGTCATGCGACATATACCCGCGCCCCTGACCCGCAGGCGCCCATGTAACCGCAAGAGTCGGCTCTGTGAAGGACCGAAATGGCAACAGAGGGGGTGAATGGTGCTTTAAAAATTCCTCCTCATATTCAACCTTATCTTTCTCCGATAGCTATATAGCTATGAAGAAGAAGATTGATTGCTTCTTGAATCGAGAGAGAAGCAGAAAAGAAAACTTGTCGGTCACGGTAAAAACGACGAGCAGCGGTCGAGATAACCACCGTGAACGAAACACCCAGGCGGACTTGGCGATGTCTCGGTGGTGGTCGTAACGCAACGATGAATACTCTGTTGTCGGGCGCACGACCGCAAAGCAAGAATTTGAAGAACTTTTTGTTCAGAGATCCAAGAAGCATGAAACTTGAAACCTAGTAAGCATGAGATCTCTAGAAGTGAATTTACCAAGAATCTCCAAAGTCTTCGCAGTCGGAGAGAACGAGAAAGTCGAAATCCTAAACAGAGCTTCAGCGAAGTTCTGAAACAATTTCTCTCGATTTGTTCTTTGCTCTCGGAATGGTCTTGACAAACCGCCTTAAGACAACTTCCCGATTACGAGCAAATCAAATATAGGCCAACTCTCAAAGAAGACACGGATGACGGTAAGAATAGAGGCGACAAACAAATCAAACAAATCATCTCAAGAACATAAAGCGGAAAGATACGAGAGATGAATCCAATCTTTTCTATTTGATCATGGAGGTTTCTCTGACCACTCCATCGGAGGTACATGAGCATCCATGCTCTACCCAGAGACAACTCACGCAAATAGAAAGAAAAGCTCAGAGCAACTCGTGGGACAACCTCACTCCAGCTCCTGAGACCTAACCTCTCTATTTATAGTCTCACACGCTAACGGGTCTCAACAGACCACCCGTTACAGAGAGTCCAGGCTTTGCGGCCTCCGGTGCTTTGCCCATTACCCGGTGGCAACGGCTTCACCGCTTTGCCCAATAGCACCACCAACTCCACGAGCTCTCACGAGCCTCTCCGGTGGTCACAGTGCTTTTCCGGTGGACGCTTCCCCGCAGCTTTGACATTTCTCCAAAATGCCCCTCCGCGCCTTCCGAAGCTTCCTCCACCGCTTTGCTATCCATGCCGTCACCCCACCGGCACGACACGTCCTCTTCGGCTTTTCCACGCTGCTCGGACCTCAACAACTCCCTTGTCTAGTCCCGACCTCCTAAGCCTCACCAAGACCGTCTCCGGTTCCCGCAACTAACAAAGACAACAAAACCATCACATAGCAGATCCATACTCGCACGACTCACGAGCTCAAGTCTCTTTTCCACGAAATTAGACTTTACCAAACCTTGTCAAAATGTAGAACAAACAAGTCTACAAGGTCCACAACATCACAAAGAACCCAACCGACCAAACCTTACCGTAATCGGACATGAAATGCACCCTCACGACCAATTTTAGTGATCCCACGACCACGGTCATCCAACCGATAACGTGGTCGAACGCGGTTCGACCACTTTCAATTCTCGCTAACGTGGTCGTAGCTCTCCGAGCGCACAACGCGGTCGCACCACCGAGTGCCACAACGTAGTCGTGGCTCCTTTCCCTAACGTGGTCGAGGCCTCGAGCTCCCTGGCGTGGTCGTGAACCCTAGCCCGAGTGCCGACCACGGTCAAATCTTCGAGGGCTCCGCAGCGTGGTCGAGCTCGGCGCTACAACGTGATCGAACGCTCCCAATTTCCAACGTGGTCGTAAACCCTTCCGACCACGCCAAAGAACTCGTGACGTTGCTCTACTGAACCCGATACTCGAACGCGTGGTCGTCGCCACCGATATGCGCCAGCGTGGTCGTAACGTCTTCCGACCACTGTTAGTTTTGCCGAGAACACCTCAACGTGGTCGTACGCTCCTGAACAAAATTCGACCACGACCAAACGTGGTCGTACGCCATGCTACATGGTCGTACGAGCCAGGGACAAGTCGTACACGACTTCATTTCGACCAGAAATAAGACTTTGCAATAAAAGCCCAAAACAAACTCAATTTTCCTTCAACCAAGAGTCAAATACTCATCACAAAGATAGGATCATCTCCACATGATCTCTCACTCTGATACCATTCGTAACGCTCTAGGGTCCAAACCGGCTTAGACCTAACCACATTCTGGATAGGCCACGCACACGTAGCAACCCGCTTGCACTTTCGTCCTCGCTTCGTGCAAAACGGTTAACCGGGGGTGCTACCATTGGAACTCCTAGGCTTACATGTAAGTGCTTCTCAAGGTAAGCTAGCAAGATAAGACTAACCCAGAAATTCATGTGCACACATCATCCTTCCCTTCCACCGAGAGAAATCTCTAGTCGACCCTCGCGGCGACGGCGTCGATTTCGCCTCCTTCTCCAGCAACCCGAAGCCGTTCCCTCAGTCTTCTGTCAGTGTGGCCGTGCTTCGGTGTGGATGGAGCCAAGGGGGTCAGGATCTAGGTGCTGTTGACACTGCCTTGCTCTGGGTCAAGGTGGTAGTGACGCTGGCTGTGAACGGTGTCCAAGTAGCAGTGCCGGCAGGTGGTGGTGGTGCTAGTGCTGTGCCATGATACATACTCCAATGTGGTGGATTTGTTGTACCTTGGGTTCGACCGATACTTTCCTTGGTGTTTGGCTTATCCAGTACTTGGTCGGTGCTAGATTCTTGGTCTTCTGCAGCATTTTTTGAATCTCGACCTCATGACCGTGGTGCTAGCTGGTTCGTGTGGGTGACTTTGTATCTCTGAGAACCACACCGTTATGTAAACGACAGTGATAGGTTTTCTAGGGCAGCGTTGTCTTCGACGCACCTAGGCTTGTTGCTTTTTGGACGACTTTTGAGTGTTGTCTCCTCGAGAGTTCTCCTTGGTGGCTTTGAGTACCATTGTTACGTGAGTATACCTAACCGTGTTCAATTATTCATCTCAATGTGATGTACTAGTATCTGTTGATTACTATCAATTTTTATATTAAGAATTACAAGTGCTAGGTGACTGTGCATGATAACTATGGGTGTTAGATTGCTCAGTGAGGATTTGTCGGTCTATATAATATTGTTGTGACAATCTGAGATAAATCTGCTAGTTTTGGGCTATTAGTATTGTCTGTCTTACTATTCTAATACTCAGTTTGTCTTGCCATGCTATTCTGGTATTAGCTGAAGCACTAATCAGTTAATTGCTATTTGCATTGATCTGTTAATAGTTTATTTGTCAATACTGTTCAATTATAAGGAGTGTTGTTCATAATTAATACATTCAGTAGAGCTCAAAATCTATAGGATAGTCTAGAGATTGTCACTCCAATAGTTAACATTTTAGATCTTTGTTGAGGTGGCTTTATGCTAATACAAATGCGGCCGATATCTGAGAGTAACTTAAGATAAAATAAACAATTTGAGCTTTAGGCTAATTGTCTATTTTCTTTTCTTATACCATGTTCAGCATATATTCTTGTATATATGGCTTGAGGAGAATACTTGTTGTCATAAACATTATATTGATGCTCTTGTCATATTCATGCTGTTTGAATTATATTGTTATTGTAATACTTATTTATGGAATCATTGTTAAATACTTGCAAATCGTTATATATACAACAAGGTCAAGCTCACTGTTACTCACCCCTCCAACATGCTCCTCAACACTGATCAGAACATGTCGTTGGTCAACTATTACAATGGTGCTATTGCAAACATTCAATTGAAATTTAGGATACATACACATTTTATTTCTTCTATGATAAGGCTGGTGCAAAGAATAGCTAACAGGTAAATTCATGTAACTCATTTTTACTACAGGTGAGGTGTACATCATGCTGCTCACACTGTTTGCTGAAATACACTTATAATCCCAAGTTCCCAACAGGTAATATATCTCTTTCATCCAAATTTTCCTTAAATACAAGCAGCAATACTCTTGAGCTCTATTTTCCAAGGGTGTTTCAGTAAATATGCTACAGTTCTCCATGTCATTTAAATTATTCAGTACACGAATATCATTGAAGTTGAATGATGGAATAAGATTCTTGAAAATCTTGAGAAACCTATGAAGATCTTTCTCTTTCGGAACACATACCAGCACTCTAAATCTTAAGTTCAACAAATAGTTGATTATAATAATAGCTATGCGGGTCTTTTCAGTACACAAAAGGCTCCACACAAGTTCAACTAAATTTTTGTGCACACCTCAATTTTGATAGGATACATGTTATAGACTATAGTTGTTCTTCATTGTATTTCTTGATATTAATATACTCTCCAAACTCTGATTTGGCACACCTACTGTAATTTCTTTTAGCCTGCAAATAAAATACAAAAACATGAAGATTAATTCATAAGTTAAAGGGAAGTGCTTTGAAACTCCACCAAAAGAGAAGTTTGTTAATATTCAAAGAGAAGTTTGTTAATATTTACCTTTTCATCTAGTTTTAGAATTGATGTGATGACAGCAAAATCACCGACCTTATTAGAGGTAATAACTTTTCATAAAAGTTATGTCCTCCATAATGCTAGCTAGAAAACTAACATACTTAATTGCTTTCCAGTCAGATTCTCTATGATGTTTTAAAATTAAAATTCTCAAACCTTTCTGGAAATGATTATCTTGACCAACTTCACTTACAATACCTGACTACTCAGAAAAACAGATCTCCATTTTTCACAACATGTTAACACTCATCTGTAGCCAAACTTTGAAAATCAATATCAATGTAGTGTAAATATGATGAGCCAACATCTGATATGGAAAGTATGTGGTAATACTGCACCTTTGTAATCTCTAATATCTCAATGTTCACGTTTGCATGAATTTCTTCCAGTAATAGATTGGACTGGATACAAAGATAGATTGGACTGGATACAAAGGTACTCATGAAGTGACTTTGACTTAATGTGTATTTTCTTAACCTGATTCTCACATTAGAAAATTTCATTAACAATTGTGTAAATTTTGTAGGAAAAGAATGAGCAATTGGAAAAACTCTCATGGTTGATTAATATAGTGAAAGATCCACATTCTAATGCAAGTTAACATACAAAACCACTTATGCACTACATAAGGACCATTTCTGCAATATCTTGTAGTTAATAAATGCAAGAAATCAAATTAACTAATAACAAAATAACTTCTAATGATACTTTTGTATTTTGTAGTTAATGTAAGGATTGAATTAGGAGAGAAAAGCCATCCGATTCGAGTAAAAATATGTTATGTGAAGTAAGGAAACATTGATTAGCTCAACCAAGTGTAAAATGATTAGGGATGCAAAACCTTAATATTAGTTTGTTTTGTGAATGGTGACGGGGATTATGGCAAATCACTTAGAAATAGTATGGCCTAATCGGGAGATTGACAATCACAAAAAATTTATTAAAACATAAATGCTATTACACAAGAATGTACACATACTCCTTTAGGTGACTATGCTAGCACTCTTTCTTCTCTTGCTCTCTTACCTTCTACCTATGCTTTCATGCTATTGTATTCCAAGAGGCAAGTCCCTATATTAATAGAGCCCAATGGCAATTAGATCTTTGATATTTGTCAAGATCCTAGACATTGATCTAAAATATCCTAGATCATTTATACTCTTCTGAGAAAATATCAGTGCTCTAGAAGGCCTATGAATTTTGTGCAATGCTTTTTTTTTTGGCTTAAACAGTTTATCATGTTATTTGCATGATGTGAAGGTTAATTTTATCCCAAATGCAACTCCATTTTACTTGATGTGAAGTATAACTACAATCACTATCATACTCCAACATGTATAACGCCTTCTAAGGCATGGTCCGACCCTACGTGGACTTTGTTATTTTTGTTTTCTTCCAATGACATGACAATTCGATCATTTGACCGTATATGAAACAAAATAGAATTTTTTTCAAAGAATTCAAATTTGCGTTTTGATTTTGATTTCTCCTGATCCTTAGCCAAATCTGCACGAATCTAAACCCAACCCCGCCCCTAATCCCTGCCGACATTGCTTGAACGGAGGAGAAACCGCACGACACTGTTCATTGTCTAAAAACCGCCACCGTCGCCTGAAGTTTTGCCACCACCCAGGCTATCTCGCTCACTCCCACGCCTTCTCAGTGATTCCACACCACTGCAACCTGTCAGACCTCGTATGCCTCCCCTCTGACAACCCTTGTTAGCCTCCCTTGACCGGCAAAGCGCCGACGGCCATGATTCGTTGCCACCTCGAAGATTTCGGTCGCTGCTCCCCTGTTTGTCTTTCAAGCCGACGAGCCGCAACCTTTGACCGCCGCAACCTCGCACCCAAGGACACCCATGTGCGTTCCCTACCAACCCTCCTCGAGTCTTCTTGACCCCAGCCAGGTGTAGCCGCCGGCATGGCCCCTCGCGACGCCGAACCGCCCTCGAGCGGCTATAAAGGCCGAAGACCTCTCCAGACTCCCCCACGCACCCCAGTGAAACCCCAAACACACCCAATTAGTCCCTCGTCACCCCCACCACCGGCGATCACTGAAGTTTCCCAAGGTGAGCTCTAAACCAATCCCCTCAATTTGCCTAATAGCATTTCAATTGCGTTCGTCTCTAGCTCCCTTAAGCCCTCATAAACATTTTCGAAAGCTCGCCCTAGCTCCCCGAGCCCTTCCCTTCTCTGCCGCCGAAGACCGCCATTCGGCCATGGCACCCCACCGTGGCTAGCCAAACCCTGGCCTCCCTAACCCAAATCACCACCGCTCGGACCTCCCTGACCACCCCTAGATGGTTAAATGCCCGCCAATTTCAAGGACCACCATCCTTATAGCTCCCAAGCTATCAAAAATCGTACCGAGCTTTAAACCTCGTCGCTAGTGAACGTCGCCTCCCCAGCCACCGCCGACCTCAAAAATGGACTCCTTGCATCCCCAACCCATCCATAGTCTCCAATTGCGTCGCAATTCGCTGTAGCACCGCCGGTCGCCGTCGCTCCATTCCTTTGTTTTTGCCGTTGCGTGTCGTCCGGTCGGGGAAGAAGAATAGTGATGGGTAGTCACTGTTCACTCAACCCGATAACGCCAGGACCCAAACCCACAGTGAATAGTGTCTGATCCGGTAAGCATAGTAAACCGACCCTTTTGCCCTTGAAGCCAACCTGCATAAACAGTAAAAACCTAGTTTAAATAGTAACCCGACCCGATGTGAACAGTAAATACCCGCAATAAATAGTACCTAGACCTGTTACTATTCACCAGACCCGAAAATGCAAATTTATATCCATTTCGACCGTTTTGAGCCCGCCGACCCATTTCTCAGGCCTATTTCACCTTTTGGACTCTCCTAAAAGCCCAAAACCCTATTTATTTGAATTTTTTTATTTTTCTTTGTTTATTTAATTTCTTTATTCCTAGCTCAAATCTTCAAGTGTGGAATTAAATTATTTTTCTTTACTTTACGCTAGCACACGACGTCGAAGGGCAACCAATTCAAGAAGAGAAACCAAGGATCAAGATCAAGATATAGAAGAATACGAAATTGTCGAAGTCGTAAACCCGCAAGGCTAAGAAACCGTTTCGAAAAGATAGCAAAGAAGTCATCTCGTTTGTTTGTTTGAAAAAACCATAAATCATAAACTCTAAGCCATAATATAAAAAGAACTTGGCCGATGACTCGCACATGGCCACAGGTGACCTCATGCCAGGCCGTCTAGACGTCCTCTCCAGCAATGCCGGCATCCAACTCGGCTCCCTAGGCATGTCCGTGATAGGCATGACACGGGGGGTGTTGGTGTAAATAATGCATAGAAAAATAGAAATAGGAGATACGAATTTGTACTTGAAACTCTTATAGAAAAAATCACAGACGCACGAGGATAAATCACTATAATAGAGAGATATTTATAATAGAGCTCTTCTTTCTATAGACTACAAGGGTACATATATAGAGCAAGAGAGACGAGTTCCACACGGAGAAGAAACCGAATTAGAGTCGATTATGACAGGTTGATATCATGTCTTATATAGTTTGTGATTGGTCTTTGTATCGGTTATACTACGTCTGACGTAGATGATGCAGGGTTCTACATAACATAAACATGATACAAATTCCAATCAACCTTTAACACATGTTGTGAGAAACCGGCGAGGTTCACGTACGTACCGAAAATGAGATGGACTGGTCTGGCAAGCGCATCGGCGCTTACTATTTGGGGACTATCAACCTTTAACACATGTTGTGAGAAACCGGCGAGGTTCACGTACGTACCGAAAATGAGATGGACTGGTCTGGCAAGCGCATCGGCGCTTACTATTTGGGGACTAGGGTCGGATGGATGAGGCCGAGTACCTCTCGCTGGGCACAACCTCGTCATTGACAATGAGGCCAGTCCACAGCGCTCGGACCTTGCCTTCCTCGGACGGACGAGGCCCGAACAATTTGTCATGAATGGTGGGTGGGTTCACATTGATTTAATTGTTGAGATACCAGTAGATTATACTAGTAAAAAAATAATTCTATTATATAAACCAGGAAGTTATGCGAGTAAAAGATTATAGATTGTTACCACTAGATACGCTAGAGTTGAAGCGGCCGGTTTAACGCAGAGCGTGTCGGAGTAGTGGAACTAGTCGATCATCCTCTGATCAACCGTCTCATCCTCGCAATTGTGGAAGTCGTCAATCATCTTGATTTGTGCCGTAGTTGTAACAGCGCCTCTATCGATGTTCACACGTCCCGGGAAGGAACATCGTGCGTCGATGTACTAACACCAGCGCGCACGACAGAGGGTTATGATAGGTGGTGGTTAGGGTTCCGATTAGGGCTGTTCATTTTCGCACCGAACCGAAAAACCGAACCGTACCAGTCAACTCGGTTTGACCGGTATTCAGTATTCGGTTCGGTACCTGAAAAATTGGCATCTTATCTTTTCGGTATTTCCGGTATAAACCGAGCTAAAACCGAATAAACTGACTTTCGCCAATTCGCTGTTCGCTTGTTCTTCGGACTTGAGCGCCATGGTTCAGCCCATTAGCCCAACTCCGACTCGGCCCACCAAGGCACCAACTGACGACGCGCGCGCAGCACGCCTAACCGGCTAACCCTATTACTCACAGTCACACACCGTCCTGTCCACCGACACCGCAGTCGCCACTCACCAAATCCATTCCTCTCGTCTTCAACCCTAGCCCTAGGTGTATATGAAGGTATTTACAAAATATATTAAAAACTATGATCTCCTTTGTAATTTTTTCATGCGAATCTCAAAGCAAGTTAGCGGGTATTGATATGGGTGCCTAGCCACCTGGGTGCATAAAACACTCGTCCTATGTATATGTATATGTGTATATATATATGTATGTGTATGTGTATGTATATGTATATATGTATATATATATATATATGTATATATATATGTATGTATGTATGTATGTATGTATGTATTAGAATTGTATAGCAAATATAATTGGATTTCAATCATAGACGGTATATTGTATATTAGAGATAACTATATCATAATATATAGCCGCATAATTACGTGGTATATTTGTGATTGTTAAACGGAAGGAATTCTATCTATAATAGATGGTTAGGATCATGACTTCATGTGGGAAAAACATGACAACCGAAGATGATGGCGAAATAGCAAAAGCACATGAATGTTTTCGGTTGGAGTCTGGAGGAGCGGATCAATTTGAGGAAGTTGTCAATGGTGGTAACACAGAAAAAGCTCCAAGAAAAGGATGGAGTCAGCCGGACAGAACGAAGAGGCCGCGGTGAAGCAAAGAGGCGCGCGTCCATAAAGTTGAGGCCGAGGACGTACAACACCGCAGAAAACAGTGACATAATCTGAAAGACCCCAAATTTTCAAACCAAAATTTTTCCTGAATTTTCCTAAATTTTTTGGTGAATTTTTGAAAACTTTCCCAATTTGAAAATCTTCCCTTTTTTCGCTTTCCCTTCCGGGCGGAGCCGTTTTTCTTCTCCGCGCTGGCGCCTTCTCTCTTTCCGCCTTCTCCTCGCGCTTGCGCCCGCGCCCGGGGGAACGCCCGCGCCGTGCCCGCGCCCCGGGAACGACCGCGCCCACGGCTTCCCCTCGCCCCGCCGCGGACTTGGTCCGAATGCGACCACGTCCCAGCGCCACGCGTCGTTGGACACGCCCTCGGGGTCCCGCCTGTCAGCCTCGTCTCGCCCGCTCGCTCCGCCGGCAGCGCGCCTCGCCCTGGCTCCGCCTCGCCACCTCGCCATGCAGCCAGCGGCAGCACTCGCCCTCGCGCCACGTAGCTGCTGACTCCACGCCGCCACCACCAGAGCCCCACCGCGTTGGCGCCTCGCTCTCTCCGCGACGCGCATCGCCCGTCACGCCGCTCAACCGCTCTTCCACTCTCACGCCCGCATTTACTTCCCTCTGCGCCAGTCGCTTCACTGTCGCGCGGACAAACCCTCTTACCCCTCTGCAGCCCGCCCGTGCCTCGCCACCCCGCACCATTGTTCCCCAAACACTGCCGTTCTGCCCTTTCGTCGCCAGCTCTTCTCGCGCCATCCCAGAGCCCAGACACCTCTCCAAACTCTTCACTTTGCTTCCCAGATGCTCCCCGAGCAGCCGATCGGAGTCTAATATCCTACATTGTCGCCGATCAGCTTCTTCGTCTCCGGTGATCACCCGAGCCTCTTTTCTTCATTTCTTCATTAAAATCTGATTACTCTTGCTGACTTGTTCCCTTTTGTCTCCTGGACACAATGGTGAACTCCTCCGGTGAAATGCACCCCTCTCCTGCCCTGGCGACGAAGCTCATCGTTGGCCGCAAAGGGCCACCGTGGCCGACTCACCGAGAGTTCCTAGCCTAAGCCACCGCCGCCATTGAGTTTTTCATCCACCGAGATACTCCGAGCATCACAATTTGCTTAGAGCGCCACTCATGGTCTCTAATGCTAGAAAATCGTCGCCGATTTCCCTTCGGCCGTTCGTCGCCGTCGAGCCTCGGCATCCGTTCCAAACCCCAGAAATGGATTCCCCACTTCCCAAAGAACCTCTTCCCACCTTCATTTTCCCCAGGGTGGCGTCGGATGCGCCATTCCGTTTTCGCTGTCGTTCTCTGCTTTTCCGGCGAGGGCGACGAGCTGAAGGTAGACGACGACGACGTGGACTTATCCTCGCCGTCCATGCAATCGTTTTCTTTTAAAGTCGAACGTCGGATGGCCATGCCTCTGGACCGTCCGATCTCACTTAAAGTCTACCTCCACAGCCGCCCGATCCAACCCCTCTCCTCGCTACCGTCCGATGTCACTTAACTCAGCCGATCCGAGCCGCCCACTCCCACCCCATCTCAGCCGAGCGCCGAGCCACGCGTCGGCCATCCGGCCAGGAGGAGCGCGCGTGCGATTGGGCCACGACCGCTCGCCCGTGATCGTCTTCGCCTTGAGCGCGAGCCGCATGCCGAGCCGTCAAGATCAGGCGACGGGCCGCCCGACATGTTCATGGAATTTTCCGGGGTTTTATCAATTTCAAAATCCGAAACTCTAAATAAATCCTAGAAAATCACGAGAAAGTCCCAAAATTCCCAAATTTCACCACCTTGCTCCTTTCATTTTTCCGAACCCATCTGTGAACTCTAATATCCAAATTTCCCCTCCAGAAAAATCTGAAAATTCAAAGAACCCATTTTCCAATTGGATTTTCATGCAATTTATTTCTTTTAATTCTTTTTATAGATTATTTTGCCTTGCTTGATTATAATTAAGCAGGACTTATGTTATTTTATGTGTTTACGCTAGTGTCGGAGTTTCCGGAAGGTTGATGCAGACCGAGGATTCGGAGTTGCGACCACGAGATCGCCAAGTCGCCCAGTTTCACGGCAAGTCGCAATCCTTTGATCATGTTGAAACCCATGTCCATTAAATTATGTCTTTATACTATTTGCACTATTGTTAGTTGTAAAATGCTAGTTTGTGTAAAATAAAATGTTTAGAATGACATGCTATTTAGATAAACCTACCACCGATAAATGCCATGTTAAATTGCAACCGTTCCTTGATAACCCTAGAAATATCTACAATATTGTATAATTAATTGTAGGTTATATTCATATCATGCAAATCTTTACACTGCTAAGATTGCGGCCGTGGGCCGATAGATTTGAAAACCCGAAGCTAGGGTAAGGTGGTATGGGACACTGTACCCTAGGTTGGTGGTGCCGGTGCGCACATGTCTAGGGTAAGAGTGTTGTGGGGAACCGCGAGTCGGTCCCCATAACTCGGGCTTGGCGTTCCGTTTTGGCCTACGGATACCCGAGGGTATGTGGATTTCGAACCTATCGGGTAGAGTATAAGCGAAGGTCTGAGCAGTGAAAAAGACCTGGTTTCTTAACTCAGTCATGAGGGTTAAGAATGCTTGTGGGTAAAGTTGAGCAACTCTGCAGAGTCAAATAAATGGTATTCGGATACGCCGTACTCCCGGTTAATGGAGTTGTGTCAATTGGGTGATTTCCAGCTGCAAAGCTTAAGTAGTTTTCACAAATATGTTTAACTTGATTAGTTGGTAAATCAAACTTTGAAGACCCCTGTGAACTTAAGGAGTAGATCTGATTTTGATCTTTCAAAAGATTTACCAAATAAAACTGCATCCACCCAAGTAATAAACCAAATATATTCCCAACCTTTGTTGATCCGCAAATAGTTAAGATAAGATTCCCTAGTGGCTTGTCGAAATGGTTAGCTCACGGCTTGTTGAACACTTCAGATGACCAAGATGCTGATGAAAGTTGTCCTGTCGAGGAAAACCCTAAGGAGTCGTTCTTCGATGAAGATCAGTGGTTTTAGGTCTCAGATACGCTCGAGTTTCTTGGGAGTTCTTTTGTAATATAATATATTTCGGGCTTGCGCGCCCGTTGTTGTAAAACTGGGTTGTTAAACCTTACTTTGTAATATAAGTTGGCCTTTTGCTGTAACTTGTGATGGTATACTCTTGCTCGACATTCCATAACTGTTCATGCGTGAATAGTTGCGGGATGTCGTGTCCTCGCAGCACCCCTGACAACGGGGGTGTTACAAGAAGTGGTATCAGAGCATGTTGCTTAACCGTAGATTGAGACCTAAGGCAATTTAGGAAGTGATTTCATCGCAAAACCTAATTTAAATTCTAAAAAGAAGTTGACGAAAAATATAAGTATTATCGCTTCTTGTCTCTCTCTTGTTGCTACCTTACCCGCCTTAGTTTAGTTCAAATTAAGTTTTACTTTTGCAAAATGTTTATTACTTTACTTGTCTAACTTCAAAATTTTCGTTTCGGCAGATGGTGCACTTCATTCATTCCCGTCCCGAGCGTATGGAGGGTTGGCCCTCCAAGCTTTGGGAGATGCAGCAGTTCTTGGGAGCAGACGGCTGGCACACTCCTATGTTTCATGCCGTCAGTTGCTTCCACGACCAGGAGAGGTACGAGTGGAAGGCATGGGTGACCTTGATTCCCTTGCTTGTCCGCCCGGACCAAGAGCGGAGGTTCGTTGCTCGCCGCATCAGCCAGGAGGACGCTCTGCAGGATGTGGCCAGGAAGGCCGCAATTACCCGCGTGACTACTACGACCTTGAGTTGGCGAGTCTCCTTCGACTTGATCCCGCGATCGCTGGATGGCGGAGGGCCTTTATGGTTCCCAGCCCGCGAGGGAGACGATCCCGTCCCGCTGTGGGTCGCCAACATCGTGGCGCAGCAGGAGCTCCAGTACGAGCGGGCCGTGAAGGAGTCACGGTCTCTACAGCAGCAGCTGCGCGAGGCACGTCAGGAGGTGCAGCAGCTCCGCCTCGCCCTTGTTCGCCATGAGGCAGTCGAGGCAGGCGAGATGTCGGACTGCGGAGGGTCCCCCAGCGTTGCCTCCTCGTGTGACTCTGTGTAGTCTCCGCTGAGGCGCAGACCGACTGCTAGGGAGTACCGTGCGTGGTTTCGCCCTGCAGCCCCTCGCGCTCTGCCAGCACCACATGCCAGGGAGGAGTAGTTAGTATCCGTTAGTTTAGTCTGACCCTGTGTAATAGTGGTACTTTTGTAATGTAACGCAAGTTGTATCATGAACCCTAAGTGGTGTGTGTATACCACTTGCTTATTGTAAGCCTTATGTTAACTATCTTTTATGTTGTTTGTTTAAATTATCAGTACTCTCGTTGCCTTCAAAGCTTTCTCCTGTCTTATTCGTCTTAATTCTTACCTTTTCATCCTATACTTGCCTTGTTATTCAAGTCTTACTTATCTATTCTTGTTCACCAAAGCCGCTGCAAAGCTAATCTCAAGTTTCCAATTGGCAGACTCTCACGATGGACCCGACACAGCAGAGTGAATGCAGACCGGTGGGTGGTGCACCGCCACGCACTGCACTACAATAGCAAGTGTGTTGGCTATGATAGAACAGAATAGGTATTAGGCAGAGCAGAATATGGCCAGAGTATTAGAACAGCACACCAGACTTCTTGAACAAATGGCAACTAGATCCACAGGCTATCAAGGTGAGAATAATACTAATCGAGATGGTGCCCCAATTACCTCTCGATGGGCTGATTTCCAGAAGACTCGCCCACCAACCTTTTCTCCATCAGCTGATCCTCTAGCAGCAGAGGACTGGCTGCTGGACATTGAAAGGAAGCTACAAACTGTGCAGTGCGAAGATAAAGAGAAAGTGCTATATGCTTCACATCAGCTACGAGGCCCTACATCGACATGGTGGATCAACTACCAACGTACACAGCAGAATGTGGAAATTACTTGGGAGGAATTTTCAAAGGCTTTTCGTAAAGCACATATCTCTGACGGAATCGTCGAAGCTAAGCGCCGAGAGTTTTTAGCGCTTAAACAAGGTAACAGCACAGTAATGGAGTATTTACATCAATTCAATCATCTTTCAAGATTTGCTCCGAATGACGTTGACAACGAAGAAAAGAAGATGGGAAAATTTAGAACTGGGTTACAGAAGACATTAAAGTTTCACATTTCTGCTATAAAATTTAAAGACCTGCCAGAAATGGTAGATAGTCTTATCAGTTCTGAAGAAGCCAGAAACGAAAAAGAAGACTTTAAGAAACGCAAAGCAATGTACAAATCTCAGTCATCTTCACATGGTGCTCAACGAGGAAGAACAATGGGGTCGTCCTCATACCGACCCCAATCGTCGCGACAGCTTGTGATTCTTCCAAAAGCTCAATCAAATCAGTCACAACAATACCAAGCCCCTCGACCACTGTCCATTAAGTGCTTCACATGTGGTGGCAACCACCTAGCTAGCAATTGTCCGCGAAGGACAAATGCATGTTTTCATTGTGGAGAGGTTGGTCACTATAGAGACCAGTGTCCCAAGAAAAATTTGCCGTCAGAGGTGGCCAAGACACAAGTTCTCAATCAGCAGCAAGAAGTGAAACCACAAACAGGCACCGGCAATACAAGAGGAGGTTTCCTACATATAAAATCAGTAGGACCTAATTCACCAGCTAGTGCAGCAAACTATACAACTGCAGGCAGGGGCAGAGGCCGCTCAAGACCTACCTTCCTAGCCAGAGTCAACCATGTATCAGCTGAAGACGCAGCAGGAGCCAACGACATCATTGCGGGTATGTTTCCAATCAATTCCATACCTGCACTGATTTTATTTGACCCTGGTGCAACACATTCTTTCATTTCAAAGATTTTTGCCTCAAGAAATCAGTTGCCATCTGTTTCCTTGCCAAAACCTTATGTTGTCCAAACCCTTGGGATTAGAATGGAGTCCCATATCGGGTGTGGTGGACTTACTGTAAAAATACAAGGAATAGATTTTAAGGCAGACTTATTGCAGTTAGACATGACAGGGCTAGATGCCATTCTGGGTATGAATTGGTTAGCCAAAAATAAAGGTCATGTAGACTGTGATTCCAAGACAACACGTTAGTCACCCGTAAGGTCAAACAAGAATGGTAAAAAAGCATCGAGAGCGATAAAGAAAACCAAGAAACATGTACTCAATGCATTGTGATTACACTTAATCAAGTGCCAGTGGTGCATGAGTACCCTGATGTATTTCGGAAGAATTGCCCGAAGACCACCCGATGACAAGTAGAACTTGCCATAGAACGATTCGGTGCACCAAGCCAATCGCCAAACATCAATACAGGATGTCAGTAAGTGAATTAAAAGAACTGAAGAGACAGCTGGATGAATTACAAGAAAAAGAGTTTATTCAACCAAGTATTTTACCTTGGTCAGCCCCAGTATTATTTGTGAAGAAGAAAAGCGGAGAATTGAGAATGTGTGTTGATTATCGGGGACTGATTGCTGTCATAATCAAGAATAAATATCCATTACCAAGAATTGATGACTTGTTTGATCAACTCAGAGGAGCTAAAGTATTTTCCAAGATTGATCTACGTTCAGGTTACCACCAGCTCAAGATTCGAAAACAAGATCGAGAGAAGACAGCCTTCACAACCAGATATGGATTGTTTGAATTCACAGTTGTACCTTTTGGTTTGATCAATGCGCCAGCATATTTCATGAATCTCATGAACCTGGTGCATATGGATCAATTGGACCAATTTGTGATAGTATTTATAGATGATATCTTGATTTACTCCAAGAATGAAGAAGAACACCAGCAACATTTACATATGACATTATCCAGACTAAGAGAACATCAATTATATGCCAAATTTGAAAAGTGCAGTTTCTGGTTAAAAGAAGTAGCTTTCTTGGGTCACATCATTTCAGAAGAAGGAGTCAAAGTTGATCCAGAGAAAATTGCAGCAGTTATGAAGTGGAACCAACCCAAGACAGTGACTGAAGTGAGAAGTTTTCTTGGATTGGTAGGTTATTATCGCCGATTCATAGAAGGATTCTCAAAAATCTCCCGTCCACCCACTCAACTATTGAAGAAAGACAAGCCATTCACTTGGACAGATGCCTGTGAAGAGAGCTTTCAAGTACTGAAGACCAAGTTAACAACAACGCCAGTTTTGATTTTACCAAACACAGAAAAAGAATTCCAGATTTATTGTGATGCCTCAAAAACAGGGTTTGGGATGTGTGCTAATGCAAGATAGAAATGTTGTTGCTTATGCATCCAGACAGTTGAAGCCGCATGAAGAAAATTATCCAACACACGATTTGGAACTAGCAGCTGTAGTACATTCACTCAAAATCTGGAGACACTACCTGCTAGGAAATCGTTGCGAATTATTTTCCGACCATAAGAGTTTGAAATATCTCTTTACTCAGCCAGAATTGAACATGAGGCAACGAAGAAGGTTGGAATTAATCAAGGATTATGATGTGGAACTTCAGTATCACCCAGGCAAGGCAAATGTGGTTGCTGATGCCCTTAGTCGAAAGACCCGTCAAAACAACACCAAAGCAGTCGAATATCCTTCAGAATTACAAAAAGATATACAACGACTGAACTTAGTCATAATAGAAGAAGGTGGTGAAGCAGCACTAGAAATCAAACCCCTACTGACATATCAAATCAAGGCAGCACAAGAAGAAGATGAAGAAATTCAAGAACTTAAGAAAAAATTCAAGAAGAAGGGTTGATGATTATGCAATAGAGCGAACATGAGATTCTCATTTTCCGTGGTCGCTATTGCATCCCCAATAAGAAAGAGTTGAGAGAATTGATCCTAACTGAGGCTCACTCCTCTCAATTCTCGATTCATCCAGGAAGCACCAAGATGTACCAAGACCTGAAAAAGAGATATTGGTGGAAGACAATGAAGAAAGAAGTGGCAGAATACATATCAAAATGTGATGTCTGCCAGCAAATCAAAATAGATCACCAGAAACCCTCAGGATTGTTGCAACCTTTACCAATTCCTGAATGGAAATGGGACAGTATCGGCATGGACTTCATCACTAGACTTCCCAAAACTCGTGAAGGTTATGACGCTATCTGGGTTATTGTTGACAGATTAACCAAGGTAGCCCATTTCCTTCCAATTAAACAAACTTATGGGAAAGATAAACTCGCTGAACTATATCTGACAAAGATTGTAACGCTTCATGGAGTTCCCAAGAAAATTGTTTCAGACAGAGGGGCACAGTTCACATCCAAATTCTGGGAGAAATTACATGAAGCAATGGGTACTAACCTAAGTTTCAGCTCAGCATATCATCCACAAACAGATGGTCAGACAGAAAGGACAAACCAAATTCTATAAGATATGTTGACAGCTTGCACTATTGTGTATGGAGCCGCATCGAACACATGCCTACCATTTGCTCAGTTTTCATACAACAACATCTACCAAGCCAGTATTAAAATGGCCCCATTTGAAGCACTGTATGGCAGAAAATGCAGAACGCCTTTGAATTGGTCAGAAACCGGAGAGCGCCAACTTGTGGGTCCCCAAATTGTTCAAGATTCAGAAGCACATGTCAAGATTATTAGAGACAGACTAAAGATTGCACAAGACCGACAGAAGAGTTACGCTGACAACCGCAGGAAAGATTTAAGCTTCGAAGTTGGAGATTTTGTCTACATCAAGGTGACCCCATTTAAAATCGTCAAGAGATTTCAAGTCAAAGGGAAATTAGCTCCGAGATATGTGGGACCTTTCCAAATAACTGAAAGAGTTGGAGAAGTAGCATATAAAGTACAGCTTCCACCCAACTTATCCAGGATACACAACGTTTTCCACGTATCCCAACTTCGAAAATATCTACGACAACCCACATATGAAGTGCCTTTGTCAGACATTGAGTTACAAGACGATTGGACCTATCTGGAAGAACCGTTACAGATACTTGAGACGTCAGAGAGGCAGCTCAGAAACAGAAATGTCAAATTCTACAGAGTTCAGTGGAAGAATCACACAACCGATGAGTCCACTTGGGAAAGAGAGTCAGACTTGCAGCGGGATTTCCCTAACTTACTCACTGTTCCAAGTTAATCTCGAGGTCGAGATTCTTTTAAGGGGGGTAGGTTGAAAGACCCCAAATTTTCAAACCAAAATTTTTCCCGATTTTTCCTAAATTTTTGGTGAATTTTGAAAACTTTCCCAATTTGAAATCTTCCTTTTTCCGCTTTCCCTTAAGGCGCCGTTTTCTTCTCATTGGCGCCTTCTCTCTTCGCCTTCTCCTCACGCTTGTGCCCGCGCCTGGGAACGCCGCGCGCTGCGCGCGCCGGGAACGACCGCGCCACGGCTTCCCTCGCCCGCCGCGACTTGGTTGGAATGCGACCACGCCTCGGCGCCACGCGTCGTTGGACACGCCCTCGGGTCCCGCCTCGCCCTCGTCTCGCCTGCTCGCTCGCCGGCGGCAGCTTCCTCGCCTCGCCCACCACCTCGCCATGCAGCCACGGCAAGACTCGCCCTCGCCACGTAGTTGCCGACTCCACATCGCCGTCACCTCGAGCCCCACCGCCGGGGCCGCCCCGCTCTCTCCGCAGACGCCATCGCCTGCACGCCGCCGCTCCGCTCTTCCACTCTCACGCCTCGATTTACTTCCCTCTGCGCCGCTTGCTTCACCGTCGCGGACAAACCCTCTTACCCTCTACTGCCCGCCTGGTGCCTCGCCACCCCGCACCATTGTTCCCCTAACACTACCGTTCTACCCTTTCGTCGCCAGCTCTTCTCGCACCTTCCCAGAGCCCAGACACCTCTCCAAACTCTTCACCTTGCTTCCCACATGCTCCCCGAGTAGCCGATCGGAGTCTAATAGCCTACATTGTCGCCGATCAGCTTCTTCGTCTCCGGTGATCACCCGAGCCTCTTTTCTTCATTTCTTCATTAAAATATGATTACTCTTGCTGACTTGTTCCCTTTTGCCTCCTGAACACAATGGTGAACTCCTCCGGTGAAATGCACCCCTCCCGCCTCGGCGACGAAGCTCATCGTTGGCGCAAAGGCCACCGTGGCTACCACCGAGAGTTCCCTAGCCTAAGCCACCGCGCCATTGAGTTTTTCATCCACCAGAGATACTCCAGGCACTATCAATTTGCTTAGAGCGCCACTCACGGTCTCTAATGCTAGAAAATCGCCGCCGATTTCCCTTCGGCCGTTCGTCGCCGTCGAGCCTCGGCATCCGTTCCAAACCCCAGAAATGGATTCCCCACTTCCCAAAGAACCTCTTCCCACCTTCATTTTCCCCAGGGTGGCGCCGGATGCGCCATTCCGTTTCGCTGTCGTTCTCTGCTTTTCCGTCGAGGGCGACGAGCTGAAGGTAGACGACGACGACGTGGACTTATCCTCGCCGTCCATGCAATCGCTTTTCTTTTAAAGTCGAACGTCGGATGGCCATGCCTCGGACCGTCCGATCTCACTTAAAGTCTACCTCCACACCGCCGATCCAACCCTCTCCTCGCTACCGTCCGATGTCACTTAACTCACCGATCCGAGCCGCCCACTCCCACCCCATCTCGGTAGCCGAGCCACGCGCGGCCATCCGGCCAGAGGAGCGCAGCGTGCGATTGAGCCACGACCGCTCGCCATGGGTCAGATCGCCTTCGTCGCAGCAGCCGCCATGCTGCCGTGTCAAGATCAGAAGCGACCGGCCGGCCCGACACTGTTCATGGAATTTTCCAGGGTTTTATCAATTTCCAAAAATCCAGAAACTCTAAATAAATCCTAGAAAATCACAGAAAGTCCCAAAAATTCCCAAATTTCACCACCTTGCTCCTTTCATTTTTCTGAACCCATCTGTGAACTCTAATATCCAAATTTCCCCTCCAGAAAAATCTGAAAATTCAAAGAACCCATTTTCCAATTGGATTTTCATGCAATTTATTTCTTTTAATTCTTTTTATAGATTATTTTGCCTTGCTTGATTATAATTAAGCAGGACTTATGTTATTTTATGTGTTTACGCTAGTGTCGGAGTTTCCTAAGGTTGATGCAGACTGTGATTCGGGAGTTGCAGCCTACGAGATCGCCGAAGTCGTCCAGTTTCACGGCAAGTCGCAATCCTTTGATCATGTTGAAACCCACGTCCATTAAATTATGTCTTTATACTATTTGCACTATTGTTAGTTGTAAAATGCTAGTTTGTGTAAAATAAAATGTTTAGAATGACATGCTATTTAGATAAACCTACCACCGATAAATGCCATGTTAAATTGCAACTGCTCCTTGATAACCCTAGAAATATCTACAATATTGTATAATTAATTGTAGGTTATATTCATATCATGCAAATCTTTACACGCTAAGATTGCGGTAGTGGTGATAGATTTGAAAACCGAAGCTAGGGTAAGGTGGTATGGGACACCGTACCCTAGGTTGGTGGTGCCGGTGCTTGCCTGTGTCTAGGGTAAGAGTGTTGTGGCGAACATGAGTCGGTCTTCGCCCACCGTTTACCCTAAGGTAGAGGTTGCGGACCTCATGAGAAAATATAAGAACTACAATCTTTTGCTGAGCACATGACATAATAATCGCTCAACCACCGGTGTTGACGTATCAACTCTGGTTTAGTAACAGCTCAAACCCAAGTGAAACCCTACATGAGAAGTTGGTATGTGGACGAAGAACCCACATACAATAACGATGGGTCCCCATAACTCGAGCTTGGCGTTCGCTTTGGCCTACGGATACCCGAGGGTATGTGGATTTCGAACCTATCGGGTAGAGTATAAGCGAAGGTCCGGCGGTGAAAAGACCTGGTTTCTTAACTCACCATGAGGGTTAAAATGCTTGTGGGTAAAGTTGAGCAACTCTGCAGAGTCAAATAAATGGTATTCGGATCACTGTACTCCTTAATGGAGTTGTGTCAATTGGGTGATTTCCAGCTGCAAAGCTTAAGTAGTTTTCACAAATATTGGTAAATCAAACTTTGAAAACCCCTGTGAACTTAAGGAGTAGATCTGATTTTGATCTTTCAAAAGATTTACCAAATAAAACTGCATCCACCCAAGTAATAAACCAAATATATTCCCAACCTTTGTTGATCCGTGCAAATAGTTAAGATAAGATTCTCTTGTGGCTTGCTGAGCTGGTTAGCTCACGGCTTGTTGAACACTTCAGATGACCAAGATGCTGATGAAGTTGTCCTGTCGAGGAAAACCCTAAGGAGTCGTTCTTCGGTGAAGATCAGTGGTTTTAGGTCTCAGATACGCTCGAGTTTCTTGGGAGTTCTTTTGTAATATAATATATTTCGGGCTTGCGCGCCCGTTGTTGTAAAACTGGGTTGTTAAACCTTACTTTGTAATATAAGTTGGTCTTTTGCTGTAACTTGTGATGGTATACTCTTGCGCGACATTCCATAACTGTTCATGCGTGAATAGTTATGGATGTCAGTGTCCTCAAAGCACCCGACAATGGGGTGTTACAAGAAGTGGTATCAGAGCATGTTGCTTAACCGTAGATTGAGACCTAAGGCAATTTAGGAAGCGATTTCATCGCAAAACCTAATTTAAATTCTAAAAAGAAGTTGACGAAAAATATAAGTATTACTGCTTCTTGTCTCTCTCTTGTTGCTACCTTACCTGTCTTAGTTTAGTTCAGCTTAAGTTTTACTTTTGCAAAATGTTTATTACTTTACTTGTCTAACTTCAAAATTTTCGTTTCGGCAGATGGTGCACTTCATTCACTCCCGTCCCGAGCGTATGGAGGGTTGGCCCTCCAAGCTTTGGGAGATGCAATTCTTAGGAGCGCACAGTGGCACACTCGTGTTTCATGCCGTCACCGCTTCCACGACCGAGAGAGGTACGAGTGGAAGGCGGGTGACCTTGATTCCTTGCCCGTCCGCCCCCGACCAAGAGCGGAGGTTCGTTGCTCGCCGCATCAGCCAGGAGGACGCTCTGCAGGATGTGGCCAGGAAGGCCGCAATTTACCTGCGTGACTACTACGACCTTGAGTTGGCAGAGTCTCCTTTCGACTTGATCCCGCGATCGTTGGATGGCGGGAGGGCCTTTATGGTTCCCCAGTTCCGCGAGGGAGACGATCCCCGTCTGCCAGGGGTCGCCAACATCGTGGCGCAGCAGGAGCTCCAGTACGAGCGGGCCGTGAAGGAGTCACGGTCTCTACAGCAGCAGCTGCGCGAGGCACGTCGAGGTGCGGCAGCCCGCCGCCCTTGTCCGCCATGAGGCGGTCGAGGCGGGCGAGATGTCGGACTGCGAGAGTCCCCAGCCGCCTCCTCGTGTGACTACAGGCTCACGAGGCGCAGACCGATTGCTAGGGAGTACCGTGCGTGGTTTCGCCCTGCAGCCCCTCGCGCTCTGCCAGCACCACATGCCAGGGAGGAGTAGTTTGTATCCGTTAGTTTAGTCTGACCCTGTGTAATAGTGGTACTTTTGTAATGTAACGCAAGTTGTATCATGAACCCTAAGTGGTGTGTGTATACCACTTGCTTATTGTAAGCCTTATGTTAACTATCTTTATGTTGTTTGTTTAAATTATCGCACTCGTTGCCTTCAAAGCTTTCTCCTGTCTTATTCGTCTTAATTCTTACCTTTTCATCCTATACTTGCCTTGTTATTCAAGTCTTACTTATCTATTCTTGTTCACCAAAGCCGCTGCAAAGCTAATCTCAAGTTTCCAATTGGCAGACTCTCACGATGGACCCGACACAGCAGAGTGAATGACCAATGGCGGGTGCACCGCCACGCACTGCACTACAATAGCAAGTGTGTTGGCTATGATAGAACAGAATAGGTATTAGGCAGAGCAGAATATGGCCAGAGTATTAGAACAACACACCAGACTTCTTGAACAAATGGCAACTAGATCCCCAGGCTATCAAGGTGGGAATAATACTAATCGAGATGGTGCCCCAATTACCTCTCGATGGGCTGATTTCCAGAAGACTCACCCACCAACCTTTTCTCCATCAGCTGATCCTCTAGCAGCAGAGGACTGGCTGCTGGACATAGAAAGGAAGCTACAAACTGTGCAAAGGCGAAGATAAAGAGAAAGTGCTATATGCTTCACATCGCTACAAGGCCCCGTGATCGACATGGTGGATCAACTACCAACGATACGCAGAATGTGGAAATTACTTGGGAGGAATTTTCAAAGGCTTTTCAGAAGCACATATCTCGACGGAATCGTCAAGCTAAGCGCCGAGAGTTTTAGCGCTTAAACAAGGTAACATCACGAGAATGGAGTATTTACATCAATTCAATCATCTTTAAGATTTGTTCAATGACGTTGACAACGAAGAAAAGAAGATGGGAAAATTTAGAACTGGGTTACAGAAGACATTAAAGTTTCATATTTCTGCTATAAAATTTAAAGACCTGCCAGAAATGGTAGATAGTCTTATCAGTTCTGAAGAAGCCAGAAACGAAAAAGAAGACTTTAAGAAACGCAAAGCAATGTACAAATCTCAGTCATCTTCACATGGTGCTCAACGAGGAAGAACAATGGGGTCGTCCTCATACCGACCCCAATCGTCGCGACAGCTTGTGATTCTTCCAAAAGCTCAATCAAATCAGTCACAACAATACCAAGCCCCTCGACCACTGTCCATTAAGTGCTTCACATGTGGTGGCAACCACCTAGCTAGCAATTGTCCGCGAAGGACAAATGCATGTTTTCATTGTGGAGAGGTTGGTCACTATAGAGACCAGTGTCCCAAGAAAAATTTGCCGTCAGAGGTGGCCAAGACACAAGTTCTCAATCAGCAGCAAGAAGTGAAACCACAAACAGGCACCGGCAATACAAGAGGAGGTTTCCTACATATAAAATCAGCAGGACCTAATTCACCAGCTAGTGCAGCAAACTATACAACTGCAGTGCGGGCGAGGCCGCTCAAGACCTACCTTCCTAGCCAGAGTCAACCATGTATTAGCTGAAGACGCAGCAGGAGCCAACGACATCATTGCGGTATGTTTCAATCAATTACATACCGCACCGATTTTATTTGACCACAGTGCAACACATTCTTTCATTTCAAAGATTTTGCCTCAAGAAATCGGTTGCCATCTGTTTCCTTGCCAAAACCTTATGTAGTCCAAACCCCTGGGATTAGAATGGAGTCCCATATCGGGTGTGGTGGACTTATCAGAAAAATACAAGGAATAGATTTTAAGGCGGACTTATTGCGCTTAGACATGACAGGCTAGATGCCATTCGGGTATGAATTGGTTAGCCAAAAATAAAGGTTAGGTAGACTGTGATTCCAAGACAATCACGTTAGTCAGCCCAGAAGGTCAAACAAGAATGGTAAAAAGCATCGAGAGTCGATAAAGAAAACCAAGAAACATGTACTCAATGCATTGACAGTTACACTTAATCAAGTGCGATGGTGCATGAGTACCGATGTATTTCGGAAGAATTGCCCTGAAGACCACCGATGACAAGTAGAACTTGCCATAGAACTGATTCCAGGCACCAAGCCAATCGCCAAACATCAATACAGGATATCAGCAAGTGAATTAAAAGAACTCAAGAGATAGCTGGATGAATTACAAGAAAAAGAGTTTATTCAACCAAGTATTTCACCTTGGTCAGCCCCAGTATTATTTGTGAAGAAGAAAAGCGGAGAATTGAGAATGTGTGTTGATTATCGGGGACCTAATGTCACACAATCAAGAATAAATATCCATTACCTAGAATTGATGACTTGTTTGATCAACTCGAGGAGCTAAAGTATTTTCCAAGATTGATCTACGCTCGAGTTACCACCACTCAAGATTCAAAACAAGATCGAGAGAAGACAGCCTTCACAACCAGATATGGATTGTTTGAATTCACAGTTGTACCTTTTGGTTTGACCAATGCGCCAGCATATTTCATGAATCTCATGAACCTGGTGCATATGGATCAATTGGACCAATTTGTGATAGTATTTATAGATGATATCTTGATTTACTCCAAGAATGAAGAAGAACACCAGCAACATTTACATATGGCATTATCCAGACTAAGAGAACATCAATTATATGCCAAATTTGAAAAGTGCAGTTTCTGGTTAAAAGAAGTAGCTTTCTTGGGTCACATCATTTCAGAAGAAGGAGTCAAAGTTGATCCAGAGAAAATTGCAGCAGTTATGAAGTGGAACCAACCCAAGACAGTGGCTGAAGTGAGAAGTTTTCTTGGATTGGTAGGTTATTATCGCCGATTCATAGAAGGATTCTCAAAAATCTCCCGTCCACCCACTCAACTATTGAAGAAAGACAAGCCATTCACTTGGACAGATGCCTGTGAAGAGAGCTTTCAAGTACTGAAGACCAAGTTAACAACAACGCCAGTTTTGATTTTACCAAACCCAGAAAAAGAATTCCAGATTTATTGTGATGCCTCAAAACAGGGCTTGGGATGTGTGCTAATGCAAGATAGAAAGGTTGTTGCTTATGCATCCATACAGTTGAAGCCGCATGAAGAAAATTATCCAACACACGATTTGGAACTAGCAGCTGTAGTACATTCACTCAAAATCTGGAGACACTACCTGCTAGGAAATCGTTGCGAAATATTTTCCGACCATAAGAGTTTGAAATATCTCTTTACTCAGCCAGAATTGAACATGAGGCAACGAAGATGGTTGGAATTAATCAAGGATTATGATGTGGAACTTCAGTATCACCTAGGCAAGGCAAATGTGGTTGCTGATGCCCTTAGTCGAAAGACCCGTCAAAACAACACCAAAGCAGTCGAATATCCTTCAGAATTACAAAAAGATATACAACGACTGAACTTAGTCATAATAGAAGAAGGTGGTGAAGTAGCACTAGAAATCCAACCCCTACTGACAGATCAAATCAAGGCAGCACAAGAAGAAGATGAAGAAATTCAAGAACTTAAGAAAAAAATTCAAGAAGAAGGGTTGACAGATTATGCAATAGACGAACATGGGATTCTCATTTTCCGTGGTCGCTATTGCATCCCCAATAAGAAAGAGTTGAGAGAATTGATCCTAACTGAGGCTCACTCCTCTGAATTCTCGATTCATCCCGGAAGCACCAAGATGTACCAAGACCTGAAAAAGAGATATTGGTGGAAGGCAATGAAGAAAGAAGTGGCAGAATACATATCAAAATGTGATGTCTCGCACAAAGAAATCAAAATAGATCAACAGAAACCCTCAGGATTGTTGCAACCTTTACCAATTCCTGAATGGAAATGGGAAAGTATCGGCATGAACTTCATCACTGGACTTCCCAAAACTCGTGAAGGTTATGACGCTATCTGGGTTATTGTTGACAGATTAACCAAGGTAGCCCATTTCCTTCCAATTAAACAAACTTATGGGAAAGATAAACTCGCTGAACTATATCTGACAAAGATTGTAACGCTTCATGGAGTTCCCAAGAAAATTGTTTCGCATGAGGGCACAGTTCACATCCAAATTCTGGGAGAAATTACATGAAGCAATGGGTACTGACCTAAATTTCAGCTCAGCATATCATCCACAAACAGATGGTCAGACAGAAAGGACAAACCAAATTCTAGAAGATATGTTGAGAGCTTGCACTATTGTGTATGGAGCCGCATAGAACACATGCCTACCATTTGCTCAGTTTTCATACAACAATGCTACCAAGCCAAGATTAAATGGCCCCATTTGAAGCAATCGTATGGCGTAAAATGCAACACCTTTGAATTGGTCAGAAACCGGAGAGCGCCAACTTGTGGGTCCCCAAATTGTTCAAGATTCAGAAGCTCATGTCAAGATTATCGAGACGTACTAAAGATTGCACAAGACCGACCAAGAGTTACTGGCGACAACCGCATGAAAGATTTAAGCTCCGAAGTTGGAGATTTTGTCTACATCAAGGTGACCCCATTTAAAATCGTCAAGAGATTTCAAGTCAAAGGGAAATTAGCTCCGAGATATGTGGGACCTTTCCAAATAACTGAAAGAGTTGGAGAAGTAGCATATAAAGTACAGCTTCCACCCAACTTATCCAGGATACACAACGTTTTCCACGTATCCCAACTTCGAAAATGTCTACGACAACCCACAGATGAAGTGCCTTTGTCAGACATTGAGTTACAAGACGATTGGACCTATCCGGAAGAACCGTTACAAATACTTGAGACGTCAGAGAGGCAGCTCAGAAACAGAAATGTCAAATTCTACAGAGTTTAGTGGAAGAATCACACAACCGATAAGTCCACTTGGGAAAGAGAGTCAGACTTGCAGCGGGATTTCCCTAACTTACTCCCTAGACCAAGTTAATCTCGAGGTCAAGATTCTTTTAAGGGGGGTAGGTTGAAAGACCACAAATTTTCAAACCAAAATTTTTCCTGATTTTTCCTAAATTTTTTGGTGAATTTTTGAAAACTTTCCCAATTTGGAAATCTTCCCTTTTTCCGCTTTCCTTCCGGCCGAGCCGTTTTCTTCTCACGGGCGCCTTCTCTCTTCGCCTTCTCCTCGCTTGCGCCGCGCCGGAACGCCCGCGCGTGCCGCGCCGGGAACGACACGCCCACGGCTTCCCTCGCCCGCCGCGACTTGGTCCGAATGCGACCACGTCTCGCCCGCGTCGTTGGACACACCTCGGGGTCCCGCTGTCGTCGCTCGTCTCGCCCGCCGCTCCGGCGGCGCCCTCGCCACAGCCGCCTCGCCACCTCGCCATGCAGCCGGCAGCAAGACTCGCCCTCGCGCCACGTAGCCGGTGACTCCACGCCCGTCACCTCGAGCCCCACCGCGGTGGCCGCCTCGCTCTCTCTCCGCGGACGCCGCCATCGCCGCACGCCGCTCAACCGCTCTTCCACTCACGCCCGCATTTACTTCCCTCTACGCCAGTCGCTTCACTGTCGCGCGGACAAACCCCTCTTACCCCTCTGCAGCCCGCCCGTGCCTCGCCACCCCGCACCATTGTTCCCCAAACACTGCCGTTCTGCCCTTTCGTCGCCAGCTCTTCTCGCGCCATCCCAGAGCCCAGACACCTCTCCAAACTCTTCACCTTACTTCCCAGATGCTCCCGAGCACCGATCGAGTCTAATAGCCTACATTGTCGCCGATCGACTTCTTCGTCTCCGGTGATCACCCGAGCCACTTTTCTTCATTTCTTCATTAAAATCTGATTACTCTTGATGACTTGTTCCCTTTTGTCTCCTGAACACAATGGTGAACTCCTCCGGTGAAATGCACCCCTCTCCTGCCCTGGCGACGAAGCTCATCGTTGGCCGCAAAGGGGCCACCGTGGCCAGCTCACCAGAGAGTTCCCTAGCCTAAGCCACCGCCGCCATTGAGTTTTTCATCCACCAGAGATACTCCAGGCACTGTCAATTTGCTTAGAGCGCCACTCATGGTCTCTAATGCAAGAAAATCGCCGCCGATTTCCCTTCGGCCGTTCGTCGCCGTCGAGCCTCGGCATCCGTTCCAAACCCCAGAAATGGATTCCCCACTTCCCAAAGAACCTCTTCCCACCTTCATTTTCCCCAGGGTGGCGCCGGATGCGCCATTCCGTTTTCGCCGTCGTTCTCTGCTTTTCCGACGAGGGCGACGAGCTGAAGGTAGATGACGACGACGTGGACTTATCCTCGCCGTCCATGCAATCGTTTTCTTTTAAAGTCGAACGTCGGATGGCCACGCCTCAGGACCGTCCGATCTCACTTAAAGTATACCTCCACAGCCGCCCGATCCAACCCTCTCCTCGCTACCGTCAATGTCACTTAACTCACCGATCCGAGCCGCCCACTCCCACCCCATCTCGGTGAGCGCCGAGCCACGCGTCGGCCATCCGGCCAGAGGAGCGCGTGCGATTGGGCATGGCCGCTTCGCGCTGCTACCGCCTTGCCTTCAGCGCATGGTACCTGATGCGAGTCAAGATCAGAGCGACCGGCCGACCGACATCGCTCATGGAATTTTCGGGTTTTATCAATTTCCAAAATCCGAAACTCTAAATAAATCCTAGAAAATCACAGAAAGTCCCAAAATTCCCAAATTTCACCACCTTGCTCCTTTCATTTTTCGAACCCATCATGAACTCTAATTTCCAAATTTCCTCCAGAAAAATCTGAAAATTCAAAGAACCCATTTTCCAATTGGATTTTCATGCAATTTATTTCTTTTAATTCTTTTTATAGATTATTTTGCCTTGCTTGATTATAATTAAGCAGGACTTATGTTATTTTATGTGTTTGCGCTAGTGTCGGAGTTTCCGGAAGGTTCGATGCAGACCGAGATTCGGAGTTGCGACCTACGAGATCGCCGAAGTCATCCAGCTTCACGGCAAGTCGCAATCCTTTGATCATATTGAAACCCATATCCATTAAATTATGTCTTTATACTATTTGCACTATTGTTAGTTGTAAAATGCTAGTTTGTGTAAAATAAAATGTTTAGAATGACATGCTATTTAGATAAAACCTACCACCGATAAATGCCATGTTAAATTGCAACCGTTCCTTGATAACCCTAGAAATATCTACAATATTGTATAATTAATTGTAGGTTATATTCATATCATGCAAATCTTTACACTGCTAAGATTGCGGTCGTGGGCCGATAGATTTGAAAACCCGAAGCTAGGGTAAGGTGGTATGGGACACCGTACCCTAGGTTGGTGGTGCCGGTGCGCACAGGTCTAGGGTAAGAGTGTTGTGGGGAACCGCGAGTCGGTCTTCGCCCACCGTTTACTCTAAGGTAGAGGTTGCGGACCTCATGAGAAAATATAAGAACTACAATCTTTTGCTGAGCACATGACATAATAATCGCTCAACCACCGGTGTTGACGTATCAACCCTGGTTTAGTAACTGCTCAAACCCAAGTGAAACCCTACATGAGAAGTTGGTATGTGGACGAAGAACCCACATACAATAACGATGGGTCCCCATAACTCGGGCTTGGCGTTCCGTTTTGGCCTACGGATACCCGAGGGTATGTGGATTTCGAACCTATCGGGTAGAGTATAAGCGAAGGTCTGAGCAGTGAAAAGACCTGGTTTCTTAACTCAGTCATGAGGGTTAAGAATGCTTGTGGGTAAAGTTGAGCAACTCTGCAGAGTCAAATAAATGGTATTCTGATACGCCGTACTCCCGGTTAATGGAGTTGTGTCAATTGGGTGATTTTCAGCTGCAAAGCTTAAGTAGTTTTCACAAATATGTTTAACTTGATTAGTTGGTAAATGAAACTTTGAAAACCCCTGTGAATTTAAGGAGTAGATCTGATTTTGATCTTTCAAAAGATTTACCAAATAAAACTGCATCCACCCAAGTAATAAACCAAATATATTCCCAACCTTTGTTGATCCGTGCAAATAGTTAAGATAAGATTCCCTTGTGGCTTGCTGAGCTGGTTAGCTCACGGCTTGTTGAACACTTCAGATGACCAAGATGCTGATGAAAGTTGTCCTGTCGAGGAAAACCCTGAGGAGTTGTTCTTCGATGAAGATCAGTAGTTTTAGGTCTCAGATACGCTCGAGTTTCTTGGGAGTTCTTTTGTAATGTAATATATTTCGGGCTTGCGCGTCCGTTGTTGTAAAACTGGGTTGTTAAACCTTACTTTGTAATATAAGTTGGTCTTTTGCTGTAACTTGTGATGGTATACTCTTGCGCGACATTTCATAACTGTTCATGCGTGAATAGTTGCGGGATGTCGTGTCCTCGCAGCACCTCTGGCAACGGGGGTGTTACATAATCGCCCTGGCAGGCGGCAACGCGGAAGAAGATGGCTACGGCGACGTATCGGAGGCTCAAAAACAAGGATGGCAGCGCCAACAAATATTCGTAGTCAAGAAGATGGCGCCAACAACTCTACATGCGCAACAGTAGCATGCAACCATGCAGTCGCAGAAGGACTAGAAACCTGAGGGCCGCAGATCAGATTGGTCTGTGCGGTGAGAAGTAGGACAAGTGGACAACACAATCGAACATCCAGGCAGCGGCACATCAGAGCAGAAGGAGTCGCGGCGGCGTCAGGCCACCAACCTTGGTTATGTTGGTGCAAAGTGCTAGGACTATCTGGAGACGAGAAAATGCAATGATGCAGGTAATAGAAGGCTTTTATACCCGGGAATAAAACCCTGTGAGACTAATAACAAGAAAACGTAGAAAAGACAAGGTGGTAGTGTTTGAGATCATTTGCATGCATGCGATGGCCAGATAGGTAGCTCAGTAGCTACGTACGTACACACGTAGTCATTCAAGACTAAGATGCAAGCAGAGTGCATATATGTGGAAGATGAGGTACATACATACTGTTCTTTATTTGTGTTTATTTTCTCACTCATATTTGGTTTTAGCTTCAGTTAGGAGAAAAGGAAAATTTCTAACCATATAGATACGGTAATTAGGTTTAGAAATTACTATGCAGATTGTTTATTTGACACGTTAAGCCACGAACCTTTTCTTTCTTAATTAGCATGCAAGCAAAGTAGCTAAATTTTCTACCATCTCTTAATGATGCTTTGGTTTTTCTATGTTGCTTCAACACAGTATTATAGACTTGGTGCATATCAATTCGCAAGTTAAGTAGCATTTTCTATTCTTTGCAGAACTCGGACATATTCTCAATTATTGAAGCTTGAAGTTGCAATCAATATTAGATTGTACTTTATACTCGTAATAGCTTATGTAGTAAGTACTATTTTCATAATCTAAAATTTCTGAGTTAATTATTTTTTAAGATAGAGACTACATAGTTACCCCCTCTATTCAAGAATATATGACATTTTGGACATCCATATGTTCTCCAACATGTAACTTTGACCACTATTTTTATATGAATATGCCCATGAAAATAAATTACTATATTATGTAAATAATTTTCATGACTAATCTAATTATAGCACGTTCAAACTTTAATTATCAAAAATAAAATATCTTGGCTATCTACTTTTTATATCAATATGATACACATAACAAATTATGTACACTCTAATCAAAAGAAGAGGTTTAGTGGTCCTAAGAAAAAAAGAAATGAAAAGGAAAAATAGCCATAAATTATTACTAACTGAGAGAAAAATAAAGAAAGTCTAATTTGTCATTTAAATAGACCTCTTTGATGGATCGAATTAAAACAAGTAAGAAAGTTCAAACATGCAAATAATTTTTTGAAACAAATATTGTAATCAAATATATGCAGTTTTGAATTGAAGGCACAACTAGAAAATTATCAACAATGATACACAAGTAAATAGAAGTTATAATTAAGTTGGAATATTAAAAACTTAAAATTTAGAGCATTCGAAGTTCAAAACTATAATTTCAAGCTAAAAGTGTGCTATATTTTTAAAAAATTACAAAATTTGATAATATTATAAATAAATTATACAAAATATGTATCCCGTACAGGTGCACTAGTTGATGAATAAAGTATAAGATCCTGCTTCCTTCTAAAAAAACAAGGTATTAGCGTGCATGGCTTGAGATAGATAACATTAATTAAGGTCTATATCTGTTTGGAACGCAGGATTCCTGTGGGAGTTTTAAAAGATATATATGGCTTACTTAATGCTATCTAGTTGTATTATTTCCCAAGTTAGTGCAAATAAAAAAGGCTTCAACTTGTGTAAGTCATTGTTGTAGCTATTGCCAGAATTAATTAATGTAGTAGAACAACTAATCCGAGTCTTGAAAAGAAAGTATACACATATATTATAAAAATGACAAAAATGACCGGACAAATATTGGGAAAATAAAAGTATCACACATTGCAAAAAAAAAAAAACCCCCACAAATCATGGGGTTTCAGAAACACACCACCACCGTTTCTACATGGGATTTCTTTGTAGTACACCGCCATTGACAAAAGCCGTTAGTTTCCTTTGATGCAACGGTTATCATTTAATATGGTGATCTATTACCTCATAATTAAGGGGTAATAGGTCATTTTTGACCTTATAGAAGAAAATATGCATTTCATCATTTAGCATTTGCGTTGTGCACCAATATTGCGTAACATGAGTCAGCCAGGCAATGGTTATCATTTAAGATAGTTATCTATTAGCTCCTAGTAATTATGGGTTTGCTATTAGCACACATGTAAATAATAGGGACATCGAAAAAAAGGGATAAAGGAACAGTTGGCACAGAAACATACTTCTTGCCCTTGAGGAGATTTCTAAGGCGTTGGACGAGTGCCTGCTCAGCCGACGATTCGACGCCATCACGGCCATGGCGGTTAACTTGGTCGACTATAGTCTTCAACACCATCTTCACGGAAGGGTTCCGGCCAGCATACACAAAAGCCCGGTACTTGAATTGCTCGTTGAGCTTGTAGACTTGTTTGGCAAGTGTTGTCTTGCCTAGACCTCCGACTCCAACAAGGGAAACCACCTTTAACTTTTTGTCCTGGTCCTTGAGTTTGTCGACGAGCACGTCCCTCTGATTTTGAATGCCAACGGGGTTTGTCTCGTCGGCGCTGAGAGAACGCTGCCGAGAAATGGTGCTGGCTTCGCCGGATACAACACCAGGAGTAGGATCGTTAGATTGGTCACTAGGACTGCATTGGAGTTCATACCTCCCTTGGCGCTCCTTGGCCTCCTTGATCCGTTCCTTGAACTCCCGGATCTGGTCGACCGGGCTCTTGTCCCCGGACGCCAGCCGACTCACGGCCCTCTGCACGACCCCACTGAGGCGGCCGGCCTGCTTGTCCGCGTCGCGGCTCGCGCGCTGAACGAAGTCGTCGATCCAGTCCTCGATGTCGTAGACCATCTCGCGCACCTGCAGCATCCATTGCTTCAGCTGCGCGGTCGATTCCTCCTGCTTGGCCAAATCCTGCAGTTGGCCGTTCATTGTCGTCAGCTCGTCTTTCAGCAGGGAGAGCTCGAGCCGCTGACCCTTGGACGACTTTCCGTCCACCCGGCCTTCCGGCAAGGCGGTCAGCTTCTTGAGGAGCAAGTTCATGGCCCCGGTGGATCGAAACGCTCACCGGAGCGCTACCCATGGTTGATCCGGCCTCATTATCAACCAGAAGAAGAAGAAGAAGACGACGCAATAATCAAGTTTACCTACGGACAATATGCGAGTGGTGGAGGAATACACTTGTTAAGCTTAAGCGCCAAGATCTATCACAGGTTCTGCTCTGTGAGGAGGGGCAGAACTACTGCAATGAAAATAAGTCAGATTGAATTGGCGAGAATGGGCAGGGCGTGTGCTTGTCTTCCTTAGTAGAAATAGGACGGGACACACGAGCTGTCTCTCGCACAGTCGCCACTACTGGTGCATAAGCCTTCCTACTATCGTTTTACAGGTTGCGTACTTTTTGCACGAACAACCATAAAATTGACGGAAAATTTAGGTATGCCCTGAATATGACTACAATCACCAAAATTTGTGAAAGACCCTTGCCTTATCTAACAATTATTTAAGGGACATATCACAAACTTAGTTCCCATACTTTTAGAAAACCACTGAGGCCCGTGCATTATCAGAATTTTTTGTTACATAGGCCCTTGTACATCCAAATTCATCATTTAAGCCTTACTATTTTTTAAGTATAAGACGGACACACACTTAACATATACTACAGATTATTGAGTTTCATGCACCAACTAGTTCACCTAAAAGCTTAAGCTGATGAGGAAAGATGGACAATTCACTTATACTTCAACACTCTCCCTCACATGTAGCTCCCTTAGGTCTAATACGTGGAATAGAAGTGGATTACAATTAATTTTTTAATTGCGTCAGCCAGATCTTGAACTCGGGACCTCTTGGCTCTGATACCATATTTAGTTTTATGCACCAGCCAGTTCACTTAAAAGCTTAGTTTTATGCACCAGCTAATTTACCTAAAAGCTTAAGCTGATGAAGAAAGGTGGACAATTCATTTATACTTCAACACAGATGTATGCATGTCTCCTACACACTTGAATCTATGATGCCAAAATTAAACTCTATGCATTACAATGTACCACACTACACACGCAATTGAGTCAATTGGCTAATTATATCTAGGTGCGACGGGAAAAGAATTATTCCACCACATTTCGTTTTAAGGTAGAAAGTGAGACAGTCTTGGTGGGTGGATTCCACATCATTGCGGCTAGTTATTACTTATTACAACTGGACAACCGACTTGAGCCGAACTACCCACCCAATCTATATAAATAAAAACAAATTGTGAGATTCAAGATATCTTCTCCGTTTTGAGAGTAAAAAAATCTCATAATAATATTAAAAAGCACAAAATTCTAAAAATTCTCACGTGATTAATCGAGAAAAAGAGAAACATCCCTACTACTTATTTTGGTGAGACTAGATTATAATGGTATAGATTAATTATATATGTATATTAGAGTTGCATAACAAATACAATTATATTTTAATTATAAGTAGTAGGGTTTTATATCAAAGATAACTGTATCATAATATCTAGTTGCGTAATTACGCGAATAAATCTGCTGTAGTCGGAGGACATGGCGTTATAAAGGACAGCTTAGTGCTTGATCCTAATCGTTTTCATGTGCACTACAGTGTGTGTCGGCCTTTCCCTTCTTCGGGCCAGTATGTACAGAGAAGGGACATCGAGGCTGTGAGTGATCCTCGGTCGGTGGACCGCCGGAATACCTACCTGAGTAGATGGAGGCTCCCCTCATAAATGGCGCCATCGGCGCCGTTATATCGAAGCTCACAAGCGTGATCGAGGAAAGAAGGTTGCTGCGAAAAGAGCTTCAGAAGAACCTCGAAGATATCACGAAAGAGATGAAGTTGATGAATGCAACCATCGAGGATTACCACTCTGAGATCAGAGCTACAGGCCAGCCGCGGAAGCTTGCGAAAGAGGAATGGATTCGCCAGGTGCACAGCTTGGCGTACGATATTGAGGACTGCATAGATGTCTTCCAAGGCAGAGTCCGTTGCAGCCACAAGTCGTCGCCGCTCTCCAGGGCGCTTCACCGCGTGAAGACCTTCGACGCTCGCACGGAGTTTGCTACCGAAATCAAGCAACTTAAGGAACGTCTCGACAGTTTAAGTAAAAGGGGAAAAGACTGGGCTACAGTCAACGGCGGCGACGCCAATATTCCTGCCTCCACGACGGCGGCCGCGCCCCATGTGGACCACGCTCCTGAGGCTAGACCTGAAGACCTCGAGGGCATCGACCAGCCCAAGAGGGAGATCCTTGAGTTGCTAGAAGAAACCACGGGCCAGCAGGCAGCGACGAAAGCGATGATGTCGCCCGGCAGTTCCCTTGCCGGGCATGGGTTATGGCGTCCAAATATAGCCGCGACAATGTTTGGGAGCTTTTCAGAGAGATACTACGGCAAGTACGCGCAAGCGGCAGCGACACAACCACCTCTGTTGCTCAGCTGATGGAAAGTATCAGTACACACCTAGGGAATAACAGGTGCCCCCCTTCTCTCTTTCTATTTCCCGGTGAACATCTTTGATGGTGTCATTAGCTGGTATTGCAGTTGCTTAATTTGGCGTTGCTTAAAAATGTATAGAAGATAAGTCTTGTACAACACTAATTAGCGAGACACATACACACAAAATAGTGCATCATGTGCATTTACTGTCAGTGATTACTTCTTCGTATTATCATCATATTCTAGCATTATATTTTTCCCTTTTGATTTATGTATGGACTCACATTTTCGTATGGCGAAATATCAATAATATATCACAGTAAGACTAAGACAGGAGATCTCGTTTCCAAAAGGAAAAAAAGAAGACTAGTACGGGAGATTAATTTGCTATTTAAAACTCAAAAATATTATTTCAATTTTCAAAAATATAATTTGAAATTCAAGACTGTTGAATTATATCTTAAAATTCATGTCTAAAGTTTGAGAATATTTTATATTTGAATTTTAAATATATGAATTTTCAATTATTTTACTGTAGTAGAAACATTAATTTTTAAAATCTAGTAATTCAAAAAAAAAATTGTATTCGTTAATCAACGGTGCTTTACCCAAAAGGATCCCATGGCCATTTTAATGAACCAGTGAATTTGATGCTCACAGTAAAATCAATGCTTGACTACTTATACAGTTATATTTGTGTCATTCATATTGTTTTGTTCCTATTTTTTTTGTGAAGTGGGTTGCGCATGCACGCTAGCTAATTAAGCATACTCCAGTAATGGGCGAGTACAGTAATAGGTGAAACCTGGGAACCCTAGAAAGGTTGCTACCAGTTTTGAATCCTGTATCAAGAATCTGATACTGGCTAATCGGCACTACTTTGATATTTGCATTCGTTGTTTATACGATTAGGATAAAAGGACTTCATCAGGCACAGATACCACCAAATTAAAGTATCATGCCCTTGATTGTAGAATTTTTTCTTGGACAATGGAGATAATTTTTCATTAATCCCCGGCCTCTGCCCCATAGGAAAAGATAGCCTCACATAGTTCTTATAGGTAGCAACAAAAGAGAGCAAAACAGAGCACTTAAGTGCGATTACAATCAGCTCACAGCAGACCAAAACCAACAAAACTAGCCTTTTCTGCTTCAGCCCAATGCCCCAGCCGCATAGCCCCAACCGTGAGCTCGATTAAAGATCTCAATACAACGATGGGTTGAGGCGTCCAAGTACAACGATGGGAAGGACCTTCTAACAGAGATACACCGGCAAGTTGCTCAGGAGTCAACAAGCCAGGAAAGGTCCAATGTTGCTCAAACGATACAACATCTAAGGCAACACTTGCAGGAAAAGGAAAGGTGAAAATTGAAACTGGCCTGCTTCACCCCCATCGTTAATTTGGTATTTCCATTTTTTTTCGTTTTGTGGAAGGAAGAAAAGCATAGCTTAATTATCGCGTTGTGCATCCAATAATGCCCACATATTCGCATTCAATCAATGATCAAACTACCCTCACTCTTGTTTTTCTTTTCTACAGTTAATTATATTTCTTCCTTCACTGTTTATGAGGTCTCTTGTAGCACTTATTTTGTGAAACAGATGGCGTACAAATGAATGGACATGATTCTTTTTTTTCTTTTGTTATCTTATTCTGTAATAATTTTTATGGTTCTGTAGGAAATATGAGCTTCTGATCTCGTTAGTTTGTTATATACTACCACTCTATATATTGGTTATCATAACTTGCGAGTGTGTCCGGCAGGTTCTTCATTGTTATCAACGACATTCAGCCACGAGTGTGGGAAACTATTAAATCTGCTTTCCCTGATGAGGATACCAATGGCCGAATAATTGTGACCACGAGTATTAACAGTGTTGCAGTGGAATGCAGCTCCAGGACAGGATATGTTTACAGAATGCAAGCTCTTAACGAGGCTCACTCTAAAGCTTTATTTTGGAAAACAGTTCCTGACTCTCCTAGGAAACGTGTTTATAATTTACAGAAAGTTTCAGAATGCATCTTGAAGAAATGCGCTGGTATTCCTCTTGCTATAATTGGCATTGCTCAACTTTTGAGACCCATATCAAATGAAATGACATGGAGTTCCCACAAACAGGCGCTGAAGGAACACGTATATCTGCAAAGTAATCCTGCACTTGAAAGGATGAAACAAGTTCTCAACCATAGCTACCGCAGTCTGTCTAGCCATGGTCTCAAAACCTTTTTCCTGTCTCTAAGCATGTTCCCGGGGGATCATATGATCAAGAGGAGAAGTCTAGTCAGGCGATGGTTAGCTGAAGGATTATTAGTTGGTGATGTCAGACGAAAGGAGAAGGATGCTGCAGATGACTATTTTCGGCACTTGATGGACAGTAATTTAATTAATCCAGTGGAGATTAGCAACAACGGGGATGTGAAGACATTTCAAATTCATGGGATGATGTTTGATTTCATTGCCTACAAGTCAGTCGAGGAGAAGTTCAGTACTCTGATTCACGACAATAAAGTTCTAGGAAACAATGGAGTTGTCTTTCGACTCTCTTTCCACAGTACCAATGCAGAAAGTGGAAGAATAGCAAAGAGGATCGATTTATCTAACATCATGTCGCTGTCAATCTTCAATCATGCTGGTGGTGATGATCTTGTGGATTTTCAGAGGTGTAAGTTCATGACAGTGCTGGATCTAGAAAATTGTCAGGGGCTTAAGGATAACATTCTGGATGAGATATGTGAATTGTTGCGGCTTAGGTATCTGAGCCTCAGGGGTTCCGATCAGGGGCGAAGCCAGCGGGGAGGCTTAGTAAGGCTCGAGCCTCACCTCCCCGCGGCGGCGGCACCCCCAGGTGAGCGCTTGCGGAAGCCGGCGCCGGCGACCAGTGGAGGCCCAACAACAACAAACAATAAAAACTCAAAAAGCACAGTTCAAGATTTCAAGTGGCTGCCTACTTCGGCCAAACAAATTCATTACATTGACACATCAAAACACCCACTCCAACAAAGATTCCCATTCCACCTGCACCGGCGGGCGGCGCATCGAGCAAGAAGAGAGACGTCGGCGCCGCCACAACGCCGCAGAGGCCGAGGGGCTGGGACCGGGTCGACCGAATGAGGCGCGCGCAGCAGGTGAGTAGGTGCCGCCAAAGCCGAAGCCAAATCTGGCAGCGAGCCGGCCGAGGAGAGGCTATTCACCAGATCTGGCGGTGACCCGGCGGGGGGAGTCGGAGCGGGGCGACGAGGGGGCTCGAGCTGGGGCAGGGGAGTCGGACCGGGGTAGCGAGGGCCGAGGCGCCGTCGGCGAGCCTGGGTGGCTGCGCGACGCCGCGGAGGAGCACCGAGTCTCGGAGGCCAAAGACGGGAGAACCGAAGTGGCGAAGAGCTGGAGACGGTGGAGTCTGAGTGAGGCGAGGAGGCGAGGAGCAAGCCGGAGCGAGCCAGCGAGGCAAGAATCTGAGAGAGTGAGAGAGACAGAGAAAGAGGCGGAGTTATGGGCGGACAGATAAAGGCGGTGGAGACGCCGAGTTACTGATCTTCTTGGCGGACCGCGGATGGATCGACGAGTGTTGAGCAATGAGGCATCGAGCGAAATGAGTTGAGGAGATAGGGTGGCCGACGCCTTGTGTTCAAAGTATTTTTTGTCTAATTTTTTCTTATGAATTTAGTTTTTATAGCTTTGTATTGACAGATATTAATAATTTATTTATAGATTTTTCTATAATAGAGAAATGAACTTTGTGCAACTATTTCGCAAATAAATCAAGTAGTTCTTGTCCAATCGATGAGAGTACAACTCAACCAAAGAAACTTTGACTAGAATTTAATCCAAATGAAATAATTGCCGATTCGGCGCTGCGCATACCAATTGAAGATTATGCTAACGAAATTAGCTTATTTGTGGTATGTTTCATAATTCATATAATCTAAAATTTCATTGTTATTCAAAATTTTCTATTATATCACTAATTTTCATATGTTTCATACACAGGTGATTTATTGCTACTCCGTACTCATAGCAGAATAATTATATATTCTTGGGTATGCGCTTTCTATTGTCGAGATACCTACTTTATATTTATCTGTTTTTCGTTGTTTGTCTCCAAGAATCCAACTGTATAATTTCTATATGAATTTGAAATTCTATAAGAGTATAAGACTATATTTATGCTAATTTAGTTTAGTCCGACAAATGATTCAGCCCACCCTCAATTTTATTTCTGGCTTCGCCACTGGTTCCGATGTTAGCAAGATTCCTAGGAAAATCTCAAAACTACACTGTTTAGAGACTTTGGATATTCGGGAGACACAAGTCGACATGCTGACTATGGAAGTCCTCTCTCTGCCGGGGTTAGCTTACCTGTTTGGTCAGTTCCGGCTCCCAATTCAGCTTAAAAGAGACAGGACAAGACGTAAACTGCAGAAGTTTCTCTCAGTGCAAAGTGAACTGCAGTCTCTTGCAGGACTTCTCGTGGACGATAGCCCAGGCTTTGAACCGATTTTCGTTCATGCGAGAAAACTGAGGAAGGTTAAAATACGGTGTGAGCAAACTCCAAGTAGCCATTTAAAAATACTTTGGTTTCCTCCCTTGTGATGCGCTTTGTTGGCAGCTGTGCTCTTGAGTCCCTGTCAATTGATTTTGGTAACAACTCCATAGACTTCCTGCAAGATATAGATTCTTCCTGCCCTCTCAGATCAATGAAATTACAAGGGAGGTTAACAAGATTACCCAACTTCATTACATCGTCGCCTTTTCTTAAGGAGTTGTGTCTTTCCTCAACTGGTTTGAGCAGTCAAGTCTTATCAGACCTGCAAACCATACCTTGCCTGGTTTGTCTCAAGGTGGTGAGCCAAGAATTTAATGGCGGCATCTCCAATATCGAACATGGAGGATTCCCAAGCCTTCAGCGGCTGTGGATTGAAGCCGGGAAGCTTCTGTTAGAACTCCGAGAATCAATCGAACTCACACGCACACAAAAAAGTGGAATGGTAAAATGAATCTCTGAAGACAACGTTTGTGCTGCAAGACACACGGCAGCATTTTCTGGTTCTTTCTTCTTCTTTTATAATGCAACCAAACCAGGGCCGGTCCTGGGATTTTAGGGGCCCGGGGCGAAACTGACACGATACTGAAACAAGTATAGTGCACAAGATATACCTGCACTTGTAAGTCTTTGCGAAAAGCTATCATTAGGATTTTACTCTCAAGGCTTTAACCGAGCACACAAACATATTATTTCCATTTCAAGTTTACAACTTACAAACCAGTATTTTTCTTTCATGTGCAAAATTTGTTTTCAGTTGCTGACTCGTAATTGGACATTTTCATTGCAATTCAGCTATGAAAGCTTTCAGTTGTTGACTAGTAAATTTGTTTAACTTGCTCTCTATTGATCTAAATGGCACAACATGACAAGATGCCAACATGTCATCATTGCGTAGTTCATACAATATTCAATGAACATGCCATCATACTCATATGCAAGCAAACGACAAGGTAAAATCCATACAATTTCATATGTTGCAGGTTCTATACAGCCTAATATAACCTCGTATCTCGAAAAATCACAAGATATCTACTTGACATGCTCTCACTTTGAATCATGTACGTCGGTACTCTCTGCCACTTACAAGAATTTATTACACAAGTACTAGGTCATGTTGGGTGATATCCATGCCATGTCAAGCGAAGAGATCAAAATCCTCGTCATTGAGCCACTTCAGATGCCTCAAAAGCTACCGAGAAGCTCTTGAGTCTTGTCACGAACTATCAATTATCATAAATTATCACAGCTGAAATAACTCAACTATTTGCTCGCTCTTAACACATTAAAAGTTCAATTCTTGTTTTCTACTAAAAGACTAATGGACCATGCCAACTCAAATGCCACCGCCGGATATCGCTTATAGGGACTTCAATGTATTAATCAACAATTTCTAGAGCTCAAGCTAATTCATTCTACATAGCGGCTCGGATGCAAACAAAGTAGGAGATATCGAATAGAACGGCACATCCAAGAACTAGAACTTGTCAAATAAATGCGAATGGAATCTTGCTAGATCCTAGTTAAAAATTAACAGAAAGGCAAGCAATGCTTGCTCGCTCTGGAGGAAGGTCTTGAGCCTATCGGCCGCCCATCCACAGGGGAGCCCCACGAGGCACTTGTCCAAGGACCGCTCGTCGGCGGTCACCACCTCCTCCGCCTCATGGCGACCTTGAGGAGCTTCTTGGCGCGGTCGGTGGTGGGATCCCAAGTGCCGTCGGGCGAGGACGGAGCTCCTCCTCGGAGTGCGCCAGAGCGTGATTCCCCGTGGCTGCACCCGTCGGCGCCGCGCCCGGCGGCGAAAGTAGGAGCAGAGGCTCGTCTTCCACGGCTCGGCGTCGATGAGGACATCACTTCTTGGATATACACAACACTCCTCCACTTGATATTCAAGGATCAATCACTAGAGCTCGCGCCGACAATTGAATTTACAGTGAATTGCCCTAAGTACTTCTTTTGTTCATTTGAGAATCGATTACTACCTAATGATTTAATTATGATTAGGAACCATGGAGAGGATCAGGAAGTACTTGGAGAAGGGGTACGAGGCGCACAAGTCCAGCAAGGGTGGTCAAATAATGTTGGATGTCCAACTCAAGCCACTTCGAATCCAATTCGAGTCCAGGACCAGGCTGCACTAAACGGACGCCCAGATCGCATCCGGACTCCGTTTTGGACGTTCCACATATGTATGGAAAGCTGAGAAGATAACCTTTCGAATGGCTCTGGTCTCATGTCAAAATTCCTTCTGTGTCAACGGGAATCGTCGAAACAAGTGGACATTCAGAATCTGTCAGGGTGGCCGACTTGAATCCAACTCGGAGTCCAGGACCAGGCTGCACTAAACGGACGCCCAGATCGCATCCGGACTCCGTTTTGGACGTTCCACATATGTATGGAAAGCTGAGAAGATAACCTTTCCAATGGATCTGGTCCCATGTCAAAATTCCTTCTGAGTCGACGGGAATCGTCGAAGAAAGTGGACGTTCAGAATCTATCAGGGTGCTGCGACACCGTCTTTTAGGCCGTTCGGCTTTGTATCGTGTTGAGTCCATTAGGACGCGTCCAGGGTTTTACGCCCTTACTCCTTTATATATAGCCGCCACCCCACCATTAGGGTTGGGTTTTGCTTAGATTAATTCTGTCTTTGAACAGTTTCGCCGTCATCGGTTTGTGAAACCCTAATTTTCGAGTGCTTCATCAATATATCTGCAATTTGGTTGTGTTCTTCCTTGTTCTTGCTTGTGTTCTTCGATTCACAAAGCGAGGATTAGCCTTCTTGGCAAGGTCAACCGGCAGCGCACGGTTGATAACCCGAGGAGACGGGTGCTGCGATTGCGGGGTTTGGAACGTGTCGTTCGGAAGCCGGATCGATTTGTGTCGCGCCTCCACCAAATCGAACATATCCAGAACCTGTTGGAAGATCGGGACCCCGTTCCCATCAAGTGGTAATCAGAGCTTCAGGTGTTCCTCCAGGTTCGAGTTTACCCATCTTGTTGTTTTCGATTTCGTCCTAGAGTCCAAGAAAAAGCCCTAAAAAAAATTGTAGTCATAGGTTGTTTCCTGTTCTAGATCGTGTTTAGCCTTTTGCATAATTTGATTCCAGAGTCCGTAGTGTTGAGTTTGTGTCCTTAGTCGAGTTGTGTTCTGGTTTAGATCGTGTTTTGTTTCGGGTTGTTTTGCTTCGCTACCTTTCATACAAACCCTAGCCGTCAATTTTTGTTTTCCCACCCATATCCCACCCTCTGTTTGAGTCATCCATCGTGTCTCGTGATTGCCCAACACCATCCCCCACGTTTCCCCGAGCTTCCGGCCCCAATTTTCACAGATTGATCCTACCCGATCGTAGTTTCGCCACCACAAAACCATAACTCTGAGGCCCTACTTCAAACAGCCATAACTTTTGCATACGGACTCGAAATCGCTTGATTTTTTTGAAATTGGGTGAAATTAAATTTTACATCCGAAACTCCCAAGCTTGTTGGGTTCGGTGAATTTATTTTCCCGAAATTCGGCCTAGAAAGTGTAGTACTGTGCTCAAATTGAATCACCGAATTTACACACATTCATTATTTTCGTAGGCCACTCCTTACATCCGATTGAGTTGCAACTTTGTGTGGTTCCTATTTCGTGCTACGTTCGTGAAAAAATACAAAAAAAGAAAAATTTTGGCTATAGTAGAGAGAGAGAGTGCTCTTGAGTGGCCGCAAAAAAAGAGAGAAAGAAGAAAACCCGACAGAGCACGCTTTAGGTGCCAACAATTTATTTGTTTTGTGCTTATCTGAATTGAGCTTCTCGGTGCGCCATCTTTGTTCTTTGTCGTTGCTTTCATATTCATTCTTGACTCCTTGTTCATCATCTCATACTTGATATAGGACACATTTATGCGTGACTAGGACCATACTTTGGACATTTATTCAGATTACTATCTGTTATTGATTTGTGTTCCAACGACATATTTGGCCTTCCAAACTCTAAATATCTACTGGATAGCACGCTTGACCTTGCAATCGTACCCACGCCGACAACGTATCACGAACCGACCACCGGTTGTACCACCATTGCTTTGGTAAGCACACTTGTAAGAGCTTGGTAAGCCACTTCCTTTGGTTCCCACCCCTTCCTTTGTAGTTGATAGGGATCATCCTTTTGTTTTCCTGTATTTCCACTAACCATGGCGGGAAGCGAAGAGGATGGGACACCGGTCGATTTCAACGAGTGTGTTAGTCGCGACCGCCTACAAGCTGCGCCGACAAACAAAACGCTTCACTCATCGATCTCGGCGAGATTGGACACCATCGTCGCCACCATTACCCAGTTGAACACCACGGAAGGCATTGAGCGGGTGGAGCGGCGGATGGCTGACCTCACTGGTTGGATGGACACATTGGAGGCACGCCTACCACCTGTCAATGACGGCCATCATCATGATGACGCCACAGAGTATGATGCAGATGGCAACATTGATCGACTACGTCGTCGCCTTCAGCAAAACCGACATGGTATGGGAGGTAATAACCAGAACTGTCATGGTAACGATGACCCTTTTGCTAAAGTCAAGTTTACCATCCCATCTTTTCTCGGTCTTTATGATGCTGAAATATATCTTGATTGGGAGATGACGGTTGAGCGAAGTTTAACTCTCACTTAGTTCACGAGCAACATAGAGTTAGACAAGCTACTAGTGAGTTTAAGGACTTTGCTATTATCGGTGGAATGAACTAAGTACCATGCGCACAACCCGATACATGTGAGCGGTTAAAAGAAGCTATGCGTGTCGTTTTGTTCCTCCCTCATATAAACTTGAATTGAGAAAAATTGCAGCGCTTAGAACAAGGTGATAGTTACATTCAAGACTATTATCTTTGAGCTTCAAAAGGGTATGGTGCGTTGTGGGATTGTTGAGGACACGGAGGATAAGATTTGTCGTTTCTACGGGGTTACAGATGAAATTCGTGACATTGTTGATTATAAAGAATTTTCTCTCGTCAACCGGTTGTTCCACCTTGCTATGCTTGCGAAAAAGAATTGCGAGGGGCGCTACGAATCGGCTAAGGCACGCACCGGACGACCCTTCTACACGCGCGACGACTACATCGACGGAACCGCCCAAGTCTTCTTGAGTTTTCGTTACGCTCCACCACCTGTGAACAAGATGGCAGCAGCGCCACCGAAGCCACCTTCCACGACACGCATTGCAGATTCTACAAAAAATTCCTTGCAGGGTCCAGCTCGAGTTCTTCTTCCGTGGCTTCAACGGGCGCTCCTCCCAAGATTCGATGCCACCGCTGCCATGGACTTGGTCATGTGCGTAAGAATTGCTCTAGCCAGCGGGCATACATCGCCACGAAGATGGAGGCTACATCAGCGCCGGATGTCGAGGAGGATGATGATGTTGCTGCCGCCTCGGACGACAATGGCGGTGGTGATGACGACCTCGTCCTTGGTGGGCGTCCACAACGATGCTACGGAGCATCATTGTGCAACGCGTCCTCAGCACGCAGGTACAACAACCCGATAAACTTCAACGCCATAATTTGTTTCAGACCTTCTTTGCAATCAAGAACCGGCGTGCACGTGTCATCATTGATGGAGGAAGTTGCAACAACTTGGTGAGTTTTGATTTGGTGAAGAAGCTTGGCTTGACCACGCGACCGCATCCACATCCATACCATATTCAATGGTTAAATGACTCGGAAAAGCTAAGGTAATGCAAACATGCCGAGTCCATTTTTCCGTTGGTGCTTATGTTGATCATGTTGATTGTGATGTGGTTCCCATGCAAGCATGCTCTCTTTTATTGGGTCGACCTTGGGAATTTGATAATGATGCTTTACACCATGGTAGTAGTAACACATACACTTTTATGCATAAGGAAAGAAAGTTACTTTATCGCCTTTGACCCCACCGAGATTATAGAGGCCAATAGGGCGAGAGTGCTGCTACTAATGATCCAAAGGAACATGATAAATCTGAAAAACAGCAAGTACTCCATTTGAAAATTCTGTTATGCTTGCCACAAAATCAGACCTTCTTTGCAGTTGATGAAGTTAATAATACATGCTATGCTTTTGTGTGCAAAGATGCTTTATTTTCTCTTGATAGTATTTTTGTTGTTGTGGATCGTTTTCTAAGATGACTCATTTTATACCATGTCATAAAACCGATGATGCCGTTCATATTGTGACCTCTTTTAAAGAGATAGTTCGTTTGCATGGTATGCCTTCTAGTATTGTTTCGATCGTGATGTCAAGTTCTTGAGTCACTTTTGGCGTACTCTATGGAACAAGTTGGGTACAAAATTGTTGTTCTCTACCACATGTAACCCACAAACTGATGGCCAAACCGAGGTGGTGAACCGCACATTGTCTACCATGTTGAGAGCTATTTTGAAGAACAATTTGAAGCTGTGGGAAGAGTGTTTGCCGCATGTTGAGTTCGCATATAATCGAGCGGAACACTCCACCACCAAGGTAAGTCCTTTTCGGTAGTGTATGGATTCAATCCCGTGGCCCTATTGATATTTTACCTTTGCCTACTAGTGAGAGGGTTCATAATGATGCTAAGGAGCGTGCTGATTTTATTATCAAAATGCAAGAGACTACTAAGGCAAACATTGAAAAGATGAATGAAAATATAGGATTACTTGGTAGTAAAGGTAGAAAGGAAGTTAAACTTGAACCGGGTGATTTTGTTTGGTTGCACTTGCGAAAGGATAGATTTCTGAGTTAAGAAAGTCAAAATTGATGCCTAGAGCTGCTGGTCCTTTTAAGATAGTTGAGAAGCTAAATGATAATGCATATAAACTTGAGTTTCCTCCCAGTTTGGGGTTAGTCCCACCTTTAACATTTCAGATTTGAAGCCATACTTGGGAGAAGAAATGAGGTGAGTTGAGGACAACTCCGCTTCAAGAGGGGAGGATGATGAGGATATCACTTCTTGGATATACACAACACTCCTCCACTTGATATTCAAGGATCAATCACTAGAGCTCGCGCCGACAATTGAATTCTGGTGAACTCGTTCCTAAGTACTTCTTTTGTTCATTTGAGAATCGATTACTACCTAATGATTTAATTATGATTAGGAACCATGGAGAGGATCGGAAGTACTTGGAGAAGGGGCACGAGGCGCACAAGTCCAGCAAGGGTGGTCAAATAATGTTGGATGTCCAACTCAAGCCACTTCGAATCAATTCGAGTCCAGGACCAGGCTGCACTAAAGCGGACGCCCAGATCGCATCCGGACTCCGTTTGGACGTTCCACATATGTATGGAAATCTGAGAAGATAACCTTTCCAATGGCTCTGGTCTCATATCAAAATTCCTTCTGTGTCAACGGGAATAGTCGAAACAAGTGGACATTCAGAATCTGTCAGGGTGGCCGACTTCAATCCAACTCGGAGTCCAGGACCAGGCTGCACTAAAACGGACGCCCAGATCGCATCCGGACTCCGTTTTGGACGTTCCACATATGTATGGAAAGCTGAGAAGATAACCTTTCCAATGGATCTGGTCCCATGTCAAAATTCCTTCTGAGTCGACGGGAATCGTCGAAGCAAGTGGACGTTCAGAATCTATCAGGGTGCTGCGACACCGTCTTTTAGGCCGTTCGGCTTTGTATCGTGTTGGAGTCCATTAAGGACGCGTCCAGGGTTTTACGCCCTTACTCCTTTATATACAGCCGCCACCCCACCATTAGGGTTGGGTTTTGCTTAGATTAATTCTGTCTTTAAACAGTTTCGCCGTCATCGGTTTGTGAAACCCCAATTTTGAGTGCTTCATCAATATATCTGCAATTTAGTTGTGTTCTTCCTTGTTCTTGCTTGTGTTCTTGATTCGCAGCGAGGATTAGCCTTCTTGGCAAGGTCAACCGGGCAGCGCGGTTGATAACCCGAGAGCGTGGTGCTGCGATTGCGGGGTTCGAGCGTGTCGTTCGGAAGCCGGATCGATTGTGTCGCGCCTCCACCGTCGAACATATCCGAACCTGTTGGAAGATCGGGACCCGTTCCCATCGGCGTCGGCTCGGCCGCGCAGCTCAGCGTGATGGTGCTGTGGAGGCCGAAGGCGGCCTAGACGAAATCACAAAAAGAAGATCTTAATTCTGATTTCTGAAGATGAGAAGTCGAGCAGCCAGATCTATACGTCTATACACATCAACGCATGCATGGGGGCGGGGCCCCTGGGTTTTGGGGGCCCAGGCGGCCGCCCGCTCGCCCCGGGCGGGCCTGAACCAAACATGCAAAGTAGTGAATACAATGTAAAACCGAAGGAAGTCTGAGCGATGCATCTGCGGCAATACCTCAAAAGCGGAAAAATGAAGCTGCGTGCAAACGAAAATCAAGCTTCAATGCCTCATGGCTGCCCTCAATGCGAAACGAAAACGCATGCATGTAGAAACGAAATAGTAAACCACTACCTAAATGCATGCATACAAGATTTAATATCAACAAAACACCCCTAAACCTTGTATGCTGATTGAATTTCGACGAGGCCGATCTTGGATCGCATCTCAATGAACTCATCGCACCCAAGTGCCTTCGTCAGGATATGCGCTAGCCGCTCGATAGTGCCGATGAACTCAACCTTCACCGCCTCCTCAATGCACTCTCTGATGTAGTGGTATCTAGTGTCGTTGTGTTTACTGCGATCGTGGAAGACAGGGTTCTTACTAAGCAAGATTGCGGATTGGTTGTCAATCTTCAACGTGATGGCACCTGCCTCCTCTCTCGAGCTCGGCAAGAAGCGCGCCGATACGCCTGGCGAGCGGCGGTTGTCGCAGCGATGTATTCATCCTCGCATGATGACAAGGCCACTACCTTTTGTTTCTGCGATTGCCAGGTGATCAAGTTGTCGCCAAGGAAGAAGAAGACGCCGGAGGTGCTCTTGCGAGTGTCGATGTCACCCGCAAGATCGCTGTCGCTGTAACCAACCAACTGCACAACTTCTGTCTTCCTTTTGTAGCTGCAGCCGTAGTTGATGGTGCCGGCGACATAGCGCAGCACTCGCTTGACGGCTGCCAGATGCTCGGTGATGGGTTTCTCCATGAACCTGCTGATGTAGCCCACCGAGAACGCCAAGTCTGGCCTCAAATTCACCAGATAGCGCAGCGAACCCACGATCCTTCTGTACTCAGTGGCATCGACAACGGCGATGCTCGACTTCATCGAGTTTGAGTCGCGATTCCATGGGGGTGAGACTGGGATTGCTCCCAACCATGCCTGCCGTCTCTAGTATCTTCTGGGCGTACGCGCTCTGGCTCACGGTGATGCCATTGTCGGTCTGATTCACCTCTAAGCCAAGGTAGTAGCGCAGCAGGCCGAGGTCGCTCATCTGGAACATCCCCTTCATCTCCGCCTTGAATTGCTCGAGCTCGATGGAGTCACCGCGCATGTATACGGCATGCTCCGAGGCGCTGCGATGGAACCCAAGTGACAACAGAGATGTGTCCAACTTGGCGTACCATGCACGCGGGGCCTGATGTAGTCCGTAGAGTGCCTTGACGGGGCGCAACACCTTGTGCTCGTTGCCGTCGATGACAAAGCCTGGTGGCTGCACGACGTAGACTTCCTCCTGTAGCTCGCCGTTGAGAAAAGTGGACTTCACGTCCATGTGATGGAGAGGCCACCCCTCACTTGCCGCATGCGCCCGGCAGCTTAACCGACTCGAGCCGCGCCAGGGGTGCGAACACTTCGTCGAAATCGATCCCCGCCACGACATATCCTTCGCGACGAGGCGCGCCTTGTACTGGTGACGTTACGGGCGTCCTCTTGGTCTTAAAGACCCACTTGAGCCCAATTGGGCGCTGGCGCGGTGGAGGATCGACGAGCCGCCAAGTGCCATTGGACTCAATCGATCGCATCTCTTCACGCATCGCCTGGCGCCAGTACTCATGCTGCTGAGCGTCGGTGAACGACGCCGGCTCCTCTGCGCTGACCAGTAGTAGCTCCTCGTCGAGTTCGCGCACAGTCAGTCTTGGCGGTGTCACGGGGCCGGCAGTTGTCGATGCTCGAAACCGGGCGGGCGTCGTCGTGGTCGGCGTCGAGGTGCTCTTCTGCAACAGGCGGTGGAGACACGAACTCCACCATCGAGACACCGTCTGCTAGTGTCACGGTGGGCGTCGACGGGGTCGGTGCAGACTCGCTCGCGCTTGGTGACGATATGGGCGGCGTGACTGGCGCCGCCTGTTCCTCTGTGTTCGGCCGAATTGAGGACACGACCTCCGGCTGGTACATAGTGGTGAACTCGATGATGAAGTCAGAGTCGATGTTGGCAGCTGTCTCGCCGTCCCACTTCCATCAGTGCCTCCTCGTCGAAGGCGATGTCACGGGAAATGTGGACGCTTGACGGGTGATGAGATCGTGAACACGATCGCCTTTGACCCGGCTCATAGCCCTCAAATATCATGGGTCTGCTCCGTCCGTCGAGCTTCTTAGCGTTCGGCGTGGTGACCTTGACGTGTGCCACGCACCCGAACGTGCGGAGGTGGTGCACAGCCGGCGGACTCCCGTTCCAAAGCTCATATGGGGTCTTTCCTCCAATGCTCTTGGATGACGACCTGTTTAGCAGATACACAACTGTGTTGATCTCCTCTCCCCAGAACATACCTGGGAGTCCTTTTGCTTTGAGCATACTCCGCGCAGTGCCGACCACCGACTGATTCCGGCGCTCGACGATGCCGTTTTGTTGTGGAGAGTACGGCGCCGTGAGTTCGCGCCGCACACCCAGCTCAGTGCAGTACTCATTGAAGTTTGCCGCCGTGAACTGTCCCCCTCTGTCCGTGCGCAGCGCACGGAGCTTCTTGCCACTCTTGCGCTCAACCGCTGCCTGGATTCGCTTGATGGCGGTCGAAGCAGCGTCTTTGGCCGATAGTAAGGCGACCCACATGTGCCGGCTGTAGTCGTCGATGAGGAGGAGGAAATAGCGATTGCCGCTGGGTGTCGGTGGCGTGATTGGGCCGCAAAGGTCGCCATGCAGCAGCGCGAGGGGTTCGGTGGAGCGTGTCAGTGCGTGCTGCGGGAAAGGTGTACGGCGTTGTTTCTGGGCGAGACACGCCTCGCACACCTGGTCGACCTGTGTCAACACGGGTAGGCCACGGACTAGCTTCTCTCTGCCCATCTTACGCAGCGCGGCGAAATTTATGTGCCCGAAACGAGCATGCCAGCGCCACGCATCTTCTCCGGCGTGTGCAGCTAAGCAGACCGGTCGTGCAAGATTGATGTGGAGCACGTAGAGCCGGCCTGCGCTCCAATGGATCTTGGCGAGTAGGCGCCGCTGCTCGTCCCGCACGCGCATCACGCCGTCCTCGATCAAGACTTGATAGCCGCACTTGTCGAGCTGACCAACGCTAATGATGTTAGCGGTGAGGCGCGGGATGAAGTACGCGTTGACGACGGCGCGATGCTCGCTGTTCTTGCATGCGAACAGAATCGTGCAGCAGCCTTCAATCCGAACGACGGAGCCGTCGCCGAACCTCACCGTGCCGGTAACGCCCATGTCGAGGTTGGAGAACGCCGCCCGGGACCCCGTCATGTGATTGGTGGCCCCGGTGTCCAGGATCCAGCGCCGGGGATCCTGTTCCTCCACGCCGCATAGCGCCGCGAAGACCCCCTGCTCCACCAGCTCGACCGCGCCGCTTGATGGAGTCGACGGCGGCGACATAGTCGCAGTGGGTGGTGGTGGCAGCGAGATCAGAGTCGTCGCGCCTCGGCTGGATCGCTCACTCTCTCCATCGGATGGAGAATCGCAGAGCGATGGCGACAATGCGGTCGGGACGGTGGCGTTAGTCTCAAGAAGGAGCAACGTGGGCTCGTCGTCCTGGGCCACATGAGCCTGTTCCTCGTTTCTGGGCTTGGAGCGACATTCCTTGGCCCAATGGCCGGTTTTTCCGCAGTTCCGGCATTTGTCGCCGTTCCGGTTCGGCGTAGATCCAGCTCCTTCCGAGCTCCCTCCGCCACGGCTTCGTCCTCTTCCGCCCCGGCGCTTGACTCGATTGCTCGAGCCGCCGCCATGAAGCAACTGCGCCTTATTCTTGTAGCGCTCGGGCCACTCCTCCTCGGTGAGATAAAGCTTGCCTCCAGCACTTGGGGAAGGCGAGGACGAAGGCTGCCCGGTGTCCTCCGCCATCTTGAGCCTGCCGGTCACCTCCTCCAATGACAGCGTGGAGATGTCAAGCAACGTTTCAATAGAGAGAACAAGCTGGGTGAACCTAGGGCGAGCGACGCGCAGGTACTTTGCAACGACTTTGTCTGCAGGTTCGGGATCGCCGAGGATGGCGAGCTGGTTGACGATGGCGGTGAGTCGCATGGCGAAGTCCTCCACGGACTCACCGTCGCGGAATGCGATGGACTCGTACTCCGTGCGCACCTTCTGCGCACTGGCTTTGCGGATGCGATTGTCGCCAACCCGCATTATCTTGATGCACTCCCACGCTTCTTGGGCCGACTCCTTGGTCGCCAGCGTCGAGATCATCTCGGGTGGGACAGCACTGCAAATGGCGTCCAACGCCATCCTGTCTTCGTGGAGTTGGAGTTCGACGCCACCTGGCTCGATGGCGTCCCACAGGCAGCGAGCTTGCAGCTTGATCTTCATCAACAACGACCAGTCGTTGTAATTCGACTTCGTCAGCAAAGGGTAATTTGCCGAGCCTCCCGCCTCCTTGACCACGCGGTGTATAACCAGCCCGCGGTCGTTCCCGCCGCTGCCCGAGGCGTGGCCGCCGAAACCTCCTGGAGTGCGCCCGGACGGTGATGCCGGCGCGGGGAGTGTGTGCGACCTCGAGGCATGAGCACGCTCTCAAGTGCACGATGTCGAGTCCAAGCCTTGAACCCCGCTCTGATACTAAATGTTAGAACTCCGAGAATCAATCGAACTCACACGCACACAAAAAAGTGGAATGGTAAAATGAATCTCTGAAGACAACGTTTGTGCTGCAAGACACACGGCAGCATTTTCTGGTTCTTTCTTCTTCTTTTATAATGCAACCAAACATGCAAAGTAGTGAATACAATGTAAAACCGAAAGGAAGCTAAAGCAGTGCACGCCTGCAGCAATAACTCAAAGAAACGGAAAAATGAAGCTGCGTGCAAACAGAAAACTGAAGCTTCAATGCCTCATGGCTGCCCCTAAATGCAGAAACTGAAAACTGCATGCATGTAGAAACTGAAATAGTAAACCACTACCTAAATGCATGCATACAAGATTTAATATCCAACAGCTTCCACAGGTGAGTATCGAAAAAGGAGGCATGTTGCGTCTCACCTCCCTTCAGCTGCTTTGTGAAGATGTAGAAGGTCTTGCAGCCGCTACCATCAGGTGTCTCGAATACCTCGCAGAAATCACGCTTGGTGACGTGAGTGACCAAACAAGGAAAGCTTGGGAAGATGAAGCAAAGCGCCACAAGAACAGGCCAACGATTAAGAAAGCGGCGGCTGCGCGCCAGGCTGAAAACGCGCCGGGTTCATCTCAGAAATGAGAGGGTCCTGGACACGAGAAAATTTTCGATCTTAAATACATGTAACCATTTGTGGAACAGTGTATTTTGTTTCATCTGTTGATGTACAATTTCTTTGGTTTGCCTTGCATGCTCACTCGATAATTGGTACTCCTCGGTTCTTCTTTTATTTGACTTTTCACCGTCTCTGATAGACGACTTCGATCTTACTTTTATAATTTTACACTATGATATACTAATAAAATGATAATATTATAAAAGTATTTTCAATAATGAATTTAATGATATAATTTTTTTGTATAGTTAATCTAGATAGTTTTCAATATATTTGCAAATACCCACAAGAGTCCGACGATCGATTGATTTACTCCTATAAGTATTTTTGCAATACATGCCTTCCAACAAATTCATAGTTGTTTGATATGCCCCCACCCCCGTTCCAGTTGACTATGCTTTTTTGTTGCCATGGACGCCATGGTGTGCTACCATGGCTATGGATCAAGTACAGCGTGGTTAATTTAACCCATGCCACATCCTCCAACCGATTCGTCCCGTGCCTGTCACCTTTCCTCGGCTCTATTTGACTCGTCTCAGCGGGTGAAATGAACACGAAAGCTTTGCACACATACCCATCTTGCTGGGCAACTTAACCTCATGGGTCATGCTAGAACGCCTCTGTTAGACCATATGGTTAGATCGTGAATATAGTGATGATAATAATTGATATTTGAATTGTACTGAAATTTATATTTGTAAAAGTTTCAGACAAGACACTATTGCAAAGTTGAAAATGACAGAAATATTCAGACTTAGGCAGTGTGAATGCCATGTATGGGGCTGTCTGACCGGCCAGTGGTCCGACCGGCCTGTGCATAACAGTCAGACCGAAAAATGAGGAAATTGAGTTCGTGGACAATTTGGTTCGTGTTTTTGGGTGCATTACATTGTGTTATGTGTGTGTGGACTGATATTGGTCAAGTTGGAGAGAACCTGTACGGAAAAAAATGTTATTTAGTGTAAGATCGTTGATAGCAATCAGAGGGGGTGAATGATTGCAACGCCTAACGGAAGCCTTTTCTAAAATCTACTGTTTTTTCCTGTAAGCACTGAAAGTACAAACAAAAAAATAGCTAGAAAAATAAGAAAGATAAATATTAATCTTTACCTGTTGCTGTTGGTGGCTATCTTGTTTTGTCTTTTTCTTCTAATCTCTTTTTCCTCTCTCCTCTGATCTTCTTTTCCTCTCCTCTAATATGCATGCGTCTGGTATCTTCACGCCGAGAAAACCATGCATGTGTGCAGCCTTCGTAATTTCAAGCCGCCGTCAACTACTCTTTTTTCCCTGTTTGCGACAGCCCCAAAAAGAGCCTCATACAAAGTCACGACCGCCGCCGATGACACATATACTTTTTTCCGTCTGCTGGGTTGACACGCCGTTTGCCCAAACGACGATGAAGGCACGCGTATACTGCGACGCAGCCCGAGACAAGACGAAACCGCCGGCCAATCTCTTTTCAAATAGATCTAAACTTTATTTCTGAATTATAGTGATTACAAAATGCTCTTTTCAAAAATCACAATTTTAATCACAATTTCTGTCCTTTTTTATGCAGCCTCCTATGAATCCATTTCGATTTCTATTTCAAATCCTAATCCTAATCATAATCCAACTCATCCAACTAGACATAGGCCTTTTTACCTCAACTAGACTTTTGGCCCACTAATTTCCAAGGGATCCGAAACCCTTCCTAACACGGGTTTTTCACACTCCCGACTTTTCTAATACGTCACGTGTCGAAGCCTCCAGGACCACACCTCCCGTAGCTTCTCCACGCATCATCCACCACGTGTCGTAGCCTCCGAACCGCACCTCCGTAGCTCCAACACGTATCATCTATCTCTGATCTCCATGCGCCCCAAGCATGAGCCCGACCATCTCGCATGACATCCTTGACCGTCGGACCTCGATCTCCCCATCCTAGTCTGGTCCTCCTCGTCACCGACCATGATCGCCTCCATACTCAACTTGCATATGCAAAGATCAAAGAACATTCTTCCGGCACAAGTTCATCCCAACTTGACCAACATCAGTCCATACGCACACACGCCAACACACCTCGCATAACATCGATAAACAATATTATCAAATATTCATCATGATGCGTAGAGAAGCTACAGGAGGTGCGGTCTTTGAGCCTTTGACACATGACCAGTTAAAAAGTTAGAATTTTGGAAAATCCATATTAGGAAGTGTTTTGGGTCTCTTGGCTATTGGAATTAGATAGAATTTCGTGACCTTGTGGATAAGGACACGTTTTAGAGCGCTAGCATTTACATAGAAGGGAGATGTTAGAGTTAACCATGACTTTTGGGAGAAAAACTTTTGTATTTTCATGCTAGAGTTTTAGGAGTGCTGTGAGGACACTTTGTATCCATATAACATCATCATCCAGCAATGCAAATCAACTCTTGATCCAATCCTCGATGAAATCATGCTTTTGTTCTTATGTTTTGCCTTGTTTTTGTGGAATCGGGTGATTTCGTGATTCGTGTGATTTTAATTTGATTATTTTTTAGGAATTGGTTGAAAATAGGCATAGGAAAAGATCTAAAAAGTTTTGCTGGAAATATCCAAGTTATCTGAAAGTTATTGTAATTTTAGGGTTTGACCTAGTTTTGACTATCTCACGTTATATATGAATTTCTTCATATCTAGTTGGTGATTCTTGTAATTTCTTATTGAAATAGATTCTAGATATCCTTAGCGTCATGTGTGTTAAATTTGAGGTCAATTGGAGTTAATTTGTAAAAGTTAGATCGATTTTTGTTCGCGTCAGTTGTGCTGTTTTCACACGGTGAATAGTGTTAGAGGTTAGACCGCCAACTACATAGCGGTCTGACCGCCCTTACCATTGCGGTCTAACTGGCCAAAAGCTTTTGGTTTCAATTTTTGTTGCTATTTTGTTTAGGGTTTGCTTCTTCATTTTCCAGTAGTTTTAATCTATTATTTAGGTTATTTTTCTTATGGTACTAATTTGTTTTCAAGTTCCAAAAAGCAGAGGCAATTATTCACTCCCTCTTTGATTGTGGTATTCAATCCTACAAGTAGTATCAGAGAATGTTGCTATGGCATTAGAGAGGGTGTTAACCATCTCCCTATGTTGGATGGTACTGATTTTGTTTTTTGAAAATATCGGATAGTGTAGGATCGGAAATGGCAACAGAGGGGGGGGTGAATGTTGCTTTCAAAATTTTACCCCTAAGGTATTTACTCAAATTTTCTTGTAGACTGAAATGCAAGTTCAAACTGAGAAAGTTAACTGAAAACTTGATGTGAGTTAGCAGCAGCTGAAAGTATTGAAGAAAGATGGAAATCTGGACCGCATGCGACACCGTTGAAATCAGCTTAGATCAGTAAGTATGCAGTAAAAAATTCAGCCAAAACGGAGATCATTTAGGCTACATGCAAGAGGGTTAAACACCAGCACAAAAACATGAAAAACAGAACACCAGAGAATTGATGTTAAGGTGCTGCTGCCGCTGCCGAACTTAACAAAGAAATGAAGTGTATAAGGCCTGCTGTCCAAAACAGACAAGAACAAAAATTATCAAGCCAGCTGAACCCTGAACAACGGCAGAGATCAGACCTCCTGCATGCTTTCGTTCAAGCTGCTGTGGTGCAGTCTGTCTGGGTTCAAAGAAAAGGAACCAAAACGCAGTCTGCCAACAGAGAAAGAACTGCAAAGCTGGACGCTGCAGTCGGACTCAAAGCAGTACCGAGACAAGCCAGACTGGAAAGAAATGCAGACTAGAAGCAGGGACACGAAGTAAACAAAAGCTCTCTCACTGAAATACCAAAGATGATCCAAAACCAAGCATCTAAATGAGTAAAGATTGACTGCACCTAAAAGCCTGATTAAGATCACTTCACAGGAATGAATATCGACTGGAGCAAGATGCCTGATCAGCTGAAAACTAAGTGAGCAGTAAGAACTAAGTTTTGCCGAAAAGTGAACAGAGGTCTAATCGGCTTGCTTAAGACACCAAAGACTAGAAAATCAACCCAAATAACTGGCAAATTTTAGGGAAAAATCATGAAGAACAGTTCGGCAAATATGAAGATAGAACGGGAAAAACATTTTGGCTGAGAACTGAACTTAGCGAAGTCCCATCTAAAAACTGAATCAGCTGCCGTAAACAGACTCCAGACTGCATCTAAAGGAAAGAGATGAAACCATCTAAAGCGAAAGACTTAAAATCTGCTAGTACCAAAGATTCAATCAGGAAGGTCAAGAACAAAGAATACAAGCAAAGAAAAACATGATACGAAAAGATAGAGAATAAGAACAGCTCTCATCAACTGAAAGTGAGACAAATGTGATCACAAAAGAGTTTTTCTTAATGCCTTCTTAACGCAAATAAGAGAACATACTTAAGAACACATCCTCTACGTCCCCATACGCATAGACATTAGAACCATAGGAATGATTACAAGACTCTCAAACCATCCTCTCCCACTCCATCCTCAAGAACACCAAGAACCCTCTCTAGTTCTTGGGAGGAACACACATAAAGAGATGAATGAGCTCTCAAAACCCTAACTCACTCACAAGTGTCCTAAGGGGTATGCAGCCCTCACCTGTATTTATAGCCCTTGGCTAACGGGTCTCCAACCCGTTACGTCGGCTAAACCCTAACGGAGCCGTCTCCCGCTTGTGCAGCCTTGCGAATTTACCGATTCGCCCCTCCTGCACCTTCCGGGAAGCTTCCGCGCTCCTTGTCTCGCATGCCTCGCAACCACCTCGAGTCCACGCCGTCTTCGACACATCCCGACCATTCTGATCTCAGCGCCACCTGCGCCTAGTCCGGTCCACCGTGTCTCGCCACGACTCCGCCTCGATGTCCTGCAGCCACACAGACAAGAAACACGTCAAATAGCACCGCTCGATACATGAAAGCGTAAATAGAGATTAAACCTGTCGAGTCATCAGAATATGCATCCTAAACCCATACGACCAAGTTTGACCAAGTCCGACCGAGCCGTTCGCCACGCAGCGTCGTGGTCCGAACAAACCCACTGAAACTCGACTTTTGAAAACAGATGTCAATTACTCATCACTCACAATGGGATGACCCTCACATGGTCTCTCAATCTCCCCCTTGATGAGTATATTGACAAACACCAAAAAAGCACAAAGTTTAGTTTGAAGAGTCTAACATGGTCCATAAGAAAAAGAGCGAAGCTAATGACCATGTCGACAGAAGGAGCAAAATAAAGAACAAGTTTTCCTCAAAGCTCCCAAAGTGGCTTTTTCTACCACTATTCTCCCCCTTTTGGCAATAAACCCATCAAGAAAGTAAGAAGGAGAAAAAAATCATGAAAATGGATGAAATGGCTGATTTGATCATTTTAAACATGTAGAGCCATGAGAATTATCCAAAATGACCGGAATGTATTACATCAAGCCATAACATACAAGTATGCTACAACTATCATGACTAAGTATGTAAAGTGAAGCTAAGCAACATAAGGTATAATCTGAATTTTTTTTGTTGAAGTGCTTAGCAAGTCAAGTCAAACAAGATTGTAGTCTAGCTAAAGGTATCCACAAATGAGACAGACCATGTCAATAAGCTAAATGGAACCGAGAAGCTAGTGTTGAGTCAACTAGAGTGCTACTAGTTCAAGACTGATACATTTGTTTAAGTACTTTGAACTTTTTGCAATTGAGCACAATTGACATTTTTTTAGAGATCACATGGTTGTTTTCAACCATTTTTTTTGTTTAGTCATGTGCTAGACCTCAAGCCTTATGCGACCACTTCAAGCAATGAGCTTAAGAAGATGATCTTGGTCATCCAAAACTCCCCTGAGTTCATGCCTTGTACAATGGCAAACCGTCTCATGAGAAAGAATAGGTGAGATCAGTTTTTTCGCACAAAAGAGATCATTTTTTTCTTTTGACAGATTGTACTAACTTATGTGTCATCAAGAAACTGATATAGCTCAATCTATTGCTCAACAATGATTCAAGACTCAACTCAGCCTATTTGACATGGCATGAACCATAAGAAGATAACTAAAGCCGACTAGTCTCAAATATGAACATGACATGAATTAGGTCAAATTGAGCATTTTAATTAACCTATCATGGCAAAGACTTGACTACACATATAAAGTCATGATCAAATGAGCAATGGAGCACAAATCATGGCAAGATGTAATATATTGAAAACATGTCATGAGTGGATAATAATCAAGGCTCCATTAAGTTATATTACAAAACAAATGAAGAAAATCCAGCTCCCCCTTAACTTGAGATGCAACTTTTAGTTCAAGTTGAGTTATATCAATATTAAGATCTAGAAGTTCCCAAATGAACTCCCCAGACCAAAGCAATAAAAGAAAGAGCGGCAAATAAATCAAGAAAGACAGTCCTTAAAGCATAGATAAGATAGAGAATACTAATGACTCAGACTAACTCTTATCTACCCGATATGACTCCAGGACAACAGCTGTCGAGTAAAACACACACTAGAGAGCAAACACGCACCCTACCTGAGGGTGGCCCAACCCTCGCTAGAACCTACAAGAAGTGAGTGAGCTCAACCTAGTGAGATAAAGCAACTATCCTAAAAGCACAAGATAAGAGTAAGAAGTCTAAGCAACTCAACGAGAGACACACTCTAACCTATCTTGGAAGGATTAAACCCAATGCACCCACAAATGCAGTGCAATAGTATGAAGACGAAGCATAAATAATATGATAAAGCAAGAAAGCCCAAAGCTCCCCCTCACAACAGTCTGTAAGGACAAACCACCCCAAGCTCTCCCCGTAGAGCTAAAAACCCATAGCTGTCCAAAGGCTTAGTGAAAATGTCAGCCAACTGGTGGTCACTCTCCACAAACTGGAGCACGATGTCACCCTTCTCTATATGGTCTCTAAGGAGTGATAGCGAATATCAATATACTTGGTCCGAGAATGTTGCTGGGTTCTTGGCAATGCTAATTGCGACGTGTTATCGCAAAGAGCGGAACACGGTCGATAGCTAACCCAAAATCCCGCAGAGTCGAGACCATCCAGCACACAGCTCTGACAATCGGTCAGTAACAACGTACTCGACCTCTGCGGTGGATCATGCAACACCGGACTTCTTCCTCGAGGACCAGGAAACGAGAGAAGTGCCAATGAACTGTCAGGTGCCCGAAGTGCTCTTCCTATCTATCCTACAGTAGGCAAAGTCGCATCCGAGAAGGCTCTAAGAGATGAGCAGAGGAGGAAGAGTACCGATACCATAGTCAATGGTAGCTCGAAGGTACGAAAGATGCGCTTCACCGCTGGCGGTGAGACACGCGAGGAGAAGCTCAAACCGAGCACAAAGACACAGAGAAGTGTATGTCGGTCTCGAGGCGTTGAGGTACAAGAGAGAGCCAATCATACTTCAACTCCTTTTGATCAAGCTGGTTCGTAGTCCTTATTCGGGTCAAGTCTGGTGTAGAAGCCATCGGAGTTGACACCGGCTTTCCATCACTCATGTCGAACCGTCTTAGGAGGTCACAAGTGTACTTGCCTTGATGCAAGAAAGTACCCTCCCGAGTCTGCTTGATCCGGAAGCCAAGGAAGAAAGTCAACTCACCCATCATGCTCATCTCAAACTCGGTGCTCATGACATCCGAGAACGTGAAACTAGAGCATGAGAAGAGCCGCCAAAGATAATGTCATCGACATAAATTTGGACGAGCGAAGGTCATTGCCAAGCCGACGAATGAACAAGGTTTTGTCAACTTTACCCATCTCGAAATCATGTCTCAAAAGATAGGACTTAAGCCTCTCATACCAAGCTCTAGGGGCTCTTAAGTCCATACAACGCTTTGGAAAGCTTGTAGACATGATTAGGGTATTTGGGGTTCTCGAAACCTGGAGGCTGTCTCACATAAACTTCTTCCTCAATAAAGCCATTGAGAAAGGCACTCTTGACATCCATTTGGTAGAGCTTGAAACCCTAGAAGCGCAAAGGCAAGCGAATTCTAATGGCCTCAAGTCTAGCTACGGGGTAAAGGTCTCCTCGAAATCTAGACCCTCAACACGGGAGTACCCCCAGCAACCGTTTAGCCTTGTTTGAATGACTACCCATCCTCGCTCGCTTGTTCTTGAACACCCATTTGGTCCCAATGATATTGTGACCTCGAGGGGCTCAACAAGCGTCCGAACCTTGTTTCTTCGAAACTCTCGAGCTCCTCATGCATGGCATTGACCCAAGACTCGTCCGATAAAGCATGACAAACATCTTTAGGCTCAAAGGAAGCTACGAAGGCGAGTGGAGATGAAAAGTGACACACCGACTTGAGTGTGACTCCTTCAAAGAGGTCTCCAATCATCCGCTCAAGGATGAGATTTTTGGATATGTCTTGGAGGTCCGGATGAGATGAAGAAGTGACCTCTACCTCATGGTGACGGGTGGAATGCATCCACTAGCTCCAAAAGAAGCGAAGGCATGGGCTGATCACCTTGAGGTGCGGTGGAAGAAGGCACCTCAAGGGGTGGATGAGGGACCGGATCGGTGTAAACAACCCTCGTCTCCATCGTCCTCATCATCCACGAAGATGGTCTCGATCGCTCTAAAGAACACGAGATGTCGGGCCTAGTCCCGGACCGCCTCATCGAAGGTCATCTCACGTGTCTCTACCATTTTACTAGACTCAGCCTTCAGACCCTATAAGCCCGCCAAGAAGTCGAGTAGCCTAGAAAGAGTCCATCACAAGAGCGTGACTCGAACTTGTCTAGGTTCCGGACTTCAAAATAAAGCACTTGCAACCAAACACACGAAAATGAGAAACACTGGGCTTTCGCCCATATCTCAACTCGTAAGAGGTGCGATGCAAGTGTGCCCTGAGAAAAACTCGATTAGAAACATGGCACGCGGTGGCTATAGCCTCAGCCCAAAACTTCCGCGGTGTAGAGTACTCATCAAGCATCGTCCTGGTCATCTCGACCAAGGTGCGGTTCTTCCTCTCCACGACGCCATTCTTTGTGGGACGTGCGAGAAGAGAATTGGTGCTCTACACTTGTCTCACCACAGAACCTCTCGAAGTAGGAATTCTTGAACTCCGTGCCATTGTCACTGCGGATCGCTCGTAAGGCACCGGAAGCTCAGCAGACACCCCATTGAAAAGACCTCGAAATGTGTAAACGTCTCATCCTTCGAGGCTAAGAAAACACCCAAGAGTACCTCGAATAGTCATCGACCACAACAAGAACGTGCCACTTCCCTCCTGCGCCGATCAAGACATTTGGTCCAAGCTGTGTCCATGTGGAGCAATGTCCCACGTGCATCGGTCATTGTAACTGTGGGAGGATGAGAAGCGGCAACTATCTTGCCGTGCTTAGGCATGGAGCGCAAACAAGATCTTTGACCATCTTGAGTTTCGGCAGACCACGAATGAGATCATGGCCGCTAACTCGAGTCAAATGGTCAAATCCAATATGACTAAGTCTTCTATGCCAGAAGGAAAGGTCGCGGGACTAAGAAGCAAGCAAACAACGGAGAGGATCACCGAAGACTCGGAAAAATCAGCACGAAGATCCTCCCAAAGCGTGAAATCCAAAGAAACCGGACTACCAAGAATCAAGAATTTTGCAATTGTTTTCTTAAAACTCACCTCAAAGCCGTCATCGGTGGTCGAGAAACGGAAAGCAAATTATCTGCGACTTACTAACCAAGGCAACATCTTTCAAAATGAAAGAATCATTAACGCCAAGACCGTAACTTTGGCGATGGCGCCCAGATAAAGCATCTCCAAAGGTGATCGTCTCATCACCTGGAGCACGGGCAAGGGAAGAAAATCAACGAGAATCTTCGGTCATGTGTCGTGAACACCCGGAGTCTATAAGCCATACCTTTCCCTTCCCTGCCCGGCGAACCTGAGTCAACAAGAGAGTAAAGTCTCAGTACTGGGATAAATCAAGAGTGATTTTGGCACCCAATCTTGAGTAACACGTCGAGCGGATGAAGTAGTCAAGCACCGTGACCTCTATCTACCCTCGCTCTCGTCACCCAAAAGCGGAAGGTCGTATGCGGACACAGGCTGCATCTTGGGTCCGGCGCTACGGACGGCGGTCGGCGCCACCGCAACAACAGTCACGCACGCGGGTAGGCATCTCGATGGGGAAAACGAGATCTACCCTCGGGCGACGGAAGTCACGACCAGAGGGAGCACGAGGACGAAAAACAGAAGACTCAGAAAAACCAAGTCCTCGGTGCTACCCAAAGCTACCAACAGTAGCAAGCCTAGACCTCGTGTTGGTCTTAGGTGCACTCAAGGTCTGGGGCTGACCCTGAATACGCCTAAGAGACTCAACACGGTCTCTTCGCGCGATCTTGGCGTGCTTGAAGCAATGGTCAAACAAATGCCCATCCTTCTGACAGAAGGTGCAATGATACTTCGCCTTCTGAGGGGCTGAAGTAGTATGAGATGGCTTCGCCTTCTGAGAGGCCGAAGCTGCAGGTGAAATCACCTTGCTGTCGGAAATCCCTTGGACAAAGCCCACTGATTTAAATTAAACTTTCTTGTTCTTGGGCTTGACCTCAATCACACCTGCGACTACAGGTGCGAGCACGACGGTGGATGCTTCCTCACATCCTTACGAAATCATATCCTAGACCACGATTGAACTTGCAAATCTTTGATTGGTCTAGAATAAGATTGAGCTTCTTCTTACCTCCTACAAATTTCTCGAGAGTGTTCATAAAGTGCGACACTCCCGAAGAGAGATGTGCAAGAGGAGAAAAACAATGAAGGTAAGGGAGCGTAAGAACAACCAACATCGGAGGAAGGCGGCTTGTGCACGCACACCGACTTAGAAGGATAGTCCCACGCTAGCAGGTTGGTTCGCGTCGCTAGGCGTCTCTACCTTACACGGGGGCTTCTCCCCCTTCTCCACAACCGCACTACAAGCACAAGATGGCTTCTCTAGTAGGTCCTTAGTTAGCTTCACACATTTCTCATCCAATGCAATCAAGTTAGATTTTAGTTTGTTACAACTAATGCATGATGAGCTAACAGGGTCCTTAGAAGCAAATTGAGCTAACTTCTTATCATGATCAATCATTTCTTGAAACTGTTTGGAAACAGATTCAAGCTCGCAATCGATTTAGGACAATTCACACATGAAGCAATAGGCTCAAGTAGAAAAGCTTGTAATTTAGCAATTTTATGATCTGCGCTTTAGGTTCATCTTCAAATTATTACAACTTTCACAAGTCTCGAGCGATCGAGAAGCATAGTGTAAAGACCTCTAAAAGTATTGTCCTTATCCTCACATGAGGTGCAAGAAGTAGTCTCAATAGTAGATGAAGGAACAACAATCCTAGTCATTTCTAGTTCAAAGCGGACTAACATTCTCCACCTTAAGAATATCTAGCTCAGATGTCACACTATCATAAGAAGTCCTTAACTTCTCCACATCACCAATCAAAGCAGGACAAGTATCACATTCGTCACGGAGGAGAGCGATATAAGTGAAGTAAGCTCCGTGATGTCTATCTACTTCCTTCTCTAACTCGCTACATCTAGCTCTAGATCTAGCATGAAATCCTCTTAGCTTAAGGAAAGCTTCATTAAGTTGGTCAAGGAGGACATACCTCGTCGAGTCGAATAGAGCTCGTTGTCGCGATCTAGCCCTCAAGGGCCATGAAGCACATGCTTGGAGAAGTCGTCGCCGCCATCCTTGCATTCTTGATCTCCGTCCGTCGTCGTCGCTCCATCCCTCCACCTCGCTGAGGTCGAGGTCGTCGAAGGCGGTGAGGACGCGGTGGAAGAGTTTCTTGTCTTTGCCAAAGTTGCGGAACGTCTTCTTGCCTTGCGTCTGAGCTAGAGTCTTCTTGTTGCGGTTCTTGTCGGTGTAGTCGTTCTTGCCCGAACCGCCGTAGTCGTTCTTGCTCTTCTCCAGCTTGGGGCAGTTTGCCCGAATGTGGTTGGGGCCACCGCACTCGAAGCAAATCACATGTCCTCCTCTCTTTCCGTCCCTCCTTCTCTTGTAAGCATGAGAAAACAATTACGTCACAGAGAGCAGCAAGGGAGAAACCGCAAGTCAAATCAGAAGAGGGGCCCGAAGAAGAAACGGGATCGGTGACCAAGGCCATCGACTGTGACTTCGACCTACGAGAGCAGCGACAATATCGTGAGTCTTGAGGCGTGAGTACAACGCGTCAAGAGTCGTGGTCGAGAGGTCATCGTGTCTTTGATGGTGGTCACTTTCATCTCCCAAACACGCAGATCGAGTGCGGTGAGCATCGGCGGCGTTGTCCGAGTCGGGCTACGTGAGACCGACCGCTTGGAGGTTGCTCAAGATCTTGTGAAAACACGTAAAACACTCATCAAGGGACTCGCCAGCGAGCATTTCAAACTTGTTGTAATCTCGCTTGAACTGGTCCTGTCGCACCATCTTTATTTGGGTGGTGCCCTCATGGTAAGCATTGAGGGTCGCCCAAATATCGGGCGGACGGAAGATGAGATATGCGGTCAAACTCACTACGACTCGAGGCCACGGGTTATGATGTTCCTTGCCTTAGCGTTTGCCTCAACGTCGACCATGTTTCCGGCATTGGCGTCCTCATCGGCGAGAACGACAAACCGAACCTTGACCTTTCGCCAGATGGCGTAGCCCTGAGCCTGGATGTAGGTCTCCATCCGACTCTTCCAGAAGGGATAGTCCATCCCATCGAAGATCGGGGGCTTGGTCGAGTACTTGTCCGTCGCCATGGCTCTTGAGACCGGTTAAGATCTATGAGGAAGAGCTAACCGGCTCTGATACCAATTGTAGGATCGAAAATGGCAACAGAGGGGGTGTGAATGTTGCTTTCAAAATTTTACCCCTAAGGTATTTACTCAAATTTTCTTGTAGACTGAAATGCAAGTTCAAACTGAGAAAGTTAACTGAAAACTTGATGTGAGTTAGCAGCAGCCGAAAGTATTGAAGAAAGATAGAAGTCTGGACCGCATGCGACACCGTTGAAATCAGCTTAGATCAGTAAGTACATGTAAAAATTCAGCCAAAACGGAGATCATTTAGGCTACATGCAAGAGGGTCAAACACCAGCACAAAAACATGAAAAACAGAACACCAGAGAATTGATGTTAAGGTGCTGCTGCCGCTGCCGAACTTAACAAAGAAATGAAGTGTATAAGGCCTGCTGTCCAAAACAGACAAGAACAAAAATTATCAAGCCAGCTGAACCCTGAACAACGGCAGAGATCAGACCTCCTGCATGCTTTCGTTCAAGCTGCTGTGGTGCAGTCTGTCTGGGTTCAAAAGAAAAGGAACCAAAACGCAGTCTGCCAACAGAGAAAGAACTGCAAAGCTGGACGCTGTAGTCGGACTCAAAGCAGTACCGAGACAAGCCAGACTGGAAAGAAATGCAGACTAGAAGCAGGGACACGAAGTAAACAAAAGCTCTCTCACTGAAATACCAAAGATGATCCAAAAACCAAGCATCTAAATGAGTAAAGATTGACTGCACCTAAAAGCCTGATTAAGATCACTTCACAGGAATGAATATCGACTGGAGCAAGATGCCTGATCGGCTGAAAACTAAGTGAGCAGTAAGAACTAAGTTTTGCCGAAAAGTGAACAGAGGTCTAATCGGCTTGCTTAAGACACCAAAGACTAGAAAATCAACCCAAATAACTGACAAATTTTAGGGAAAAATCATGAAGAACAGTTCGGCAAAGATGAAGATAGAACGGGAAAAACATTTTGGCTGAGAACTGAACTTAGCGAAGTCCCATCTAAAAACTGAATCAGCTGCCGTAAACAGACTCCAGACTGCATCTAAAGGAAAGAGATGAAACCATCTAAAACGAAAGACTTAAAATCTGCTAGTACCAAAGATTCAATCAGGAAGGTCAAGAACAAAGAATACAAGCAAAAGAAGAAAACATGATACAGAAAAGATAGAGAATAAGAACAGCTCTCATCAACTGAAACTGAGACAAATGCGATCACAAAAGAGTTTTTCTTAATGCCTTCTTAACGCAAATAAGAGAACATACTTAAGAACACATCCTCTACGTCCCCATACGCATAGACATTAGAACCATAGGAATGATTACAAGACTCTCAAACCATCCTCTCCCACTCCATCCTCAAGAACACCAAGAACCCTCTTTAGTTCTTGGGAGGAACACATAAAGAGATGAATGAGCTCTCAAAACCCTAACTCACTCACAAGTGTCCTAAGGGGTATGCAGCCTCTCACCTCTATTTATAGCCCTTGGCTAACGGGTCTCCAACCCGTTACGTCGGCTAAACCCTAACGGAGCCGTCTCCGCTTGTGCAGCCTTGCGACCCACCGATTCGCCTCTCGCACCTTCCGGGAAGCTTCCGCGCTCCTTGTCTCGCACGCCTTGCAACCACCTCGAGTCCACGCCGTCTTCGACACATCCCGACCGTTCTGACCTCAGCGCCACCTGCGCCTAGTCCGGTCCACCGTGTCTCGCCACGACTCCGCCTCGATGTCCTGCAGCCACACAGACAAGAAATACGTCAAATAGCACCGCTCGATACATGAAAGCGTAAATAGAGATCAAACCTGTCGAGTCATCAGAATATGCATCCTAAACCCATACGACCAAGTTTGACCAAGTCCGACCGAGCCCGTTACGCCACACAACGTCAGGGTCCGAACAAACCTACTCAAACTCGACTTTTGAAAACAGATGTCAATTACTCATCACTCACAATGGGATGACCCTCACATGGTCTCTCAGATAGAAGCTTACATTGAGACTCAAAGTAGTGATGTTTGGAATAAAGTTTCTAAACCTTATAAGGTTCCTGCTACTATTACTAATTTGAATAAAATAGATGTTGGTTTAAATGCTCGAGCTCAAAACTTGTTTTTTCAAGAGATTTCTCGCAAAAAATTTGATCGTGTAGCTTATATTACTTCTGCCACCTTAATATGAGAAACTCTTTGCAATTATCATGAAGGAACCACTAAAAGTTAAAAAAGTGTATAAAAATTTGTATCAAAAAGAGTACTCTGCTTTTGCTATGAAGTCTGATGAATATATTAATAATCCTGATGTGGTAAGACCGTCATATGACGAGCTTGAAGATGGTTTGATTAAACTTACTATTGAATTAAAAAAGACCAAAAGAAATTGAAAGAAAATAATGTAATATCCGAGCGTCGTTCGGCGTAAGTTTTTAAAAACAATCGCGGAGTCGCCGGTCTTTCGGCAAATAGCAGGAAGGGAAAAATAAAAATTGTAGACATACAACAGCAAGGGCATCAAATTTTTTTCAAGGAAGTTCAATGCATGTGAGTGGTTGTAACTACCATTACCCACAGTATAATAGTTTTAATAGAACATACACACATACATAATAGATTTTGCAAATAATATACAATAATTGAGATATTGGGATCAACATAGTCAAAGGAGGTGCTTGCCTTGTTAAATTACCATGGTCTTGATCTTACTTAAGACCCTTTTCAGTCAATGATCTTGAAGCTATTGGCCTTTGTCTTTGTCTTGATCCTGCTTGACTTGGTGCTCCTTTATGACTTCGACTTCTAATTAAGCTATAAGTGATCGAAAGACCAAATAAATTCAAAGGACTACGAAAGACCCAAATAAACCTAAAGAGAACTTCAGTAAGTTTTATTAGGATTGAGTTTAGTGATGGAAGGTTGAGAGGGTGAGGGATATTTGACATAGTCGAGTGGAGTTTGAGCGAATGAGGGGATGGCTAGGAAGCTTTGCTGGAAAGGAAAACAAGGACGGGTCGAAGGTGAAGGAAATATTCATAGGAATATTCTGCTTCTTAACTCAAAGAGGGCTAGGAATAGACGATTGCAGAGTACCTCAGCTTGGTTTGAGTTATCTCTTCTTGGCTGGTACAATACTTCTTACGACTACTAACATTCTTGGACCGCTATGGAGTTCTACCGATTTCTAACACTTCAGCCGCTACTCAATTCTATCTACAACTACTGAAGCCTACGATCATTGTAGGTTACGACCATGGTAGCTTACAGCCTTATAACCGTTGGACTACTGGCCTTATGAGTACAACTTATGGCTACTTCGGTACTTCGGACGTTCCGACTGTTGGTGATATGCCCTAGAGGCAACATGGAGATGTTGAATATATCACATACTATGTTTATGATACATTCTTTGTTCCTTGAAATAGACATTATCATTATTGATCAATGAGTATGTGACTTATTCATGAGACTCTTAATGCCAAAATGTTGCTATTTCTAAATGATCCCTGATTATATTTCATATGAGGAACAAATATGATTCAAAGATCAGCATATGCATTGATTGATGATCATGTCTCATGGATCATGGTATGGAGATATCAAATCAATAATATGGACATGTGTTAGTGAACATATGTTGGATAGACCCGCCATGAGACACTGCAGAGATTCCATGTGTCATCGGTTGGTCTCAAGTAGTGTTTATGTGGAATCCTTAGACTTGAGATCATCATGGTTTCCAACATGCGTAGTAGCTTATTTTGGGACTACTAAACACTACTCCGTGGCGGGTAGTCATAAAAGTAGTCTTTGGGTTTGCCATGAAACATGTAGTGGGATGTGAATGATCAAGATAGAATTTGCCCTCCTTATGGGAGAGATATCTCGGCCCCTCGATGTAATGGATTATGAAAGTGCATGGCCATGCCAAGGTGATTGAGGAGTCAATCACGAGTTTATAATCCATCACGGAATCGAGAGTGATTGAGCTATTAAGAGAATGACACGAGTCTCGCCTTGAGCTTAATCTATATCGTGAGGCAAAGGGATTAGTACATGAGAACATTACGAGTTCGGTGATATGATCTTTTACGTATACTTTGGGGTTAATATGTCTTACTAGAGGCCGCTATTAACGGGGTGACGGAAAGGTGTTTCGGGTCACGACCAAATATCGTGAACCTGCTGTGGTCGCACACTTAACGGGTTGGAACACTAATTCAATGTGATTCGGATATGGGCTTAGTCGGATAGAGATCGAGATAGACTCCTATTGGGCCTCGGTCCACGAGGCCCAAGTGAGGAGGTCTATATGTGGAGGCGAGGGGCCGAGGGATGCATCCGATAATCCCGAGCTAATCCCTAGCCGCCACCTCGAGCCAAACCCTAGCCTCTCGAGTCTTTGGTACACTCGCGATCGGCGTTCCAGCCCAGGCGTGTGGATACCGGTGGGCGCTGCTCGTTCTGGCGTTGATCGGCATCAACAACCTACTGATTGGATCGCTCGTGGTGTGGTTGATCGCGGAGGAGACGATCGGTTCGGGACGATCGACTACTTCCACTACTACTTGACGCGGCGTGGTTGGATCGATTCTCCAACTCTTCTTCATTGCGCTGCGCGTCTAGTGGTAACGATCCATGATCCTCCTTAAGCATGATGTCCTTGTGTGCGCGATAGAAAAATTTTGTTTTACGCTTTCGTAGCCTCTGGCGATCCTTTACCGACTGCTATGATACTCGAATGCTCTGACTTTCGACTACCGACTACCGCCCACGTTGCTTTGACCATCTAGGTCTTTGATCTTCCACAACATCGATCGTATCGCTCACATGGGCGGTACTACGGTCTTCGACCACGTACATCTTTGAGCATCGATCGTGTCGTAAACATGACTACCGACTAGGTTTTGTAGATTTCAACTACCGACTAGGTATTGTAACTTCGATTATCGACCGGCATCGTAACACAACTATCAACCGGATGCGTAACTTACGACTATCAACCGGGTATTGTAACTTATGACTATCGACCGGGTACTGTAACTCATGACTAACGACTCGGTGCTGTATCTCACGACTATTGACTGGGTACTGTAACTTATGACTATTGATCAGGTACTGTGACTTACGACTATCGACCGAGTACTGTGACTTACGACTATCGACCGAATCGTAATTTACGACTATTGATAAGGTACTACAACTTATGACTATCGTGATGCATGTATTCTGACGATCTATAGTGTCTCTGGCCGATCGGGCGGCCTGAAACCATGGGCGCCCCTCGACCCCCGGTCACGACCGGCCAGGGACCGCCGTCGCACCCACCTTTATAGCGTCTTGGGTTCACATCGTTAGGTAGAATATGATTCTACGTCTAACTTGTTTTTCCAGGGAATGATGTGAATAGTATGGCCCTATATCTTATTGGAATGTATGAGATGTATGCGTGATGCATGTAACATTCGTTCATGGCTGCGTGTCATGATTATTTCACTATTGTTAGTCGTCTACATTGTATTTAATGACTGCGTGTCGACCTTAATGCTTGAATCTATCTTTGTAATCTTCAATTTCTAGCTATTATAGGTAGTAGCCTAGTTTTGAGGTTACAAGCTTTCAAGCATGGTGGCCTAAAGGAGTGATGTAGAGGATGGAAATCGTCTACACCTACGTGGAGATGGAGATCACCATTTTTTGGGCCATACTATTTCACAGTTAAATGTGTTTATCTGTGATGATTATCTATCTTATTTTTGTGCAATGATATATGTGATATGTTGCTTTAGTAGGATAGAATTCCTCATAAAATTAGGTGTTAATGCCCTTCCATATGTTGCACCAAAAGATAATGATCACCGCATGATAGGTCTACCAAAGTAGAGTGCCGTCGGTTATCATCATTATTTGGGGTAGATGTCGGACATCTACATGCGGTAGCATTTGGTTTACTTAACAAGGTTATCAAAACAGTTTTGAACCTTGGGGCATAGGTTGGGGCCGGGACATATTGATGTCACCCAACAAACAAGAGTCACATAGGGATGTGATTAGCAAGGTGTTGCTTACCCATGTCACTAGTTTTCTAGCCGTGATGCCAAAGCTCACTAGGAATTAGTGAAATGAGGATCTTGACCCACTATGTAACTTAGAGGAGTTTTGTTGCAAAACACATAGTGGGAGTCTTTTGTTAAATAGTTTAATAAAAGATGAACATAAACATAGTGCTAAACTTTGCATATTCTTTGTTGTAGATCATGTCAACTAATGCGCATCCAGCTTCTTTTAATTTGCGATCTATTCTTGAGAAAGAAAAACTCAATGGAACGAACTTTTTGGATTGGTATCGCAACTTGAGAATTGTTCTCAAACAAGAGCGCAAGGAGTATGTCCTTGAATCTCCTTATCCTGATGACTTGCACGATAATGCTACAGAAGCACGGAAAGCTTATGAGAAGCAAGCGAATGATTACCTTGATGTGAGCTATCTCATGCTTGCCACAATGTCCTCTGAGCTTGAAGCAATATGAGAATCTGATGCCTACAATATCATTGTGGGGTTGCGTGGTATGTTTGAGAACCAAGCAAGGGCTGAGGTTCAACACTTCAAAGTCCTTGTTTGCGTGCAGCTTGCGAGGGAATCCGTCGGCCCTCATGTGATTAAGATGATTGGCTACATTGAGAGTCCGAAAAGCTTGGTTTTCCCTTAGCCAAGAGTTGGCTACCGATGTGATTCTTGATCGCTCCCCTCGAGCTTTGAGCCATTCGAGATCATTCGAACTATCACATGAACAACATGGACAAGACCTTGGTGAGTTGCATGGGATGCTAAAATCACCGAGGAAAGCATTAAGAAAAGCAGCCATCATATGATGATGATGCAGAAAGGCAAGGGCAAGCCCTATGTCAAGAAAGGCGCGGTCAAAGAAAGTTAGCTCCGATGAGATCGCGGCGGTTCTAAGGCCAAGCAAGACAAGAAGGCGCTGCTCACGATGCGTAATGTTACTCTGTAAGCAATCGGGACATTGGAAAAGGAACGCCCAAAGTACTTGGAGGATCTTGAGAAAAGAAGAATCGACTTCCGCTCCGGTATAAATGTTATAGAAATCAATCTTGCTACTTCATCTATCGATTCTTGGGTATTTGATACCGGATCGGTTGCTCACATTTGCAAATCGTTGCGGGGCTAAGAAGAAGTAGAAGTTTGAGGAGGAGCGAAGTGGATCTTGGCGTTGGCAATAGAGCAAAAGTTCTTTGCGGTGGCTGTTGGCACCATGCCATTGTCTTTACCTTCGTGGATTAGTTTTGGAATTGAATAATTGTTATTGTGTTCCTCTCTTTCCAAGAACATTATTTCGCTTCATGTTTGCAAGAAGGTTATGACTTTAGATCGTGAACAATGGTTGTTCTCTTTATTTCAAAGATATGTTCTATTGTCACACTCCATTGGTGAATGAGTTATATGTTCTTACTCTTGAAGAGTCACCGTCTATAACATTAATGCAAAGAGGCAACGATCGAATGATTTGAATCCCACGTTTATTTGGCACTTTGTCGCTAGGTCACATAAATGAGAAACGCATGGAGAAGCTCCATAGAGATGGTATTCGCACTCATTTGATTTTGAATCATTTGAGACATGCGAATCTTGTTTACTTGGCAAGATGACAAAAGCACCTTTCACCGGTCAAGGTGAGCGGGCAAGTGACTTATTGGCACTCGTGCATTCGATGTATGTGGACCAATGAGCTCAACGACCGAGGTGGTTTCGATTACTTCATAACTTTTATCGATGACTTTAGTAGATATGGGTATATCTACGATGAAGATAAGTCTGAATCCTTTGAAAAGTTCAAAGAATTCCAAAATGAAGTGCAAAATCATTTAGGCAAGACAATCAAGTTTCTACGATCGATCGTGGAGGCGAGTATTTGAGCCATGAGTTTGGCAATCATCTGAAGGATTGTGGAATTGTTCCACAATTGACTCCGCTAGGAACACCTCAATAGAATGGGGTATCTGAACGGAGAAATCGCACCTTATTAGATATGGTGCGCTCCATGATGAGCCACAGTGATCTTCCGTTGTCTTTTTGGGGGTACGCTCTTGAAACAACCGCTTTCACACTAAACATGATTCCATCAAAATCAGTGAAACGACACCATATGAGATGTGGACAGACAACGTCCTAGCTTGTCTTTTCTTAAGATTTGGGATGTGAGGCTTATGTAAAATGTTTACAATCGATAAGCTCGGGTCCTAAATCGATAAATGCTTCTTTATCGGTATCCTAAGGAAACAAAAGGATATTACTTCTACAATCAAGAAGAAGGCAAAGTGTTTGTCACCCGGCATGGTGTCTTCTTAGAGAAAGAGTTTCTCTCAAGAAGGGATAGTGGGAGCATGGTGCAACTTGAAGAAATTCGAGAAACACCTGAAAACGTTTCAGCTCCTGAGAACCACAACAGATGAACAAGCTGTTGAAGAACCTGTTGTGGACACACCGCACCACGTGGGTCGAGAGGTCACGTCGTGCACCGAGAGGTACATGTTCTTGACTACTCAACAACGGGACATATTGTTGTTAGACAACGATGAGCCTAAGACCTATGAAGAAGCGATGGTGGGACCAGACTACGAGAAATGGCTTGAAGCCATGAGATCCAAATTGAATCCATGCACGTAATCAAGTTTGGAACTTGGTTGATCCACCTGATGGTATTAAAACCATTGAGTGCAAATGGGTTTTCAAGAAAAAGATAGACATAGATGGAAATATTCACATCTATAAAGCGCGATTGGTGGCCAAAGGTTTCAAACAAATTCAAGGTGTTGATTATGATGAAACTTTTTCGCCCGTCGCAATGCTAAAGTCTATTCAGATCATTCTAGCGATTGCTGTTTATTTCGACTATGAAATATGGCAAATGGATGTCAAAACAGCTTTCCTTAATGGAAACCTGAGTGAGGATGTGTACATGTGTAACATCCTGAAAATTTGGTTATTTCAAAAGCTTGGAATTTTAAAATTCTTTCCTGCATTTTGTTGGCATTTAAATTTCTTTTGAATGTTTAGTTGAAATCTTTTTTAGATTTGTGGCATACAATTAAATTTCAAAGAGTAACCCCAAGTGCAAATAATAGAAAGTTAGAATTATAAATACGAATCTGAAAAGATGATCCAGTATAAGAAAAGTGGAACCCAATTTAAAATATAAAATCTCATGTTGGGAATAATAACATAAAGAGCAATGAATGAATGAAATGCCAACACTTATACATACATATGTATATATATACAAATTATTCAAAGAAGAGTTTAGCAAATAAGAAGTAAAATATATACATGTATATGCACATATACCCTAAATAATAGTGATAATAGAAACTTATTTAATAGCTAAAAATTTAAAAGCTTAACTTGTAAATGGTGTGCAAAAGCAGAGTGTAATAATCTTAAATGTAAACTAAAAATCCAAACTTTAGAGTAATGTTTGAGGCTTGTAATTTTTCCATTTCCTTACCACTTTATTTTCCTCTCTCTTCCATGTGGGCCCCACCCTTTTCTTTTCTCCTCTCTCCCTTCTTCTTTCTCCCCCTGCCGCTGGGCCCCTTTCCTCTTCCTTTCTCCCGAGCGCGCCGCGCCCGCGTCGTTGTCTCCCCCGGCTACCGCCGCACCTGCCTTTTCCCCGCCCGACCAGCTCACGCTGTGTCTTGGGTTCCACCTCCTCCGGCACCGACTTCCCTCTATGAATATAGGCAGCCCATTCCCCCATTCTCTCCCATGCTCTTTCTCCCGCTTAGAGCCGTGACCGCCCGCCCACCCACTCGATGTCGGCTTCCCCTTGCCGTCGCCTACTAGGTCAATGCGACCCTTCCCCCACTCCGCCGCCCTCCTCTCCGTCCCCCCCTCGGCTTGATTAGAAGGATTCCCGCCGGAGCTCGCCGTAGCGCCATTCTCCAGGAACCGGCCGCCGCCGCCATTCCCACTGCCGCTCCCTCCTCGGCGAGACTCCCTCCGATTCCTCACGATGGGAGCTACTCCTCGTCGCCCCGGAGTGCTCCCCATCGTCGCCGGAGCTCCTCCCCCACCCCAGCTCGCTGGCGCCATGTGCATGCTTGCGCCGCCCATGCACGGTGCCGGCAAGCCTCGGTCCGCCCGTGGCCCCGTCAACTCGTCGGTGAGCTTATCCTCAACCCTCTACAGCTCACGCTCACCTCCTTTGCTGCTCCCGTAGCCCCGCCTGCCGCCACCCCATTTCACCCCCGCCTCCGGCCGCCGGGCATCGCCGCCGGCCCGCCTCGGAGCCCTCGGCCCCTCCAGCACCCCCCATCGTCTTCTCCTCGGCGCCATGAACCCATTTTGGCCACCACAGTGTCCCCCTACCACCCTCGCCGGCCACAGCCCAGATCTTGGTGCCTCCTCCGCTTTCCACCTGCCCACCTCTTAGTAATTCATCCCCCTTCTCACACAATGGTCGCACTCGGTTGGCCGGCCGGCGGGCCAGGCCAGAGCTGATCATGAGTTCGATCCCACAAGCACCTTTTCATTTTCGTTTTTTTTTATTTTGTTTTAGATTTGTTTAAACTCCTTTTTAGCTAAGGAAAAATTTGGGAAAATTAGAAGATAATGAATTTAACTAGGGTGTCAATAGGGTTGTTTAAAATCTAAATTTTGATGAGAACATATGTGGTTAATTATTGGGGTTTGAAAAACTATCCAAAGGACTAAATATTAGTTAAAAAAACATTAATAAAGAAAGATGACTTCTATCAAAACATCCAAAATTAAATAAGGGTTGCCCGGATCAAAATTAAGCTTGGCCCAATTAAACAAATCTAAAATTAAGCATATATATGTATATATATATGTATATATATATATATATGTTTATATATAAATATATATGTATAGATATATATATGTACAGCTATGGTTAACGATAACCAAAGTGTAGACAAAATAAAAAAAAGAGAACTATTAGTGAAGTCCTAATGTTAGATTTAAATAAATAATAACGTCATACACAAATGTATGTAACTAGTTAGGGCTTGTATAAATGGACCCTAATACAAAGTAAAACTATGCCTAGTGGTAACTCAGGGTACATAAAATATCGTACCATAACGTGTTATAGACCCAGACTATAATATTAATTCGGAAAACTGAAAATTGTATACCTTACTTAAATATAATGTATGCCCTAATATTCATCATGTCGCCATTAAATAACTCCCTATGGTAGATTTAGATAAATAGTGATATTGCATTAAGAATTTGTAAGAAAAGCCTTGTTAGACAAGTAAAATATGAACTAGAAATAAAAGCTAAATATTGTAAGCGTTGCTTAAATGAAACTTGAGCCCTGAATACAACACTCGACCAAAAATAATGCTGCACTAATCTCGTACATTGAATCATGAGTCTGCCCTGACTCATGGAACTTCCTAAATAAATATACAAATAATAAAAAGAGATTATTAATAAAAAGACCGAATCATCGTATTCTGCCACCGACCTTGCCTCAAACCACCCGGATCACCCATTAACTCATAATAAAACTAAAATTGAGTTTATTCGGATTTAATTGGATCTTTTGAGTTATTTGCCTTTATATTGAATTCAGTTGCTTAGCACGTAATTAGAACTGGAGTTCTGAAGAATCGAGGAATAAGTGAGATCAAGTGCAAGTGAAGATAAAGATCAGAAGCTCCGCCCTTCGAATAAGATCGCTTTGAGTGAGCTCAAGGCCACGGTAGACCGCGCCAGGCGAGTCAATACTTTGATCATGTTGAACCTACTTTTCGGCAAATTACTTTTGTTTAAATTACCAAATTGCATGCTATCATTTTATATGCAAATACATGTTAATTTAAGATTCTAGTTATATGACCATGTTTTCCTTGACTAATATTACTCCCTCCTTGAATACTTAATTATGTGAACCTTGTCACCTTAGCAAAAGTATAATAATAACCTTTTGAAAATAAGTCCGTAACCATATGCCATGCTTAGTATTGCTTAGATATTCATGGGCATGAGAACGCCCAAGCATCACTTTCAAACACGTGAGAATTTGGTTGGGCAGTCATTGTGATGATGACTGGCGTATGTTGGTATGAATATTTTATGTTCCTAAAAATCCTACTTGCTTAATTATCTGGGCGGATGGTTGAGGGTGTGATTTGCTGAATGGTGCCGTGATAGCACAAGTTGTGATGGAATGGTGCCGTGATAGCACAAAAAGGGGATCGTGGTAGAACCGCCCAGATAACAATTAAGGACTGAATCTTGTGATGATCTCCCACGATATAACAAGTACAACCACATGCTGGCAAAGTGTAGGCAGGGCTAACTAATTTGCATTGACTTAGTAAGAGTTGCGTCGGTGTGAACACGGGCGGGTAGAGGATGGCCACATCCTCCGACGTGATGGCGCAAGAGGGGCTTCGGAAGGTGGTCGTGCAGGAGGAAGTGGAAACCTTAGCGGTCGTAACTCGCTAGGAAAATGCATCGTAAAAGCCCTGTGATAGTCTACTCAACTGCATGGCTACGAAATCATGTGGGGCAATGAGCAGATCTATCTCATGTGGGTAAAGTGTACACACTCTGCAGAGTTAAAGCTATTCGAATAGCCGTGCCCACGGTTATGGGCGGACATGGGAACTTAACTAGATATAGTTCTATTTCAACATCTTTTAAAGAGGGCAGAGAAAGACCTTTATGGGAAGGCAGAGTAAGGCCCTCATGGAGTTGTCCTGGGCGTCGTCCCAGTGGTAATGTAAGCGGCTATAACGCTGAAAGGTTAAGCATATGATACAGAGACTATGGAAATGGTGGATGGAATCTGGATCGTTACTACTATTGCATGTTCACATTATGTTTTGTTCAAACTGCTAAGTCTCAGGATGTTTCTATGTATTATATTTCAAAAGCAAATAATGGCAATGCTTCTCCTAATATAAAATGTCAGGAAAAATAAATAGGGTCATAAGACATAAAAATGACGGTCGGGATAAATACTAAACAATGCTTGGTGGATTCATGTCGATAAGGGAATGGTAGAAAGGTGTCTAGGGGAAATAAAATTGATGGAGTCTAAATAAATAGATATGCTAGATAGATGATTTTAATGATCTTGAAAGATTAGAAAGGTGTAAAGGTAATTACTGGAATTAATGGGATTAATAGGATTTGATCTAGATGGATGAATTGAATTAGTGGAAATTTGGAGATATGAGAATTGGGATGTAAACTTGATTAAATCTTGGTAGAGAAATACCGATGAATTAGTTAGAGATAGATGATGCATAGTAAGGACTAATTATGGGCAGAATAAATTACGGAATTGGATCATTAGCAGAAAGGATTGATTTGTTAGAAAGTCCTAATACGAATGAATTCGGTGGTTTAAAAAGTGATCATGTTAGAGAATCATTAGAATTCAGAAGTGGAGTTGGTGATTAGTGATTGTAAGATTGGAGTATTAGGAATCCGGAATACAAATGTATGGGTGGATCCGAGTAGATATATGTTTAAAGAAAATATATGATCAGAGGATTAAATAATTGATGTCACCGCTGTTTGGAGTTTAGACGGCGATCAACATAGAAAGTGTATGTTCGGTGGATTAAATAAATGATGTCGATACGCAATTAGTAGAGAAAATATGTCTTTGGTGGATTAAGTCAATTATGGCAATCGCCGTGTGAAATCCTAGGTTGCAACTATAACGGTAGGGGTTGATAATACTACCAAAAAGAGAAGCTGCTAGCAAGCAAAATAAACCGAGCCTTTCCTTTGATAAGCCATGCATACTATTTAATTGCATTACGTATATTGGCTCATGAACACGGTGGTTAGTGTGCTCACCGCTCTCACAACAAATTCAGAGTCAAGGAACCAAATCACTATGCCTCAGCAACACTACAGATCATGATGGCAAAGAAGATGAAGATGTCAAGGGCTAGGTCGCGAACCTCCAGTTGGCTGCCTGTGGGCAAGTCCCGAGGGATCCACTGTGTGCTTCGTTCTTCCGCTGCTATAATCTTCTGATTTCGGCCTAATCGGCCCATGTGTAAGTTTACTATATTATTTATGCTTCCGCTTGATATGTATTTGATATTCATTTACGAAGTCGTGAGCACTACCTCTTGATCCGGGAATAGTGCAATAAATCACGAGAGGATTCGGATGTAAAATCGGGGTGCGACAACATGACACGACCCACGGGTTTTGTCGATCCAATCGGTGAAAAGATATGCAAGCTGCAAAGATCCATTTATGGATTAAAGCGAGCATCTCGAGTTGGAACATTCGTTTTGATGAAGTAATCAAAGGGTTTGGTTTCATCAAGAACGAAGAAGAGCCTTGTGTTTACAAAAGGCTAGTGGGAGCGCACTCGTGTTTACGGTCTTATATGTGGATGACATATTATTGATCGAAAATGACATTCCTATGCTCGAATCTGTTAAATCTTCATTGAAAAATAGTTTCTCTATGAAAGACTTAGGAGATGCGGCATATATTCTGGGCATCAAGATCTATAGAGATAGATCAAAAAGGCTGATTGGATTAAGCCAAGATACGTTACATTGACAAGGTGTTGAAAAGGTTCAACATGCAGGATTCCAAGAAAGGCTTCCTACCTATGTCACATGGTATAAATCTTAGCAAGAATCGGTGTCCTAGTACACCGATGAGCGGATAAAATGAATGCGATTCCATATGCTTCACTATTGGATCCATTATGTATGCCATGCTTTGTACACGTCCGGATGTCTCGTATGCTTTAAGTGCTACAAGTAGATACTACGAGATCCAGTGAAAGTCATTTGGATTACCGTAAAGAACATCTTGAAGTACTTGAGAAGAACTAAAGATGTGTTCCTCGTCTATGGGGGTGAGGAAGAGCTCGTTGTAAATGGTTACACCGATGCTAGCTTCCAAACTGACAAAGATGATTTTAGATCGCAACTGGATTTGTGTTACTTTGAATGGCGGTGCGGTGAGTGGAAGAGTTCAAGCGAGGAGAGCGTTCTTGATTCTACAATGAAGCCGAGTACATAGCGGCTTCGAAGTCGCTAAAGAGGCCGTTTGGATCAAGAAATTTGTTTCGAGCTTGGTGTGATGGCTAGTGCCTCCACCCAATGGACCTCTCTTGTGACAACGGTGGAGCCATTCGCAAGCCAAGGAGCCTAGATCGCACTGTAAGTCCAAGCACATTCTACGACGATTTCATCTCATCCGCGAGATTGTGGAGAGAGGTGATGTTAAGATATGCAAAGTACAAACGGATTTGAACATTGCAGATCCGTTAACAAAGCCGTTTTCCCAGCCAAAGCATGAGGCTCACACTAGGGCAATGGGTATTAGATACCTATGGTTGACTCTAGTGCAAGTGGGATCATTGGTGATATGCCCTAGAGGCAACATGGAGATGTTGAATATATCACATACTATGTTTATGATACATTCTTTGTTCCTTGAAATAGACATTATCATTATTGATCAATGAGTATGTGACTTATTCATGAGACTCTTAATGCCAAAATGTTGCTATTTCTAAATGATCCCGATTATATTTCATATGAGGAACAAATATGATTCAAAGATCAAGATATGCATTGATTGATGATCATGTCTCATAGATCATGGTATGGAGATATCAAATCAATAATATGGACATGTGTTAGTGAACATATGTTGGATAGACCCGCCATGAGACACCGAGAGATTTCATGTGTCATCGGTTGGTCTCAAGTAGTGTTTATGTGGAATCCTTAGACTTGAGATCATCATGGTTCCCAGCATGCGTAGTAGCTTATTTTGGGACTACTAAACACTACTCCGTAACTGGGTAGTCATAAAAGTAGTCTTTGGGTTTGCCATGAAACATGTAGTGGGATGTGAATGATCAAGATAGAATTTGCCCCTCCTTATGGGAGAGATATCTCTAGGCCCCTCGATGTAATGGATTATGAAAGTGCATGGCCATGCCAAGGTGATTGAGGAGTCAATCACGAGTTTATAATCCATCACGGAATCGAGAGAGTGATTGAGCTATTAAGAGGATGACACAGGTCTCGCCTTGAGCTTAATCTATATCGTGAGGCAAAGGGATTAGTACATGAGAACATTACGAGTTCAAATGATATGATCTTTACGTATACTTTGGGGTTAATATGTCTTACTAGAGGCCGCTATTAACGTGGTGACCGGAAAGGTGTTTCGGTCGCGACCAAATATCGTGAACCTGCAGTCGCACACTTAACGGGTTGGAACACTAATTCGAATGTGATTCAGATATGGGCTTAATTCGGATAGAGATCCGGATAGACTCCTATTGGGCCTCGGTCCACGAGGCCCAAGTGAGGAGGTCTATATATGTGGAGGCGAGGGACTGAGGGGATGCATCTGATAATCCCGAGCTAAGCCCTAGCCGCCACCTCCAGAGCCAAACCCTAGCCTCTCGCGAGTCTTTGGTACACTCGCGATCGGCGTTCCGACCCAGCACGTGTGGATACCGGTGAGGCGCTGCTCGTGCGGCGTTGATCGGCATCAACAACCTCTGATTGGATCCGCTCGTGGTGTGGTTGATCACGTGGAGGAGACGATCGGTTCGGGACGATCGACTACTTCCACTACTACTTGACGCGCGGTTGGATCGGCTTCTCCAACTCTTCTTCCGTTGCTGCTGCGCGTCTAGTGGTAACGATCCATGATCCCTCCTTAAGCATGATGTCCTTGTGTGCGCGGTAGAAAAATTTTGTTTTCTGCTTTCGTAGCCTACGCGCGATCCTTTACCGACTGCTATGATACTCGAATGCTCTGACTTTCGACTACCGACTACCGACCACAGTGCTTTGACCATCTAGGTCTTTGATCTTCCACAACATCAGTCGTATCGCTCACATGGAACTAGTACTACTGGTCTTCGACCACGTACATCTTTTGAGCATCGATCGTGTACTGTCGCTTATGACTACCGACTAGGTTTTGTAGATTTCCAACTACCGACTAGGTATTGTAACTTACGATTATCGACCGCATCGTAACACAACTATCAACCGCATCGTAACTTACGACAATCAACCGGGTATTGTAACTTATGACTATCAACCGGGTACTGTAACTCATGACTAACGACTCGGTGCTGTATCTCACGACTATTGACTGGGTACTGTAACTTATGACTATTGATCAGGTACTATGACTTACGACTATCGACCGAGTACTGTGACTTACGACTATCGACCGGGTACTGTAATTTATGACTATTGATAAGGTACTACAACTTATGACTATCGACTGGTACTGTATTTACGACTGATCTATAGTGTCTCACAACTGATCTACTGCACTTACAACCAATCTACTTGCGCTTACAACAGATCTACCTGTGCTTATGACCAATCTACTTGCTCTTATGACTGACCACTGTAATCGAGGATTATGAGCCCAGCTGCAGTCAAAGATGTCAACAACAACAGTAGTCGAAGAGGTTGATACGACAGTGGTCGAAAATCTCGACACTGACAGCGGTCGAAGATCACGACCACTCAAGTGGTCGAAGATCACGACTATGCAAGAGATCGAAGATCATGACCATGTCAGCGGTCGAAGATCACGACTATGCCAGTGGTCGAAGATCACGGTGATGCAAGCGATCGAAGATCACAATCATGCAAGCGGTCAAAGATCACGACCATGCCAAGGGTCAAAGATCACGACTATGCAAGCTGTCGAAGATCATGACAATGCAAGTGGACGAAGATCACGACCATGCGAGTGGTTGAAGATCATGACCATGCCAGCGATCGAAGATTTCAACAATGGCTATGTTTGAAGATTTTGACAACATCAGCGATCAAAGATTTCAACTGCAGCTGCGATCAATGATTTTGACAACGGCTGTGGTCGAAGGTGTCGACTACGGCTGTAGTTGAAGATTTTGATAGCGTCAGCGATCGAAGATTTTAACTTTGATTACTATGGTTTCGTTCTCGTGTTCAACTACTACAATTCCCTTTACGAGTTTGACTACTTTAGTTCTCTTCTTGACTTCAATCACTTTAGTTCTCTTTTCAACTTTGATTACTTTAGTCCTCCTGTCAGCTTCGATTACTTTAGTTAACTTTTTGACTACGATTACTCTTTTCAACTCATGTACTCTACGCGGGAGGAGGAGTTGGCGTTGGAGACCTCACCAGGGGCGAAGGGGTCTGTGGTGACAACGATTTCCTAGCAGTAGAGAAGCTACAAGCGCATGTGCTTGCATGCATGCGTGTGGAGGTATGAGTGGAAGGAGTCGAGGTACTGCTCACTGGAGAGAAAGATCTTATGGCAGTGTCCTGGTTGGAGATAAAGAAGAAAACCTAGCACGAGTGATCTACTGCACGAAGGGTCAAACAAATGAGTAGGGTGCTCAAGGGAGAGGTAAGCCGCATTGAGATGGAGTTGGGGAGGAGAGAAGCTCATCAGAGAAGCTAGCACATGGTGGCATGCTCGCCGGTGCCATGCACGACTTTGGTTTCTCGACGTTCCACAGAGCGGAGTGCTCAAGGAATGTGCGCAAGAAACTGAGAGGGCGAGCTGAGGAGGAAATGGTATGGTCAGAGGGGTTTTATAGGCACGAAAAGGTGATCGGGCAGAGCAGTGAAAACTCACTGTGGAACGTGAGGCACGGAAGGAGACAAGGGGGAAGATAAACGTCGTGTTTGAGGCGACAGGTTGGTGGAGTTGATAACAGCAGAGGAAAAATTACGGGAGTGGCATCTAAAACTGGGGGCAACTAGAGCCACAACCACGGTAGAGCTAGCACATGTGCACGAGGTGGAAGATGATCACTGTCAGTGGGTCTAGTGCGTCGGTCAGTGCAGAGGGGCGGCCTGATGAGATTTGTCTTGACATGCAAATGGTTTAGGAGCCATGTATTTGAGTACTCATGATAGAGCTTGTTAGCTGGTCTAAACTCCTCGAGCAAGAGCAAACCAGTCAGAGCTCTGGAGGGCCAACTTAGTGGTCGTGATGTAAGGCTGGGCTCAAGGCCAGGATGCACGGAGGAAAGGTGTGGCACAAAGGCATGGCCATGTCGTCGTGGCATAGTGGTGGGATGGGCGACGCAGCATGGTGTGTTGCGCCTAGAATATCAGCAAAGAGGAGAAACAGCGGGCGTGTCATCAAAACAATGAGCATGGTGTCAAAAACCAATGGCCTATGCTCATGCTGGCAGGAGGTAGAAGAAGGGTACTACAAGTGGGCCACAATTGGCAGTGAGAGAGAGAAAGGGTGAGGTGAGCTAAGAGGTTTGAACAAAAGTTAGACACATTAGATCAGCTCGAAAGATTATGAAAATCTTCGTGAATGCTTCTAATATAGAGTTGATGATTGTAAAGTTTTCAGAGTTTTATCTTCTATTGATTTTTTCTATAAAAATGTGAGAAGATTTCTTGTTGAATTTAGATATATTTATTTGATGCAGACAGCTTTAGAACTTGCTTTGATTTTTACTTTTAGTGCCAAAATTATACTCGTGCCTTTTTGGGGATGGTTTCACCGTACTTTCCCTTATGCCACTTTTAACTGTCTTCTAACATTCGATTTGGATTCAATTTGATTTATATTTTATGCACTTTTGATTTTTTAAAATCAAACTTTTCCAAGGAAACTTTCAAATAAGAGCCAAGGAATCGAAATACATTCAAAAAGTTTAAAATTTTTCTCATTTTTGCATGCTTTAGAATTTAGGATGTTATAAGTTACCCCCTCACCCGCCTGGTGGTTACCTGTTCTTATTGACTATGTTTTTTTGTTGCCATTGATGCCATTGCGTGCTACCATGGCTATAGACTAAGTACAACCTAATTAATTGGACCCATGCCATATCCCCCAACTGATTCATCCTGTGCCTATTGCCTTTACTTGGCTCTATTTGACTCATCTCAAGGAGTGAAATGAATAATTTTTTTAGGAATAATCTATTTTTTATTTAAAATTACAGAAATATACATGCGGCAATATTTTTTTACACAAATAGGCTCCAGTCGCCCAACGAGGAGGCGACTAGAGCCAATTGCCCAACGGCCAGGCGACATGATTCCAGTCACCCATCCATTGGGCGACTCGAACTAGTCACCTGACCATTGGGCGATTGGCTCCAGTCGTCCCCCATTGGGTGACTGCATGGAGAGTCGCCCACCGAGAGGGCTACTAAAAACTGCCCCGTGAATTTTGTAGATTATAACTGGAAAATAATCTGCTGGATTTGTAATAAAAGTTTATGGTTGTTGTATGTTGTAGGTGCGTAAAAAAATTTGCGATTTTTTTAAGAACGATTGACCTTAGAACGATCGGTAAGTACAATGGTAAGTGATATTGTGATGTTACTGGGAATTCGTATACGGAGGAAAATTGGTATGTTAATATTGTTGGATGACTTGCTATGTGAATAATTGAATGTGAAAAGACGAGGAAATAAGCTTGTCTGAATTTAAATAGACTTCATAATGCAGTTGGGAGTAATATGACGCGTACTTTTTGATTACATGCATAACATATATCATCATGTGCGATTAACCCACCCAACTGCTCGTACTCCTACCGTGTGGACCGGGGCCATTTTCCCTTCCTTGCCAGCTCGGCGTTGAACTCCTCGACGGCCTCTTTTGCCTTGGTCGCCATTTCCGTCTTTCTTTCGCGCCCCCTCTCGCGAGCCTCCCGCTCCCTACGCGTGCATGCCTAGAGATGAGCTTTTATCTCGTATTGTATATGCAGGGTTTGCTTATTCTTGCGGCGCTCCTCCTCCCGGATCTTGGATGGTGGGAATTGGGGCGAACGCTTGGTAGGAACGTTCGGGATGAGGTTGTTGCTACAGGGTGCGTCATTGCGGGGAGTTGACCTCGTAGCACGTTGGGCTTGTTCTGCCCTGGCCGCAGCAGCCCTTACTTTCTCATCACGGGCGACAGCTGACCGTGCTAGGTCACATGTCTCCTCCCATTACTTCTTCTACCTTTTGTCCATCCCGGTGTGGTGAAGCATGCACCGGTGTAGTGTGGGGTTTGGTTGTGCAGTGTTCTCTGAGAAATCTCTTCTCCCTCCTTTTATAGGGGCCCTTATTGCCCTGTCGGTACATGAAGATGCCTGTGTGGTCCCGTCACTACGCAAAGCTGCCAAGTGTGCAAAGCTAGTAAAGCTGGGCCGTGAGGTCTTGTCGCTGCGGAAAGTTGGACCATGCGGTCATGTCGTTGCACAAAGATGGTGCATGCGGTATGCGTACTGCACAAAGCTATCCCATGCTGTCATATCACTGTGAAAAGTTGCGCTGTCATGTCATGTCACTGAGCAAAGCTGACTCGTGTAGTCAAGTCGCTACGGAAAGTTGGCCCGTACGGTCATGTCGCTGTGCAAAGCTGGTGCGTGCGGTCATGTCACTACGCAAAGCTGGCGCGTGCGGTCTTCTCACTACGCAAAGCTGGCCCATGCTGTCATGTCACTGCGAAAAGCTGGACTATCATGTCATGTCACTGAGCGAAGCTGGCCCATGCGGTCATATCGCTGCGCGAAGCTGACACGTGCGGTCTTTTCAGTGCTTAAAGCTGGCGTGTGTACTCTTGTCACTGGTGAAAGCTGGCATGTGTAATCTTGTCGCTGCTCAAAGCTAGCATGTGTAATCTTATCGCTGCAAAAAATTGGCCCGTGTGGTCTTGTCGTTGCACAAAGCTGACCGTGTGGTCTTGTCACTGGGCAAATATGCCATGTGTTATGAATGGCGTTGTGACACCGTAGTTACGCTATAAAATGAATAGACGAGGCATTGGTGGTTGGAACAACAATCTTCTCCATCGTAGAGTAAGCCACCATGATGGACGCCAAGGGGCCAGTCGAACATGGGTCACCAAAGAAGGACCTTCTGCTCGAAAGGAAGGAGGACTTTGGCGCTACGTACCGCTTGTTGCTGTAGGACCGAAATGGCGACAGAGGGGGGGGTGAATGGTGCCTTAATAATTTGCCCCGAAAGTATTCACGAGAATCTCAGATCTCCGATAGCTATAAAAAGCTATGAAGAAGGGAGTTAAATTCACTCACCTGAGCCCAAACAACTGACCGATAAATCAGAGCAAAGAGAACAAAACACTAGACCAACAAAAACAGCAGCTCTGATGGTTTTTGTTGTTAATCAAGATCTTTTCGGCCGTATTTTTGTCAACCTTGTGAGTTCGTGAGGAGCCAAAGATCGATGTGATGAATTCAAAAGGAGAACAAAAGGTTAAAGACTGAATACCGTCGTGAGTAAGACGAAAAAGAAGATCTCAAACACAATTTTTTGATCGCTTAAAGATGGCAGGACCGCAGATTAAAACAAAGAAACCAAAAGAAATAGCTAGCAAGTGGACAACAAAACCGAAATTAACTTTCTGAGAGAGGGACAAAAATCCTGCACTGCCGAAAAGGATCAATGCAGCCAACAACAACCTATTCAAAGCCGAAACTTCAGGAAAGCAAATAGACAAAAGATGAGCAGAATGCAGTTTTCAATCAGTCAAAACATGGTGCAAAAACAGGAAATCCGAATTGCATGTTACACAGCTAGAATCAGCTTAGATCAGAGAGTACGTAGTAAAAATTTCAGCAAAAACCGAGGTCATCTGCACTGCATGCAGAAGGGTCAAAAACCAGCACACAAACAAGAAAATCGTGAAAATCTTGGCTGGGTTCTGTAGTGCTTCGGCTTGTAGTTCTTCTCAGGGCTAACAAATTAGACTGTGAACCAAAAAGCACAAGGTATTCAGGCACAAGAAAATACAAACCAAAAGAACTTGAACCTGACAAAAACAACTACAGAAGATGCACTGGACGAGAGGCATGAAGTCTTACAAAACGCAGTTTAAGAAAAACAACAAAGAGACTTAGATGTTGTTCAATAAAACAGCACAAACAGCTACTCATTTGGTTGAGAGATTTGAGACTAGGAGGAAAGAAAGAACATCAGGAAATCATTCTCAAACCCAAGATTTCTCATATAGATGGAGATGAAAGTTTACATGTAAGACCCTCAAACCATCTCTCAAACCCTCTCAATCCTCAACAACACCAAGAACCTCACATGTTCTTGGGAGGAACACACACACATATGAGTGGAGGGCTAAAACACTTGTGATCCTCAAAGGGGTATGCAGCCCCCAACACCTATTTATAGCCCTTGGCTAACGGGTCTCCAACCCGTTCGCCGCTAACCCTAACAGAGCCGCCCCCACTTGTGCACCTCGCGAAATGACCATTTCGCCCCTCCGCACCTTCGTGGAAGCTTCCGCTCCTTGCCTCGCACGCCTCGCAACCACCTCGAGTCCACGTCGTCTTGACACATCCCGACTGCTCGACCTCGGCGCCACTGCGTCTAGTCCGGTCCACCGTGTCTCGCCACGACTCCGCCGGCGTCCTGCAACACACGTACAAGAAACACGCCAAATAGCACCGCTCGATACATGAAAGCGTAAACAGAGATCAAACCTGTCGACTCATCAGAATATACAACCTAAACTCATACGACTAGGTTCGACCAAGTCCGACCGAGCCCGTTACGCCACACAACGTCTAGGTCCGAACCAACCGACTCAAACTCGACTCTTCGTAAACGATGTCAATTACTCATCATACACAACGGGATGACCTCCACATGGTCTCTCAGTTGCCAGATAGGCACGCTCATCCAGTGTGGCCGAAATGCAAACACAGGCAGGACACGGTGGTGCAGGTGGCAGAATGCCATACAGATGGCGGTCGACGTTTCTTTCGATGCCCATACTCCAGGGTACAAGTTTGCATTCGTATATTTTGTTATACTACTAATAGAGTTTTAATGTTAATGTTCCTTTGTAGCAGATAGATAAATATGACTTTGTGCGATGGATTGATCCTCCCCATGAATGGTATGTTGCGATGTATGTGCATACATTGTGGGAGAGAATCACTGATTTGGAGGCACGAATTGACAGTCTTGAAGAGCAGAACGATGACCTCCATCAGCAGATAGAGCACGAGAGGGGCAACGAGGAGGTCATCAACATAGTGAGTTCGTACGACCCAACATGCTGTTGCACGAACCCTAGTTGTATATGTGCTTGCCACTACAACGACGGCTAGCCACGTCCGAGGCGGCCCCCTCAGCAATACTCCTTGTGGGTACCACGAGACTCGTTCCACATATAGGCAATGATGTATATGGTTGTACTATTATACTGATGACCGTTGTTCGAAATAATTATCAATGTTGTCAACCATGTAATTGAATGGTTCGTACATTGCTGCGGTTGCCATCAATGTAGTTCACTATTAGTTTGGTGTGGGTGTCGAGAAGGTAAGGAGAAGTAGAAGTACGCTCGCCACAGTATTATAAACTTCACTACGTAAACAACAAATGTAAATAGTATATGAACAAATAGTATATAGTCGGCACTATCGTCCCCCAATAGCATCCCCAACCCCCTCCGTTGCCACCCTGGCCCCCTCCGTCTCCGCGTCCGCGTCCTCCCATACGGCCCCGCTTGGCCGTCCTCTGCTACAACGGGTGACGACACCCTGACAACGTAAGACGATCAGGAGACCATCGCACTTGCCCCTGAGCTGGTAGAGTGGGCTGCACCGCTGTCTGTGTGCCCTCCGGTGCACCGGTGAGGGCACTCCCGGAGAGAACCTCTGGTGGTGTGGCCCGAGGTGCAGAGCTGGACGCCTGCCCGGGCCAGTCCGAAAAGTATTAGTCCAGATCATCCGAGCCCGAGGAGATGCCCCATCCCTGCTCGGGGTAGAAAAGGCCTGCAATACAAATGTCGTTAGTTTGTGACATAAAGCATTGGGATAATACCGAGAAGAGGTGAAGCGTACCCTCAGTTGGCGCCATCGCGTCTGGAGGAGGGATGTACGGCGCGGAGTACACCCCCTTCGTGGGGAACCCGGGGATGTACGGAGGACACGCGAACATCTGCTCTAGTGGTGTAAGTGGTCGTCACCAGGCAGACCCCCCAGCCTCGTTCGGGGGAGGTGGTGTAGGATGTGGCCAAGTAGAACCTCCGGAGTGGTGCCATGCCGGTCGGGTGGCACCGGTGAATGAACCGTCTGTGCACTGAGCGTGGGTGTGGAGATTTCTGGTAGTCTCACGCAGGACAGCAGGGCTACAACACGTCTACCCAGGCCTCCACATGATGCCAAGCGGTGATCGACTCCTCGTGGGTCACCTCCACACCAGTTGTGAGCCTATCCACCATAGTGTACAACTCCCTCCAAATCGCAGCACTGACATCAACCTGAAGGAAAAAACATGAAAAGATCAATCATCTCGGCGGCATTGCCATTAGGGAATATTTAAAAATTACATGTAACGTACCGCGATGTGAGAGTCTCGCACGAGGTGCGTGGGGTACATGTCTGTCAGAGCGGCGACGTATGCGGTGGGCAGGTCAACGACATGTACGAGCCTTGTCGTGTCCGTGGTTCCGTACCGGTCACGGTACTATGCGTATTCCCTCATCGTCAGACGGGCGGTCCTCCTCCACGTGGTCATCAAGCGCGCCCTCCCACTACGCAGTCCACCCCTCCATCTTCACCATCCATTCCATGTTGCGTTTCACTCCCTTTATAGAGTGCCTGCTTATAGGACCATTTCGTTAGTACTTGCTAAATGAATAGTAAGTACAAGGAGATTTATGAGAGGCGGTCACTCACGCGTGCATGCTCTGCGGCAGCGGTGGTCCGGCCGGTACCGGAAGTGCCTGACGTAGGCCAAACTACTGTATCACATGCTGCGGCGCGTAGTACTCTACAAAGATGTCGTACACGAGCTTCCAGCACGTCATCCAGAAAGCTCGATCACGCTAGCAGGCGTCGATGACCCGTCGAGCATGGTCCTCCGTCTGGTAGGTGAGTATGGCTCAGCAGCGCCGTCACCGTGAGGCGGTCGAACTGCTCCATGAAGAGCAGATATGCCCACGTGACCTAGACGTGCGTGAACTGTACCTATAAGGAATAATAGCTATTATGTACGACTATCGTTAATATGAACGAAATAGCTAATTGTCATATTACTTACCCGTTGACGACACCAGAGAGAACCCATCATCGACCGGTTGACGTCTCCCCCGGGGTACATCTCTGCCCCGTACGGACTCATGTCCTCTAGCAAGGGTTGTCTGAGGCTGAAGCGCTCGAACGACCACAGCTGCAGTAGCAACGGACAGTCCATAAGGACCGATTTCGCCTTGGTCCTCGAGCACATGTCACACAGGCCACGGTAGGTCGCGGCAAGTGCGGCCGTTGGGCGATTGGCTCCAGTCACCCCTCTGTTGGGCGACTAGAACCTATTTGTATAAAAAAATATTACCGCGAGTATATTTCTGTAATTTTGAATAAAAAATAAAATATCCCTAAAAAAATTCGTGAAACGAACATGGAAGCTTTGCATGCATACCCGTGCTGCTGCGCAACTTAACCTCATGGGTCATGGTCGAACATCTCCGACTAATCTGGCACGCCGGGGGGTTCACATCACACAAAAAACAGCATCATGTAGTTGAAGGGCACGTGTCACAAAAATACTTATAGAGGGGTAAATCAAACTCTGATCCAATATTTGCAATTTCTCCAAAATATTGTTGTTGCAAATTTAGAGTTGCTGCGATCCTTTCCATAAAAAAATGGCTATTAGAGGACACGCTATGCCGAGCTAATTGCAATTAAAACGCATTGTGTCAATGTGATGGCGGCGATGTTGTTTTTCGAGGAACTTCGTTTATCTTTTAGAAAATAGAATATTCCTAGCTTTTGTAGAAAACTAATAACATGGTCTTTTACAAGAGAGTATTCAATTATTCAAAAAAAGGACTTCCTTTGTCCGAAATTTTCTTTACTGTTGTGTATGACTTATATATGAATAGGGTAAAAGGCAATAATGTTAGAAAAGCGGATCAGCACATCACTTCAAACTTTCTTCTTTATCAGAAAACAGACATGGAAATTGAAGAAAAACAAATAAGAAAATTAAAGAAATATTGAGCGTTTCTTATGCTAGTGAAGTGGGCTACTTAATATATGCAATGGTTTGCACAATGCAGACTTAACGTATGCTGATGGTCAAGTCAACCAACATGTTTTTGTATAAACCGGGGAAAAGACATTCAGAGATAGTCTAATGGCTACTCACGTATCTAAGGGGTGGCAAATCGTGGTATTGTTTTTTTATGTGGATTCGGATTATGCCATCGAGTTGGATAGTAGGAGGTCCACTACGTAGTATGTTTTTATATAGATAAAAGACCTATATACGGGAAACCGTTAATTTAGTCTATTGTTGCATTATATATGATCGAGGCGGAGTTCATAGCTGCGGCTGAAGCTGCTTAGGAAACATTATGGCTTACCGGACTAGTAAAGAAACTGTGTATTAAGTAAGGTGAGGTTCGGTTCTATTATGAAAGCCAAAGTGCAATTTCTTTGTGCCAGGTGTACCATACCAGGACAAAGCATATTTGTGCGAGGTACCGTAGGCAGAGAATTGATTGCTTCTGATAAGATTTTATTGCTGAAGGTTCATACCAATGATATGGTGCTAATATGTTGACCAAACTAGTCACTATTGACAAAATTGAGCATTGCTTAGGCTCGTTGGGAGTAACAAGCTACTGATCAAGATGGCTTACTTCCAGTCTATTGATGCTTGAGAAGCTTGCGGTGTTTTCTTTCTCCTAGGTGGTTTATATTCGTCAAGGTGAAAATTTGTTGTTGATGGCTTATATGTGTACAGGTGAAGGGACAATGTTGGTTAAACACGTAATTATATCGGAGATATTTATATTACCTTTAGCATTGTAAGGGCACTCTCATGGTAAACACTGTTGTATTATTTTCATACTTTACACATCACCAATAAGTAACTATAGACATCATCTCTTTTAGGACATGTACAATGGATGATCTCTTAAGGTTGTCTTTAAGCCTTCCACTTCACCTAAAGACAGTACAAAAGATAACTTCTTCTACAGTAAATCATTTATCTAATTATTTTATACTATTTTCATCATAACTTCCTCTCTCACACTCTCTTACTATTTACGTTGGTTTGCAGGCTCAAGTTGTCTCTTGCATAAGAGACAACACATTATTTCTCCTCACCTCCTCTTTCCTTCACATATAATTTTACTTATTTAATATAGTTAAGAGGCATTTGAGATGATACTATTGGAGATGCCCTTAGTGGGTAGTATGTATCAGTGGGATTAGGTAATAAATTTCACCAAGCTCTCTCTCCCTCTCCCACTTCTCACCGTTGGGAGTACAGTGTAGGATCACAAATTATGTATTAGATTTTGTGCTTAAGCAGTGTCTTGTATGAGACACTTCTCAGCATAAATTCTAATTAGTATGCTAATTAATGCTATGAACACTGTGGACTAAGACCCATTGGTAGTGCCCTAGCCATATTTGTGAGAATAAGAAAATCCTTGTAGAATGGAGCCGTCGTAATCCTTGTAGAAAATCCTTACCCAACTTCATAAACAAATATGTTTGTTCTTTGTCCGTTGTGATTGTCTTACTCGTGTGAACTGCGTGGCGCCTCGGCTCCAACACATACGTGATATTGTTGTTTCCGTAGCCATACCCTGTGTATTACTCTCACGAAGAGAGTAGCATATTATGAGCCTGTGCGCTACATCTCGCATGCGTTTAGATCTCTACTATAGCTGATCAACTTATGGGAGAGGAGCCGGATCGTAAAAGGGAGGAGGGAGGCGATGGGAAGAATTCGAAATTTCTCGAAGGACTTGCTTGATATTTTGTTTTGGTGGGCATTATTACAGAAAATTCTTATTATAAATCATCTGTGAATTATTACAGATGGTTTGAATAAAAGAACTATCTATGAAGTCTCCCATTATCACAGATAGTTCTTATTAAAAATCATTTGTGATAATTCACATTGGGTTTTTAATAAGAACCGTACGTGATAAATAATTATCACCGACGGTTCGTGGTTGAAAATATATGTGATACATCATGTTATTAAATACCTTGTCGTGCCAATCTGATGATCTGCAGACATACCGCTTTGAAGGAGGCCAGGCTGGCTTGATATATATATATATACACACACAAACACACACATACACACACTAACCAGCACGCAGATGTAAAATACTGTGGAAAATTACTGTCATTTCTGAAGGAAGTTGCTATCGGATTTGAATGAAGTTATTGCCAAACCTTCACAGTGTAGAAGTTATGTGTGTATATATATACATATATGTGTGTATATATGTATATATGTATGTATATATGTATATGATACGTATTGAGAGATCATGTTGAGATGACCCCATGTTTGTGACGAGTAATTGACTCTTGCTTTGGGAAGATTGAGTTCGTTCTGGGCGTTTCCTGCGTAGTCGTAGCTCTCTGGACGTTCGAAATCCAACCGAGTCTGTTCGACCACACTCTATCAGTAGTCGAAAGCCATTTACATCTCGTTGTCCATGGTCGGAACCTGGGAGATGTGTTTTTGTGTGATTGGAAGGCTTTACGACTATGTTGGTCGTGGTCGGAAGCTATGCGCACTGTGTACGACCACATTGTGGCATTTTCGATCAGTTTGGGCGTGGTCGAAAGTCACCGGAGAAGTTTACGACCAGACTGGGCGTGGTCGTAGGTTACCCGAGAGGTTTACGACTACTCTGGCTGTGGTTGAAGGGCACCAGAAGGGAGTACGACCACATTGGCCATGGTCGGAAGTGCATGACGACCACGCGCGGGCGATTACGACCATTCTGGCTGTGGTCGAAAGCCACCAGGACCATTTACGACCACGTTATGATGACTACGACCATTCTGGTCGTGGTCGGAGGTCGTCAGGGAAGTATTTGACCACATTGGCCGTAGTCGAAGTCTGTTTCGACCGCGTTGCCCGCAGTCTGAGGTCGTAAGTCGAAGCTCAACTACTGCGGTCGGAGGTCGGCGCTCGGGCGTACGACCACATTGAGAAGTCGGAGGTCGAGGCTTCAACCGCTGCGGCCGATAGTCGGCAGACCTCGATTACGACCACGGTGGCCGTAGTCGAAAGGGTTTCGATCACGGTAAATCTCGGTGTGTGTGGTCGAAAGGGCCTCGACCACGGTGAAACTCGGGGTATGTGGTCTGAACGGGGTTCGACCATGGTGGAAAGCGATGAACGTGGTCGGAAGGTACTTTCACCACGTAGTAAGCGGTCGCAGCCTCATGTAAGCGGTTGTAATGACCTCTGGGTGGTCATAACGTTCTGGGATGAAGTCGTAGGCCATGTGCTTTCGACCTGTTGAGGTCAGTAGTCATAGGTGCTTTACGACTTGTTGGTCGTAGCGGAGGAAAGCGGTAGTCATAACCACTGGAAGTGATACTCGTAGCAAGCTAGCGATAGTCGTAACAGTCTGTTATCTGGTCTACTTGTTTTGAGCGGTGCTATGTGATGGTTTGCTTGTCTGTGTGGCTGCAGGACTTCGGAGCTATTTCACGGTGAGGCGTGGGAGGACCGGGACTAGGCACAAGAGGTGTTGAGGTCCATACGGTCGGAGACGCCGAAGATGATCGAGGCTGGTGAGGTGGTTGTGAGCCGGGAGACGAGGAACCGGAGCTGGAACTGCTAGAGCTAAGCACGACGGGCAACAACGCGGAGGACCGAGACTAGGCTCAAGGAGGAGCTGAGGTCCAGTCGGTCGGAGACAGGTGCGGTCGTGCCCAGTGGAATGGACCGGGACTAGGCTCTGGAGGAGTCGGAGGTCTGATCGGTCGGTTGCAGTACTTTGATACTAGTCATGGTGAGGCATGGATGGTCGAGACTAGGCACGGGGTGCTGAGGTCGTGCGGCCGGGAGATGCCAAAGACGACGAGGTCTCATGAGGTGGTTGCAAGCGTGATCAAGAAGGCGAGAAAGCTCCGGAAGGCAGCAAGTGGCATTTTGAGAAATGCGAAAGTCGCAAAGGGAAGCTATGCCTCTGCTGAAAGCACAGGAGTTGTTGGCGCTAATGGGCAACGTGCGGGTCTGTTAGGGATGGCAGGTAAAGCACTTTGGTTAGCGGGTAAAGTGAGTGATAAAACCCAGCGTTAGGTGGGGTTAACGGGTTCTGCCCCTGGTAGCTTGAGGCTATAAATAGAGAGGTAGGGTTCGGGTGATCGGTGAGGGTTATTCCCGAGTCACTCTGAGTTGTTCTTTTCTATTTATGTGAGTTGTCTTTGGGTAGAGCAGGTTGTTTTGTACTCCGATGGAGTGGTCAGAGAAACTCCATGATCAATCATTCATTTGTTTTCCTCAAATTGATTCTATCTTTTGAGATGATTTGATTGTTTTGATCTATTTTGAGAGTTTGTTCTTCATGCTATCCGGTTCTGTGCGAAGTCTGTGCTTATTCTGGTGTGTTTCGATTTGCTCAGAACTGGGAATCTGTCTCAAGGCCATTTGGCCAGTTTATTCCCGAGAGCTCGGTCTGCGGTAGAGTTCTTGCTTTCGATCGTTGGCTCGATCGACCACGAGTTGGCTTTCGACCACCCTGTTTCAGATATATTTCTAATCAGTTGGTTCGACCACGGGAAGATGTCTCGAGCGCTCTGAATTGTCTTCAGTTAGGGGTCGTTTGTTTGCATCTTCGTCTTTCTGGCTCGGGTATTTTTGCCTAGATTTTCAGTGAGCCTTCAGTTTCTTACTTCATAGCTCTGTAGCTATTGGAGAAGAAATATTGTCTTGCAGGGGATTTTTTAAGGCACCATTCACCCCTCTGCTTGCCATTTCGGTCCTACAATTGGTATCAGAGCCGGTTAGCTCTTTTGCATAGATCTTAACCGGTCTCAAGAGCCATGGCGACAGCATAAGTACTCGACCAAGCCTCCCGCCTTTGATGGCATCGACACCCTTCCGAAGAGCCGAATGGAGACATACATCTAGGCTCAAGGGTATGCCATCCGCGGAAGGTAAAGGTGCGATTTGTTATTCGTGCCGATGAGGACATCAATGTGGCGAACATGCCCGATGTCGAGGCAAATGCAAAGGCAAAGAACATCATCATTCAGGGATTGAGCGTGCGACCTGATCAGATCTATCACCGTCATCCGCCGATATCTAGGTGACCTCAACGATACCATGAGGGCACCACTCGATCAAGACGGTTCGACAGACCGCTCAAGCGAGAATACAACAAATTCGAGATGCTTGCCGTGAATCCTCAAGAGTGCTTTATGATTTTCATAAGATCTTGAGCAACCTCGAGCCGCCGGTCTCACATACTCCGACTCGACAACGCCACAAATACTTGCAGACTTGACCTTCGTGGTTCGGGAGATGAAGGTGATTACCATCAAGGACATCACCGACCTCTCGACTTTGACGCTGACACTGCATACTGCCCAAGACGCACGAGATCGACATTGTCTCTCGTAAATCGAAGTCACAGTCTCTGTCACCTAAAACTTAATTCAGCACAAACACAACACAAATGAGGCTCACACCCAAAACCGTGCTCACACGCTTTTTTTTCTTCTTTTTTTTGCCACGGATGGCACTCGCAGCACTATCGTAGGTGCCAAATTTTTTTTTCTTTTTATTTTTTTTGTATTTTTTTCGCAAAGCAGAGCACAGGAATAGGAACCACACAAAGTTTCACGTCAATCTGATATAAGGTGTGGCCTACAGAAAATGATGAATGTGCTAAAAAGTCGGTGATGAAATTTCGGAGCTCGAGTACTACACTTTCCAGGCCGAATTTGGGCAAGATAAATTCGTCGAAACCGATGAAAAATTCGGATGTAAAATTTAATTTCACCCAATTTCAAAAAAAAAATCAACTGATTTCGAGTCCAGATGCGAAAGTTATGGCGTTGAAGATGGACCTCAAGTTATGGTTCTTGGGAGGTCAAACGAAGATCGGGTGGAGGGAATTTGTGGAATCTGGTGGCGGAAGCTCGGGAAAGGTGGGGGATGATGCGGTGTGATCACGAGACGTGATGGATGACGAAAACAGAGGGTTAACAGAGGGTGGGATATGGGTGGGAAAACAAAAACAGAGGGTGGAAACGCGATGCGTGGCTAGGGTTTGAAGGGTGGTAGCGGAAGGAATACAACTCGAACAAAACACGATCTAAACCAGCAACACAACTCGACTAAGGACACCAACTCAACACTACAGACTCTGGAATCAAATTGTGCAAAAGGCTAAACACGATCTAGGACAGAAACAACCTATGACTACAAATTTTTAGGGCTTTTCTTGGACTCTAGGATGAAATCGAAAACAACAAGATGGGTAAACTCGAACTCGAGGAACACCCAAGCTCTGATTACCACTTGATGGGAACGGGTCCCGATCTTCCAACAGGTTCTCGATAAGTTCGACGGTGGAGTCGCGACACACCGATCCGCCCGAACAACACGCCCCAACCCCGCAATCGCAGCACCACGCCTCCTCGGGTTATCAACCGTGCGCTGCCCGGTTGACCTTGCCAAGAAGGCTAATCCTCGCCTGCGAATCAAGAACACAAGCAAGAACAAGGAAGAACACAACTAAATTGCAGATATATTGATGAAGCACTCAAAATTGGGGTTTCACAAACCGATAACGCGAAACTGTTCAAAGACAGATTTAATCTATAAAACCCCACCCTAATGGTGGGGTGGCAGCTGTATATAAAGGAGTAAGGCGTGCAAAACCCTGGACGCGTCCTTAATGGACTCCAACACGATACAAAGCCGAACGGCCCAAAAGACGCTGTCGCAGCACCCTGACAGATTCTGGACGTCTACTTGTTTCGATGATTCCCGTTGACTCAGAAGGAATTTTGATATGAGACCAGAGCCATTGGAAAGGTTATCTTCTCAGCTTTCCATACATATGTGGAACATCCAAAACGGAGTCCGGATGCGATCTGGGCGTCCGCTTTAGTGCGGCCTGGTCCTGACCCGAATTGATTCGAAGTGGGCTTGAGTTGGACATCCAACATGATTCGACCACCCTTGCTGGACTCGTGCGGCTCGTAGCCCTTCTCCAAGTACTTCTTGATCCTCTCCATGGTTCCTAATCATAATTAAATCATTAGGTAGTAATCGATTCTCTAATGAACAAAAAGAAGTACTTAGGAACGAGCTCACATGTAAATTCAATTGTCGGGCGCGAGCTCTAGTGATTGGTCCTTGAATATCAAGTGGAGGAGTGTTGTGTATATCCGAAGAAGTGATGTCCTCATCACCTATGCCATGCTTCTTGATCTGCCCGAGTCTTGTGAAAATTGCAATAGCTTGAAGATGAACTTAAAACGGGCAGATCATAAAATTGCTGAACTACAAGCCTTTTTACTTGAGCCGATTGACTCTTGCTTGAATTGTCCTAAGTTAACTGCTGAACTTGAAGCTGTCTCCAAACAGTTTCAAGATATGATTGATCATGATAGAAAGTTGGCTCAGTTTGCTTCTAAGGACCCTGTTAGCTCACCATGCATTAATTGTAACAAACTAAAATCTGACTTGATTGCATTGGATGAGAAATGTGTGAAGCTAACTAAGGACTTTCTAGAGAAGCCACATTGTGCTTGTAATGTGATCGTGGAGGAGGGGAAGAAGCCCCAAGGTAAGGATGAGACGCCTAGAGACACGAACCAACCTGCTAGTAGTAGGACTGTCCCCTCAGAGTCGGCTGTGTGTGCACAAGCCATTCTTTCCTCTACTGTTGGTTCTTCTTATGCTCTCTTACCTTCTGCTGTCTCCTCTTCTCCCTGCTCTTCTTGCACCTCTCTTTCGGGAGTGTCGATCTTATGAACACCCCGAGAGATTTGTAGGCGGCAAGAAGAAGATTAATCTTATTCTAGACCAATCAAGATTTGTAAATTCAATCAAGGTCTAGGATATGATTTTCAGAGGATGTGAGGAAGCATCCACCGCCGTGTCTCACCCATAGCCGCAGTGTGATCGAGGTCAAGCCTGGACCGAGAAAGTGAAATTTAAGTCGGGGGCTTTGTCCAAGGGATTTCGACGAAGGTGATTCCACCGTAGCTTCGGCCTCTCGGCGAAGCCTCATCATGCTACTTCTACCTCTCGAAGGTGAAGTATCATTGCACCTTCTCGGAAGGATGGACACTTGGTTGACCGATGCTTCAAGCGCCAAGATTGCGCCAGAGACCGTGTTGCAGCTCTTAGGCGTATTCGTGGTCAGCCCGGCACTTTGAGTGCACCTAAGACCAACACGAGGTCTAGGCTTGCTACCGTTGGATTTGGGCGAGATCGAGGACTTGGTTCTTCCGAGTTGTCCGGTTTTCGCCTCATGCTCCTTTTGGTCGTGACTTCGCCGCCCCGAGGGTAGATCTCGCTTCCCCGTCGAGATGGCTACCGCGGGCGAGATCGCTGTCGGTGCTTGACCGCCTCCCATAGCGCCGGACCTAGCAATGCCTTCGCCTGTTCACGCACCTTCCGCTTCCTTGAGCGACGGAGAGCGAGGGTAGTTAGAGGTCAATCGTGTGACTACTTCTTCTACTCGACGGTGACTCAAGATGGGTTCCAAAACTATTTTGATTTATCCCAAGATCGAGACTTTGCTCTCTTGTTGACTCGAGTGCTCACGCGTGGAAGGGAAAGGTTTGGCTCAGACTCCGGTGTTCACGACACATGACCGAAATTCCGCTGGTTTTCTTCCCTTGCTCGAGCTCCGTGTGATGAGACGATCACCCGAGACGCTTCATCCGGACGCGCCATCGCCAAAGGCACAAAGGCGCATTAATGATTCATTTATTTTGAGAGATGTTGCCTTGGTTAGTAAGTGCAGATAATTTGCTTTCCGCTTTCTCGACACCGATGACGACTTTGAGGTGAGCTTTAAGAAAACAATTGCAAAATTCTTGATTCTTCTGTAGTCCGGTTTATGGATTTCTCGCTTTGGGAGGATCTTTGTGCTGATTTTCCGAGTCTTCGGTGATCCTCTCCTGTTTGGTTGCTTCGAGTCCCGTGACCTTTCCTTCGCATAGGAGACTTGGTCATATTGATTTGACCATTTGACCCGAGTTAGCGGCCACGATCTCATTCGTGGTCTGCCGAAACTCAACATGGTCAAAGATCTTGTTTGCGCTCTATGCCGGCACGGCAAGATGGTTGCCGCTTCTCATCCTCCGGTCATAGTTACTATGACCGATGCACCAGGACAGCTGCTCCATATGGACACAGTTGGACCAGCTCGAGTGCAGTCTGCAGGTGGGAAGTGGTATGTCCTTGTCGTGGTCGATGACTTCTCGAGGTACTCTTGGGTGTTTTCTTAGCCTCGAAGGATGAGACGCTTACATTTCGAGGTCTCTTGATGAGGCTTTCTCGCTGAGCTTCCGGTGCCTTACGAGCGATCCGCAGTGACAATGACACGGAGTTCAAGAATTCCTACTGAGAGGTTTTATGGTGAGACAGTGTAGAGCACCGCTCTTCTCCGCACGCCCACAATGAGAATGACGTCGTGGAGAGGAAGAACCGTACCTTGGTCGAGATGGCCAGGACGATGCTCGATGAATACTCTACACCGCGGAAGTTCTGGGCTGAGGCTATAGCCACCGCGTGCCATATCTCAAATCGAGTTTTTCTTAGGGCACACTTGCACCGCACTTCTTATGAGCTGAGATATGGGCGAAAGCCCAGTGTATCTCATTTTCATGTGTTTGGTTGCAAGTGCTTTATTTTGAAGTCCGGAAATCTAGATAAGTTCGAGTCACGTTCTTGTGATGGGATCTTTCTAGGCTACTCGACTTCTTCGCGGGCTTATAGGGTCTGGAACTGCGAGTCTAGTAAAATGGTAGAGACCTGTGAGGTGACCTTCGACGAGGCCAGTCCGGGGACTGGGTCCGATATCTCAGGTTCTTCAGAGCAGTCTGAGACCATCTTTGTGGATGATAAGGACGATGGAGACGAGGGTTGTCTACCCGATCCAGTCCCTCTTCCACCCCTTGAGGTGCCATCTTCCTCCGCACCTCGAGGCGATCAGCCCATGCCTTCGCTTCCTCCGAGCTAGTGGCTCTGCCTCCTACGTCGGCTCCATGAGGTAGAGGCCACTTCTTCATCTCATCCTGGACCTCCTAGACATATCCAGAAAGCTCATTCTTCTGAGCAGATTATTGGAGATCTTTTTGAGCGAGTCACTCGTTCGAAATCTGGTACATCTCTTTTCTGTCTCCATTCTGACTTTGTTACCACCTTTGAGCCCAAGGATGTTTGTCATGCTCTTTCTGACGAGTCTTGGGTCAATGCCATGCATGAAGAGTTAGAAAATTTCGAGAGAAACAAGGTCTGGTCGCTTGTTGAGCCCCCTCAAGGTCACAATATCATTGGGACCAAATGGGTGTTCAAGAACAAGCAGAGTGAGGAGGGGTTAGTCATTCGAAACAAGGCTAGACTGGTAGCTCAGGGCTTCTCTCAGGTTAAGGGTCTCGACTTTGAGAAGACTTTTGCCCCTGTAGCTAGACTTGAGGCTATTAGAATCCTGCTTGCCTTTGCAGCTTCTAAGGGTTTCAAGCTTTACCAGATGGATGTCAAGAGTGCCTTCCTAAATGGGTTTATTGAGAAAGAAGTTTATGTGTGACAGCCTCCAGGTTTCGAGAACCCCAAATACCCAAACCATGTCTACAAGCTTTCTAAAGCCTTGTATGGACTTAAGCAAGCTCCTAGAGCTTGGTATGAGAGGCTTAAGTCCTATTTGTTGAGTCATGGTTTTCAGATGGGTAAAGTGGATAAGACTTTGTTCATTCGTAGGCATGGCTCTGACTTTCTGCTCGTCCAAATTTATGTCGATGACATTATCTTTGGCGGCTCTTCTCATGCTCTAGTTTCACGCCTCGGATGTCATGAGCACCGAGTTTGAGATGAGTATGATGGGTGAGTTGACCTTCTTCCTTGGCTTCCAAATCAAGCGCACTCGGAGGGTACCTTCTTGCATCAAGGCAAGTACACTCGTGACCTCTTGAGACGCTTTGACATGAGTGATGGTAAGCCTGTGTCAACCCCGATGACTTCTGCAGCTTCTCTTGACCCAGATAAGGATGGCGAACCAGTTGATCAGAAGGAGTATCGTAGCATGATTGGCTCCCTCTTGTACCTCACGCCTCGAGACCGGACATACACTTCTCTCGTATGTCTTTGTGCGATTCGTGCTTCTTCCGCGTGTCTCATCGCCAGGCGGTGAAGCGCATCTTTCGGTACCTTCGAACTATCATTGACTATGGTATCCGGTACTCTTCCTCTTCTTGTCTTTCCTTGAGAGTCTATTCGGATGCGACTTTCTTGGTCAGTAGGATAGATAGGAAGAGCACTTGGCACCGCCAATTCATTGGCACTTCTCTCGCTTCTGGTCCTCTAGGAAGCGATCCGGTTGCACACCACCGCAGAGGTCGAGTACGTTGTCGCCGCCATTGTCGCAGCCTGGTACTTTGGATGGTCTCGACCTTGCGGGACTTTGGGTTAGCTATAGACAGTGTTCCACTCTTTTGTGATAACACTTCGCAATTAACATTGCTAAGAACCCAGTCAAGATTCTCGGACCAAGCATATTGATATTCGCTATCACTTCCTTAGAGACCATGTAGAGAAGGGTGACATCGTGCTCCGCCAGGAGAGTGACCACCGCTTGGTGACATTTTCACCAAGCCTTTGGATAGCTCTAGGTTTTCAGCTCGGCGGAGAGAGCTTGGGGTGGTTTGTCCTTATGGACTGTTGTGAGGGGGAGCTATGTGCTTCATGATTATCTTATTTATTATGCTCTTGCTCATTTCTGTTGCATTGCATACGGGTGCATTGGGTTTAGTCCTTCTAGCATCGGTTAGAGTATTTCTCTTGCCGAGATGCTTAGACTTCTTACTCTTATCTTGTGCTTTCGGGATGTCAGTATATTAGTCTGTTTCTTATCTCACTAGGTTGAGCTCACTCACTTCTTGTAGGCTCTAGCGAGGGTTGGGCCACCCTGCAGACACACAGTGCGTGTTTGCTCTCTAGTGTGTGTTTTCCCGTCAGCTGATAGTCCTGGAGTCATATGGGGTAGATGAGAGTCAGTCTGAGCCATAGTATCCTCTATATCTTATATATGCTTTAAGGACTGCCTTTATTGTTTTCTTTGCCAGCTTCTTGTTTTTATTGCTTTGGTTCAGGGGGAGTTCATTTGGGAACTTCTAGATCTTAACATTGACATTACTCAACTTGAACTAAAAGTTGCATCATATGATGAAGGAAACTGGATTTACTTACTTATCATTCTGCATTGTAATATAGTTACATGGAGCCTTGATTATTATCCTGTTATGGCATGCTTAAAGTGCTTTACACTTTGCCATGACTTGTGTTTACTTGCTAGATATATCATGACTTTATATGTGTAGTCAAGTCTTTGCCATGATAGGTTAATTAAAATGCACAACCTGAATTAATTCATGTCATGTTAGCTCTTGAGACCAGTCTGCCTTTAGTTATCCCTTTATGATTCATGCCATGTCAAATAGGCTAAGTTGAGTCTTGAATCTTTATTGAGCCTTAGAGTGAGCTATGATAGTTCTTTTATGAAGCATGAGTTAGTTTTTAACTCCTTGTTCTTGAACTACATTCAGCATAAGCAAAAAGATCTCTTTTGTGCGAAAAAACTGATCTCACCAATTCTTTCTTATGAGACTGCTTGCCATTGCACTCGGCATGAACTCAGGGGGAGTTTTGGATGACCAAGATCATTTCCTTAAGCTTCTAGCTTGGAATGATCGCATAAGGCTTGAGATCTAGCACATGACTTAACAAAGTCGGTTGGAAACAACTATGAGTTTATAAAAGGAAAAATAAGTCAAGTGTGCAAAATTGCTTAATTACAAAATGATCAAAGTGTTTGGACAAATGATTCATTTTTGGACTTGTAGCACTCTAAGTTGGCTCAATTCTAGCTTCTCGGTTCCACTTAGATTATTGACATGGCTTGCATCACCTTTGGATACCTTTAGCTAGACTGGAATCATGGTTGACTTGACATGCTAAGAAATTCGACTAATTCTCAGATTATGACTCTCTTGGCTTAGCTTGTCTATACATACTTTGTCATGATCTAGATAGCACTCTATTGAGTTATGACTTGAGGTAATTCGTTATGGTCATTATGGATAATTCTCATGGCTCTAAATGCTTAGAATAATCAAACTTCAGCCATTTCATCCACTTTCATGACTTGTTCTCCTACTTGCATTCTTGATATGTTTATTGCCAAAAGGGGGAGAATTGTGGTAGAAAATGCCATTCTGGGAGCTTTGAGGAAAAATTGCTCTTTTGCTCTTTGTGTCGACTTGGTCATTAGCATCATTTCCTTCTTTTGGACCATGTTTGACTTCTTTCTTGCATTTCAAACTCAACTTCATATGTTTTTTCGATGTTTGTCAATATACTCATCAAGGGGGAGATTGAGAGATCATGTTGAGATGACCTCATGTTTGTGACGAGTAATTGACTCTTGCTTTGGGAAGATTGAGTTCGTTCTGGGCGTTTCCTGCGTAGTCGTAGCTCTCTGGGCGTGGTCAAAATCCAGCCGAGTCTGTGCGACCACACTCTATCAGTAGTCAAAAGCCGATAGTCGGCAGACCTCGATTACGACCACGGTGGCCGTAGTCGAAAGGGTTTCGATCACGGTAAATCTCGGTGTGTGTGGTCGAAAGGGCCTCGACCACGGTGAAACTCGGGGCACGTGGTCCGAACGGGTTCACCATGGTGGAAGCGATGAACGTGGTCAAGGTACTTTCACCACGTAGTGTTGCCGCACCTCATGTAGCGGTTGTAATGACCTCTAGGGTGGTCATAACGTTCTGGGATGAAGTCGTAGGCCATGTGCTTTCGACTTGTTGAGGTCAGTAGTCATAGGTGCTTTACGACTTGTTGGTCGTAGCGAAGGAAAGCGGTAGTCATAACCACTGGAAGTGATGCTCGTAGCAAGCTAGCGATAGTCGTAATATCATTATCCGGTCTACTTGTTTTGAGCGGTGCTATGTGATGGTTTACCTGCCTGCAGTGGTCAGCAGGACTTGAGCTATTTCATGGTGAGGCGGGGAGGACCGGACTAGGCATGAAGGTGTTGAGGTCCGGCGGTCGGAGACGCCAAGATGATCGAGGCCGGTGAGGTGGTTGTGAGCCGGAGACGAGGAACCAGAGCTGGAACTGCTAGAGCTGAGCACGACGGGCAACAACGCAGAGGATCGAGACTAGACTCAAGGAGGAGCTGAGGTCCAGTCGGTCGGAGACAGGTGCGGTCGTGCATAGTCGAATGGACCGGGACTAGGCTCTGGAGGATTCGGAGGTCTGATCGGTCGGTTGCAGGACTTTGAGACTAGTCGTGGTGAGGCATGGATGGTCGAGACTAGGCACGGGGTGCTGAGGTCGTAAGCGGCCGGGAGATGCCAAAGACGACGAGGTCTGCGAGGTGGTTGCAAGCGTGATCAGCAAGGCAGGAGAAAGCTTCCGGGAAGGCAGCGAAGTGGCATTTTGGAGAAATGCGAAAGTCGCAAGGGAAGGCGTGCCTGCGGAAAGCACAGAGTTGTTGGCGCTAATGGGAAAGTGCGGGTCTGTTAGGGATGGCAGGTAAAACACTTTGGTTAGCGGGTAAAGTGAGTGATAAAACCCGGTGTTAGGTGGGGTTAACGGGTTCTCCCCCTGGTAGCTTGAGGCTATAAATAGAGAGGTAGGGTTCGGGTGATCGGTGAGGGTTGTTCCCGAGTCACTCTGAGTTGTTCTTTTCTATTTATGTGAGTTGTCTTTGGGTAGAGCAGGGTTGCTCTTGTACCTCCGATGGAGTGGCTGTAGAAACCTCCATGATCAATCATTCATTTGTTTTCCTCAAATTGATTCTGTCTTTTTGAGATGATTTGATTGTTTTGATCTATTTTGAGAGTTTGTTCTTCACGCTATCCGGTTCTCTCATCTTTTCTGTGTGAAGTCTGTGCTTATTCTGGTGTGTTTCGATTTTCTCAGAACTGGGAATCTGTCTCAAGGCCATTTGGCCAGTTTATTCCCGAGAGCAATAGTCAAATCAAAGAACTGCTCCTTGCCGAATAGTCATGCGCCTCAAATCCCCTATTTTAAGTTTGACCACGCAGTATGCACTAATTAGAAATCGGGTGTTGCGGTCATAAATCCTTCGCCTTCTCTGTTGTCGGCCGAGACTGTTCAATTTCATTTGTCAATCTGGTTTCTCAGTCTTCGGTAGAGTTCTTGCTTTCGATCGTTGGCTCGATCGACCACGAGTTGGCTTTCGACCACCCTGTTTCAGATATATTTCTAATCAGTTGGTTCAACCACGGGAAGATGTCTCGAGCGCTCTGAACTGTCTTCAGTTAGGGGTCGTTCGTCTACATCTTCGTCTTTCTGGCTCGGGTGTTTTTGCCTAGATTTTCAGTGAGCCTTCAGTTTCTTACTTCATAGCTCTGTAGCTATTGGAGAAGAAATATTGTGCGAGTACAGGGGGAGTTTTTTTTAAGGCAGCATTCACCCCCCCTCTGTTGCCATTTCGGTCCTACACGTATGTATGTATGTATGTAGCTAGCTACTTTAGATGGATAATAGGAATTCTCAAGTCCTATGTACCCATTCGAGAGGTATATGAGAATTCTCAAATCCTATGTACGGAATCAATCTCGGCTGGAGGGCGACATCATCAAATGTTATGCAGCCGAAGAGGTCATTGTGTTCCGTATCGATTATATGACTCAGGTCAAACTGATAGGTGTGCCTCTATCTTATTATGAGGGGAGGTTAGAGGGTATCGAGACCATCGGAACGAAAGCAATAACTCCCGATCTGGATACGTATGCTCAAGTCTATTTTACGGTCTTGCAACACATGACTGAAGTATCCCCGTATATTGATGAGCAAAAGAACATACTATGCCAAGAGAATCCAGGCCGGTCAGAGGTTTAGATCATGAGATAGCACATTCATCAGTTCAATGAATAGTTGAAGGTGCGATTCATTGGGAGGTCATCAAGTGATATGCTACAATGGTTTGGCAAAAGGGCCAAAATTTATAATTGTGACAAGGTAAGGTTATGACATAAATGGGTACACATTTTATACAATAGATCAAGATAGAAAGAGCACAGTCATGTGTCCGCATAGATGTAATTCATAAGTAGTTCAGTACCACTGGCCCAACCTCCTACTATACGCTTGTAGAAGAGATTTGTGAGCTCGACTACGTACTTTTCAGGATCCCTCTATTTCGGTGCCATTGGGTCCAACTCCCATAGGGTGTAAATGTCAACAAGTATGGCATCACTACTGTGGATCTCGAATGTGTAGGATACAAAGATGAACTATTCATACTCGTAAGGCAAGTTGTTCAAGTTTTTTATGTAACTGACCTGGTAAATAAGAAGCGCCATGTAGTTCTTCATGGAAAAAGAAAGATTGTCAGAGTTAAAAATATTGTAGATAAAGAATAATACAATCAATTTGATGAATTGCCTCCTTTCAGAGATGGCATCAAGCTCGAGGAAGAACCAAATGATGAAGCTAGCTGTATGTGTGTTGATCACCGTGAAGGGCTTTTTTCAAAAGAAAATAGCTAAGTGGAATGATCCCACACGGTGAACACCTATTTAAAAATTATTCCATTGTAATTAAGAAACTCATTATATAATTAAGAAATTATTCCATTGTAATTGATTCAGTAATTAAGAAATTATTATATCTGTGATTGTATCTGCTCGCTTGTTTTCAAAAGGCATGGATAGCATTTCCTGAAGCTAGCTGAAAAACAGGATATCTTGTAGCTATAGAATGAACTATCACAAGTGATTTAGTGGCACAAACCATCTGTGATATGCTACATATCACATACGATTCTATTATGAAACCGTATGTGATAGTTCCTTCTATAAGTAGGGCCCCGCTAGGGTTTGTGCCCTTACTCACTCACTCGGCCACATCATTTCACACAGAACAACGCCGCCACCTTTCCTCTCCTCTGATCCAAGTAATGGCTCACTAATATCCTCTTTGATCTCTCTTTCCATTGTTATTCTATCTCCTTAGTGCAATGTTTCGATGGTCTCTGGATGGCCGGATTGCCGCCCTCTTCATGAAAGATGGTTCCGTTTGTGTGGGTTTAGTGGATAGGGTTTGGAAGTTTCATGCCATGCTAGTACTATCTTTGTTCATTCATGTCTGAAATTCAAGAACACTAGTCTTGGATAACTTTTGCATGATAGTATGTGGGCTGTGTGATTGCTTGGTGATGAAATTGGTCAGAGTGATATTTGTGTGACAATTTGAGGTTATAAGTAATGCAGTGGGTTGTCTTATTGTCTACTCAAGACATATTCGCTTAATGCTTACTACTGAACAATCCAAAAAACCAATCGTCTTTGTCATAGTGGCCATTGCATTGTCCATCGTGATGGCCACAAGTAGGCATTCCTTTAACTAATCAAGGCAACGTATAAAAAGCATGTATGCTTTTTATGTTAGATCTCTGTATATCACAACAAACAGATGTTAGATCTTTGTATATCACAACAGATAGATGATGATGTCTTGGGACCTGGAGTATGCTTTGTTTATGTGTGTACATTTGGTAGCCTTCACTAGACAAACATGTACATACTAACATCCATTTCTATAATATATAGGCTCCATGCAACTCACAATGTAAGTCATTCTAACAATATTTCACGGCATAAGCATACTTTGTTGAGAAATACCAACATAAGCAATTTAACAACTTTTCAAAATAATTTGTGGACAATTGGTTATCTTTATGATATCTTGGTATATATTATTGCTACAAGATCTCTTTGAAAGAACATGTTAGTATTCCAAAGAGATATTGTAGCAATAATATATGCCAAGATGAGAAAAAAAGAACTAATTATCCACAAATTCTTCTAGAAACTACTTAGGCTACTCATGTTCTTATTTCTCAATAGCTACATTCAGAACATTAAAGTACTATTAATACATAAAAATTACCATGTACCAATCTTTATGCTCACAGCTCACTATAATTAGTTTTTGTTGTAAGATAGCTAAAATTTGCCATTAATCATTTGCAAATCTCACTGCAATTTGAATGCTCCATAGCTAGCACGTAAGAGAGATAATGTAAGCACAGTCTTCGCCACCATCATCAACGCCGCCAAATGCGTTTGATGCTTCGAAGACCGGGGTAACTAAATGTGGTATAGGAATATCGAAAAGGCCTGAGGGCCGAATGACTATCACAGAGGTCTCTCTAGATGGGGTCCCTCTGCAACCAAAGAAAACAACGACAACATTACAGACTACATACGGGATAGTTGGAAGGGAATGGGTGCCCGTCACCACAGCAAGCTGGAAGTCTCTGACAAGAGTACAATAAGAGTAGTTGTGGGATGAAATTTCAAAGTCGTTCGAGATCCCAGTTGAAGTCTAGAAACTCATGCGATGATAGGCATTCTGCGCAATGATAAAAGCATGGAAGACCTTCAAGAGCACACTTATCACGAAGTACGTGAACAAGGATCGGACACCCTTTACAAAGTATCCTTTCTTGTCATTGGATACATGGGATGCTTTTGTGCGTATGAAGACGATGACCGAATTTCAAAAGCAAAGTGCAGCACACAAGGCTATCCAGGCATAAAACACTCATGCTCACAGACTCGGCACTGTTGGGTACATGGGTAAAATCCCACAATGGAGGAGGGAGGATGAGGTCGCAATTTGATCGGAGGCCTCCCTATTATTTGCTAGGACCACAAACGAGTGCATCCAAAACTGGTCAAGAGTGAAGTCATCAACCACATCTTCGGACGTCATCTCTTTTAAAACCCTCACAGACAAGGAAATATCCCAACGCTTGGTAAGATATGTTAAACTACCTAGTTGTTAATAAGTCCATAACTTCATAGGGTCTAAAATAACATGATTATCTCTTGCAACAAATATCGACTACCGAATCTTCTCAGGGATCATTCGAAGCAGTTAGGGAGAGAAATATACTATCCATGACTCTGGGAAAAAGGAGTACCTAGGTCGCACGCAAGGCCTTGGGGTTTATGTACTTTGGAGGTAGAGATTCCCAGATGACTCCGAGGCATATAGGAGTAGGAAGAGATCCAAGGGCAAGCGTGACAGAATTTCGAGGAAAGATAGCATCATTGAGGGAACAACGGAATCAAGTCCTCAACCATTTTCAAGTTGCCCCCCATTATTTTGGGAGCCAGCGCCTCTCAACGTCGGAGTAGCTATGTGTCCATGCCACTTTCTGAACATAGCGACGTCCACTTACCTATCGATGACATCCAGGTAATATATATTTCTAGAATGCTACATAGATAGACCTATTGGACGCCTTAGCTAATCGTGTATCGTTATATAAGAGTCCACATTGTGCAACCTCACACTGAAGCTTGTTCGTTCCATTCCCATTAAGACTGGGTGGGAGATGGTGTATCCATGTCTGCCAGGGACGCTGGTGCATGGCGTCCAGCTAAGGACCGGTTTTGTGAAGGTCTAGGTGGACATAGTACATGACATATTTAGGGCCGTCCCACCAGACATGATCTTACTTAGCCTTGGAATGGGTTGCACGAGTTTGTATACGTGGTACATTGAAAAGACCAACAAGGTGAGGACACAATATCATACGGGTTTCACTGTCAAGTACATAGTGGGGCATTTTCTCCACGAGCGGGGCTTCTTCATGGTGGGCTTCGACAACCTGTTCAATCTCTTCAACCTCGACCCCATCAATGCTTCACTTTTAAGATATTGGACACTGTAAGTGTGTATAGTTACGGTCTACATTGTTATCATACCGATAAATGCCATAACTCTTTGCTTATATATAGACACATGATGCAACAAGCCAGATAATCCCGAGAACAAGTGTGTTTCCTCGACCCACACTTGGTCTCCAAGCAAAGCATCTAACATATTGCATCCTACATCTAGAATTACGTAACAAATGGATTGCGTGCTCACAATGACAAGGAGTACATACTTGTGAGAGACTATGTGGAGGTCATCCCGTGTGTATGATGAGTAATTGACATCGATTTAGGAAAGTCGAGTTTCAGTTGGTTGGTTCGGACCTTGACGTTGCGTGGTGTAACGGGCTCGGTCGGACTTGGTCAAACTTGGTCGTATGGGATTATGATGCATTTTCTGATGACTCGACAGGTTTGGACTTTATTATGCTTACATGTATCGAGCGGTGCTATTTGATGTGTTTCTTGTCTGTGTTGGCTACAGGACATCGAGATGGAGTCGTGGCGAGACACGAGGTGACAGGACTAGACACAGGCGGTGTCGAGGTCAGAACAGTCGGATGTGTCGAAGACGGCAGAGATTCGATGTGGTTGCGAGTCGTGGACGATAAGGAACGCGGAAGCTTCCCGGAAGGTGCAGGAGGGGCATTTCCGTAAAAACGCAAAGCTGCACGGCGGGAGACAGTTCCGTTCGGGTTTAGCAGGCGTAACGGGTTGGAGACCCGTTAGCCAAGGGCTATAAATAGATGTGAGGGGCTGCATGCCTCGCAATGGCTTTGGGAGAGAGTTAGGGTTTACTAGAGTCAAAAGAAACTTTGGGAGTTTGTTTTGGCTTTAGGGCTTTAGTTGGTAAGAGTGGGTGTGGAGCACAGGGTGTGTCTCCTTCGTGTCTCCTCTCCCTGAGTGGTGTTTCTCTTCTTCAAGCATGTATGAGTGTGTGTTCTTGAGACTAGAGATGGAGAGGGTGGAGAAGAGTTGAGAAATCTTGTAATCATCCCTTGTTCTAATGTCCATGCGTATGGGGACGTAGTTCTTTGTATTCCTTGCTTTTCATGAATGAAAATCTGAAGTTTTATCTCCTGTGCCACTCTGTTCTTCGTTCTTCTCTTTGGTTGAATTTTTGACTTTTTGAGTTTTGGCTCGATTCTTGCTGGAGAGTGCTAAAATGGGTTTCTCTATGATGGGATTACATTTCTAGACCCTTTGGACAGCGAGTTCCAAGAGCAGATCATTTTTAATCTCAGTTCTTGCATTTTGGCCTACATTGTTCATCCTGTCATTTCTAGGGTTTTGTTGAACTTCATGTTTCCCTTCATTAGATGGCATGAAACTTGGTACTTAGACTCCTTTAGCTATTGCTAATATATCCACAAAGTTTCATGGGCAAAGGTTCAAGGATGGGAAAGGAATTTGGATTTTGGGTGCTGCTCCTGTAACTTTTCGGCTACCCTGAATCTCTGTTTTTCAGCTGCCTTGCCAACTGCTCTCAATAGGAGTTCTTTCTCAAACTGGAATTTAAGCTTTTAATCTCAAATAGATTTTACTATCCAATTGTCCTGGTCGCTGAAAAGACTTTCAATCGGATCACCTAATCCTTGTTCAAGGCAATCAGTATGTATGGGCAGGTTCTATCCGTCAGTATTCAAATTGGTATGCATTTTCAGTCAGCTGTTAGTCAGGTTCTCTGTTTTCGACTGCTAAAGTCTCTTCGGTACTAGTTCTGGTAGCTGTGCTCCAGTCTGCATTTTTTTCTTGCGCCAGATTTTCTCCTTCTGTTCTACGGCTTGCTGCTGCCTCTGTTTACAAACTGCATCACTTTGTTTCAGATTTGATCTTTTCATCCTTCAGTTTACCCGACTGCAAGTGCTCAAACAGATTTTTCTCCCTGCAGTCTTAAGGCTTTCTTGCTGAAGCATATGGTTATGTTCTGAAGCTTCTTTTCTTCTCTGCCCTGCTGTATTCAGTCAGCTTTCAGTTCGGCTCTTCTGCAGGGTGCCAAACAGCAGTTTTCAGTTTTTTGTTTTCTATTTTCTGTACAGTATTCAGACTCACAACTGCTGTTTCCTTGCTGCAATTTCTGTCTCCTTGACTTTTAGGTTTCAGCAGCATTCATATTCAGTTTAGTTGTCTGTTTTCAGTTTTCTGGCTGTTCTTCTCCCAAGAGAAAATTGTAACATGTCCTCTCTCTCCATGAGTGCATTTACATATTTAGGATGAAGTACAAACTTCTTGATCTGAGAAGCACAGGGACAGATCAACCTTTTCTCTATGTTTGCTTTTTCAAAGTAATCACTGTGCAAACTCTTCTCAGCTATTGTCGGCAGCAATGTTGATTCTTCCTGTGCACAACTCCAGACTGCAGCAGTGAACTTTTCTTTATTCTGTTCGGCCAAGTGCAATGCTTGAAGCTTTTGTTCAAAGTCCATTTTCAGTGAGATTTCTTTAGGTCAGATTTGATTTTCTAGTGAGCTTCTCCAGGGCGTTTTCAGTGTTTGGCAAATTTGTTGTCAATGAGCATTTGCAATCATGTCAGGTATTCATAGTCTCTCGGCAAAGACTATTCAGTAGTACTAGTCTTCTCAGTTTTTCAGCAAAAGTTCTCTTCTGTCTTATGTTCTTTCCTTTGCAACCAGTAAGCATTCATTTTCTTTCTTCATAGCTGATATAGCTATCGAAGAAAAAAATTGTGAGAATACTTTGAGGGCGATTTGAAACGGCACCATTCACCCCCCCTCTGTTGCAAATTCCGGTCCTACAACTTGTACCCTACAACCAAAAGTAAGTGCTTCACTTATTTCTATACTCATTGATTTATATTTCATACACATCACGAGCTTAGTTTTAAGGACTATGACGGCATATATGTGTAGGTGGCGCTGGATTCTAATTATCATTATACCAAAGTGGAACAAGGTAACATACCTTAATTCCCTAAACAAGATGGAGCACGACTTCACAATTGTGCAACAATTAATTGATAGGTAATCTCATTTCATCCATAGATAACTCTATGTACCCTTTGTTTGTAGTGGTTGAGGTTAACTTTTTTGAATTACGTAGGTCGTTCGAGGCGTATGTTGGCAGAGGAGGGAGACACATGGAAGGGAGCACCACACTATGACATGTGACACAATTTTTGGTACCTGCTACTACACAATAGTCCTATATCACACTTCGTAATGATGCCTCTCAGACTGAACAAATCTATGTATGTAATTATATTTTTGCAATACCACCAGTAGCTACAGGACAACGTATGTGGATTCTATGTTTTCTGCCATATGCAAGAAATCATGGGTGTTGGGCCCAAGGATCCAGAGGTTTGTGAATCTCGCAACAATTATTTTGTACTTATCAATATATATGTATGTATGTAGATAGAGAGAGAGAGTGTGACTAACATGCACACAGCTATAAAATGCGCGTTGGAAAGTTATTGTCATTTCTGAATGAAGTTACCATCGGTAGCGAGTGAAGTTGTTGCCAAACCTTCATAGTACACATCGGGTAATAACTTTCCTCACACTAGGTGGTAACTTTCCTCACAATAGGTAGTAACTTTCCGACGCGGACTGGCGCACATGAAACGCTTAGGCGCTCGTTAGCTCACCTCTGTGTGTGTGTGTGTGTTTGTGTAGCTGAAATGGGGCACCATAGTGTCTGGGCACTAGGCTCCCCTGCCTTTGAATTGCTTTTAGATGCGTGCAAGTGTAAGATCGAGGAGGCCGACTAGAGGGGGGTGAATAGGCGGTATAAAAATTCTCTACGAATTAAACTAATTAATTCAAGAGCTTTCCTATTTGCCTAAACCAAGTATATAATGCGAAAGCGTAAATCAATTTGGTTTAGCTCAAATAGCGCTTACAACAATTAAATTCGCCTAAGTGCACCAACAATTCTAGCTTAGGTCAATATTTGCAATTCTAGGTTGACAAGCAATCAATTTAATTCTATGAATATAAATTGCTTGAATATAAATTGAGTACAAGAAAGAAATCCACAATTGACACAACGATGTTTTACCGTGGTGCTCGGAGAGTTGCCGCTCTCCCCTAATCCACGTTGAGGTTAGCCCAAACGAATTGGATCGGCTCCACGAATTAAGCCGAAACACCTCAATCCACTAGTGGTAGCTCTTTCCCGCTCCGGGTAGATGAACTCTAACCTTCACACTTCGCCGGACCTTCTCACAAGCTTCTTGAGAAGATCACCGCGCACGACGCCTCCAACGCCGTCTAGGAGTCGGCAAACTCCAAGAGTAATAAGTCACGTCCCTCACTTGACTCTCACCACGTGCAACGAATGCATAAACTCACTAGGACACAAAATCCACACCTAGAGGCAACACATGCACTCTAGTACCTCTTCTCCCTTCTCACAAAGTGCAACACATGAACAATTGAGTGGAGAACCTCACTCTAGCTCAAGGAGTGCAACACATGCACCAACCAGCAAGTCAACAACCTCTCCAACCGGCCACAACGGGGTATAAATACCCCACACCAAAAAACTAGCCGTTGGAACCAAAGTCCTGAAAAAATCAGGACGAGCGGAACTACCGTTGGTCAACGGCCGGTAGTACCGCTCCACCTCTGACGCTACTGTAACGGCTATGTCAGAGCTCTGAACTAGCCGTTACACCGCCGACGCGGAACTACCGACTGCCAAAACCCCGGTACTTTCGCTCTCTCCGGTAGTACCGCAAAGTCAGCGCAGTACTTTCGCTCGAGTCAAGCCAGAAGTTGGCGCTCTCTGGAAAAAAGGTTCCGCAGGAGGGTTCGGAGCTTCCGACGTCCGGTAGTACCGCATAACACATGTCGGTACTTCTGCTCCATACGGTAGTACCGCTCACACAGAGCCGGTACTTCCGCTCACCTTTCAACCAAACACCAGGACTAGTAAAAGATTAGGAACACATCCTTAGCCCTAGCTAGTCCATACCTTTGCCTCGGGTCATTATCTTGATATGCATCAACTCATGATGCATCTTTTCATCAACTCCATCAACACATGATGGTCTTCACTTGACTTGATCAACACATGATCATGCATCAACTCATGATGCGTCTCTTGATGGCCTTCAACGCATGAATCCATCTTTATCTTGATAGAATTCAACACATGAAGCTATCTTCTTCTCGTATTTTGACTTGATGATCTTCAACACATAAAGTCATCCCAAGTCATCCTCACTTGTGGAACCTAACATATTCATCCAACTCATGAAAACCGTTAGTTCACAAAAAAAATTATCATCAATTACCAAACTTCACCATTAACACATAATGGAGGGACTAGATTCAACAATCTTCTCTTTTTGGTAATTCATGACAATCTCAACAAATCATGAGATATAAAAATTGATTTGTATACCCTAAGATAAGCTTTAAACAAAGCTTACTCATCCGGTTGTCATTGACTATTCAACCATTAACACATAATGGAGGAGTTAGTTGACAACCCGATTTCACATGAGTATATATAAACTACACAAGCTATATATACTCACAAATATATTTTAAAGTATAGGTCTCAAATATGCATATTGAAAGAAGCATGGATCATGTAATATCCCGGAAGAGATTCGACAATTAATCGATTAAATAAAGAGAGGGACCTTAAAGGAAAGAATGAAATAGCGTTTTTCTCGAAGGGTTTTCTGAATTTTCTGGACAACTGGTCTGGCCTTGGCCTGTGGGAATTTCGGCCAAGGGGAGGGAGGAGCCCACCCTCCAACCCTAACCGCCCCCTCTCCCTCCATGCGCCGCCCCCTCCCTGCCTTGCGCCGCCTCCCCTGCCCCTTGCGCGCCCCCCAAGAAGACCTCTCCTCCCTCTCCTCCATTGCCGGTGATCAAGACCTCCATTCGCGCCAATGAGCGGAAGAAGGAAATCAATCGCAGCGAGGCGATTGGATTCGGAGGAAGGGAAGAGGAAGGGAAAAAGAGGAAAAAGAGAAGAGGTGGAATTCGTGGGGTGTTCGTCCTGTTCTACAGCGATTCGTCAAGGGTAATCCACCTAATTCCCCCACCTCAAATTCCAGATCCCTTCTTCTCACATCTGCATAACTTTTTTTGCCTGATCTGGGCAGCCAACAGATTCTGTCTCACTAAGACCACTTGTTCAACTATCTTCTGGACCAAATTCGGGCCCAAGACTGCCTTTTCACCCACCACTTCCAAGCAAATGGGTGACCTGTATCTACGCCCATACAACACTTCGAATGGTGCAACTTTAATTCTAGAATGGTAGCTGTTATTATAAGCGAACTCCGCTAAAGGCAGCTGATCTTACTCGTTGGTCAACGACTTTAATGAAAATGCACACTCTAGATCTTTCAAGCACTCCCTCGATCCCGGGTCGTACCAAACATTGTGTACCCCACTCTAGGACCCAAGGTGGTCCTAGTGATACACCAACCTCCAAATCTTCGTAACTAATAGAAGCGATTGAATATAACTTAGGTTATCATTCCCTTTGGTATCAACCCACACAACATGCACAACATATGTAACTCTTGTTCCAACTCTCAATCGATCTTTTTACCTTAACAAGGAGCACCTCTTTTAACTACGGATGCACAATAGTGCTCATTGTAAACCAACTCATTTACAAATAGAATTCAACTGAAAATAAAATATTCTCATCGCAACCACACATCACCAACTCCCCACCAAAAGGGTTAAATCAAAAGAAAAAACAAACGAGGATTCAACACGAGAACCTCTCCACATTCCAAGTAGGTAGTTTGCAAATAAACAACACATAAGTCAAAGGAGAATCACTCAAATGTCAAACCCGTCCATTATTTTTCCTGAACCGGAAAAACCACACATGCCAACATAAAGTCAACTCAAACCACAAAAAACTTCTGCTATCATCACATAGCTCAAACAAGAATCAAAGAGCATTTTACTACCCGAGAAAATATTATTTTTTCTTCTAGGAATGAACTTTCTCTTGATTCACAAGATTCCAAATCATCACACACCACACTAACTCATTTATCTTAAATTGGCAACATCAACTCTATGCTTAAACCGAGTGCATCCACCACACCTTTGTAGAGAGACTCTACTACCCTCACAATAACATACTCTAGCCAACTCCTCTACCAATAGGGTTACTTTGATAAATAATTTCCAATGCACCACATCATTGTTTTCACCCACAATCATTTCTCCACAATCCTTTAAGGATAATCAACTTGAAATTCTCAGCACACACACTCATTTACTACACTCAAATGATACTATCAAGGTGCATCACACTATTTAGAATCCATGTGTTCCTGTAGGACCGAAATGGCGACAGAGGGGGGTGAATGTCGCTCGCTTCAAAGATGCCCCCGATAAATGAAATACTGATTTTTTCAGAAGAATGCAAAACACAACACCACACAGAAAATTAAAATTAATTTCCTTGAAATTTGCAACGCATGCGACACTGAAAAATTCAACATAAATCAGAGACCAGCTAGTAAAAAATTCAACTGAAAATATCGCTGTTTGATCTGCATGCAAAATAGTCAAAGATCAGCAAGAAATAAAAAGAAAACGAGCAACGTTCAAGATCGACCTCTAAGAGCAACAATGTAATTGCTATTAGAAGTGGAAAATAGAAAAGGGAGACAAAGACCGAAAGAAGCAGAGAAAAGAAAAGCACATAGAGATCAGATGAAACTTGTCCGCTGTCCAAAAAGGAAAACCGAAAGTAGTAACTGCAGCTGAGAAAGAGAGCAATTTTCGGAAGTACTCAACCTGCTGCAGATGACTGAAAGCAAAAAGAAAATTGCAGCTTAAAACTGCTGTCGAACATCTGCTGTTCTACCCGAGCCAAAGAACACTGAATATCAACCCAAATATCTCATGGATTTTAGGAGGGGAAAGCACAGATTAAATAAAGAGCTCAAGCAGAAAATTCAGACCTAACAGGAAATACATGGAAATACTGAAGACAGCCGTTGGTAGAGAGAGAGGGACAAAGAAGAGACTGAAGTCTGAAAAGAGAAGAACCCAGATGAAAGACAGAAGAAGCACAGAGACTTGACGAAAACAACATGAACAGGAAATACTTCAGAGAAACAGCACAAAAAAAATGATAACAGGGCACAAGAGGAATGACTTCAACTAGAAACTACTGCTGGCCAAAAACTAGAAAACATAAACCGAGAGAACTAGCTAGAGAGGTCAAGCAATGGAATGCTCTCATGATTTCACTAGCCCAAAGACTACTGCTCAGATTTCACATGAGAGAACAAAAGTGCTATGCAATCACTGAGAGGAGAACAAAATGTAGAGAGGAAACAAAAACAAATTTCAGATTTTTCATTTCAAATTAATCGAGGAATATAGAGGAGTCCCGATACGTATGGGCAATACAACAAGAAAGATTACAAGACTCTCAATCCATCATCTCCCTCTCAATCCTCAAAAACACCAAGAGCCTCACATGCTTCTTGGGAGGAACACAACCCACACAAAGGGATGAATGAGCTCTCAAAACCCTAACTCACTCTCAAGTGTCCTAAGGGGTATGCAGCCCTCACCTCTATTTATAGCCCTTGGCTAACGGGTCTCCAACCCGTTCGGCTAAACCCTAACGGAGCCGTCTTCCGCGCTTATGCAGCCTTGCGAAATTCCGTTTCGCCCTCCCGCACCTTCCGGAAGCTTCCGCTCCTTGCCTCGCATGCCTCGCAACCACCTCGAGTCCACGTCGCTTCGACACATCCGACCGTTCTGACCTCAGCGCCACCTGCGCCTAGTCCGGTCCACCGTGTCTCGCCACGACTCCGCCTCGACGTCCTGCAGCCACACAGACAAGAAACACGTCAAATAGCACCGCTCGATACATGTAAGCATAATTAAATCCAAACATGTCACATTAACAGAATATGCATCCTAAACATGTTGATCAGGTTTGACCAAGTCCGACCGAGCCCGTTACACCTCGCAACGTCAGGGTCCGAACCAACCAACTCAAACTCGACTTAACTAAACCGATGTCAATTACTCATCATACACAACGGGATGACCTCCACATGGTCTCTTAATCTCCCCCTTGATGAGTATATTGACAAACCCAGAAAAAGCATATGAAGTTGAGTTTGAAGAGTCCAACATGGTCCATAGAAGAAGAATGAGGTTAATGACCATGTCGACAGAAGGAGCAAAAGAAAGAACAAGTTTTCCTCAAAGCTCCCAAAGTGGCTTTTTCAACCACTATTCTCCCCCTTTTGGCAATAAACCCATCAAGAATGCAGGAAGGAGAAAAAGTCATGAAAAAGGATAAATGGCTGAAGTTTGATTATTCTAAGCATTTAGAGCCATGAGAATTATCCAAAAATGACCATAATGTATTACACCAAGCTATAATTCAGAAAGCTATCTAGATCATGGCAGAATATGTATACACCAGCTAGAAGCAAATAGATGACAATCTGAAAGTGAATGCAGATTATGAGCATGTCAGGTCATCAATTATCAAAGTCTAACTAGAGACATCCAAAGATGATGCAAGCCATGTCAATCAAGCTAACCGAAACCAAGAATCTAATATTGAGTCCAAATAAAGTGCTATACGCTCAAGAGTGACAAATTGGTTTAAGTATTTGATTCTTTTAATAGCTTAAGCAAATTGAGCACAAATGATATTCTTCTTTTGCAACTTATGGTTGTTTTCAACCCATATTTTTATCATGTGCTAGATCTCAAGCCTTATGCGATCATTCCAAGCGAGAAGCTTAAGGAAATAATCTTGGTCATCCAAAACTCCCCCTGAGTTCATGCCTACTGCAATGGCAAGCCGTCTCATGAGAAAGAATTGGTGAGATCAGTTTTTTCGCACAAAAGAGATCATTTTGCTTTTGAAATGCTTGTACTAACCTATGCATCATCAAGAGGCTAAAACAGCTCAATCTAAGGCTCAAAAGAGAGATTCAACGCTCAACTTAGCCTATTTGACATGACATGAATCATAAAAGGATAGCTCAAGAAAGACTAATCTCAATTGCTAATCATGACAAGTTTTTAGTTCAGAGTAGAGCAAGTTTTAATTAAGTCATCATGGCAAAAGCTAGTATGCACATATGAAGCCATGATAAATCTAGCAAATAAGTCATAAATCATGGCAAGATGTAAAGCATCGTAAGCATGTCATATCCGGATAATAATCAAGGCTCAATGTAGTTATCTTACAATGCAAAATGATATGCAGAAAATCCAGCTCCCCCTCAACATGTGATGCAACTTTTAGTTCAAGTTGAGTTATGTCAAATTTAAGCTTCAGAAGCTCCCAAATGAACTCCCCTTGAACCAAAGCAATAAAAACGAGAAGCTGGCAAAGAAATCAAGAAAGGCAGTCCTTAAAGCATAGATAAGATAGAGAATACTAATGGCTCAGACCGACTCTTATCTACCACATATGACTCCAGGACGAACAGCTGTCGAGAAAAACACACACTAGAGAGCAAACACGCACTGCCTACCCGAGGGTGGCCCAACCCTCGCTAGAACCTAAAAGACGTGAGTGAGCTCAACCTAATGAGATAAGAAACAGCTATCCTGAAAGCACAAGACAAGAGTAAGGAGTCTAAGCAACTCAGCAAGAGACACACTCTAACCTATGCTAGAAGGACTAAACCCAATGCACCCGCAGATGCAATGCAGCAGTAAGGAGACAGAAGCATAAATAATATGATAAAGCAATAAAGCCCAAAGCTCCCCCTCACAACAGTCCATAAGGACAGACCACCCCAAGCTCTCCCCGCAGAGCTGAAAACCTAGAGCTATCCAATGGCTTGGTGAAGATATCAGCCAGCTGGTGGTCACTTTCCACAAACTGGAGCACAATGTCACCCTTCTCCACATGATCTCGAATGAAGTGATATCTGATATCAATGTGCTTGGTCCGAGAATGTTGCACTGGGTTCTTAGCAATGCTAATCGCAGACGTGTTATCGCAGAAAAGCGGAACACGGTCGCTAGCTAACCCAAAGTCCCGCAGAGTCGAGACCATCCAAAGTACACAGCTACAAAGAATCGGCCGCAGACAACGCACTCGGCCTCGGCGGTGGATCGTGCAACACCGGATCGCAACACCGGATGCTTCCTCAAGACCAAGAAACGAGAATTGCCAATGAACCGGCGGTGCGAAATGCTCTTCCTATCTATCCTACACCAAGAAAGTCGCATCCGAAAAGGCTCTAAGGGATGAGCAGGAGGAGGAAGAGTACCGATACCATAGTCAATGGTAGCTCAAGGTACCGAAGATGCGCTTCACCTTGGCGGTGAGACACGCGAGGAGAAGCCTGAAACCGAGCACATAGACACACGGAAAAGTGTATGTCCGGTCTCGAGGCAGTGAGGTACAAGAGAGAGCCAATCATACTCCTGAACTCCTTTTGATCAACTGGCTCGCCGTCCTCATCTGGGTCAAGTGTGGCTGTAGAAGCCATCGGGGTTGACACCGGCTTTCCATCACTCATGTCGAAACGTCTCAGGAGGTCACGAGTGTACTTGCCTTGATGCAAGAAGGTACCCTCCCGAGTCTGCTTGATTTGGAAACCGAGGAAGAAAGTCAACTCACCCATCATGCTCATCTCAAACTCGGTGCTCATGACATCCGAGAACTGTGAAACTAGAGCATGAGAAGAGCCACAAAGATAATGTCATCGACATAAATTTGAGCGAGCAAAGGTCATTATAAGCCGGCGAATGAACGGGGTCTTGTCAACTTTACCCATCTCAAAATCATGTCTCAATAGATAGGACTTAAGCCTCTCATACCAAGCTCTAGGGGCCTGCTTAAGTCCATACAACGCTTTGGAAAGCTTGAAGACGTGACTAGGGTATTTGGAGACAGAAAAGTGACACGCCAGACTTGGAGCATGTGACTCGTTCAAAGAGGTCTCCAATCATCTGCTCTGAAGGATGAGATTTTTGGATATGTCTTGGAGGTCCGGGATGAGATGAAGAAGTGGCCTCTACCTCGTGACCCGACGGGTAGGAGCAGAGCCACTAGCTCCGAGGAAGTCAGAGGCATAGTCGATCACCTTGAGGTGCGGTGAAGAAGGCACCTCAAGGGGTGGATGAGGGACTGGATCGGTAGACAACCCTTGTCTCCATCATCCTCATCATCCACAAAGATGGTCTCGGATGCTCTAGAGAACACGAGATATCGGGCCTAGTCCGGGACCGCCTCATCGAAAGTCACCTCACGTGTTTCTACCATTTTGCTAGACTCAGCCTGACCCTATAGGCCTGCCAAGAAGTCGAGTAGCCTAGAAAGATCCCATCACAAGAACGTGACTCGAACTTATCTAGGTTCCGGACTTGAATAAAGCACTTGCAACCAAACACACGAAGTGAGAAACACCGGCTTCGCCCATATCTCAACTCGTAAGAAGTGCGGTGCAAGTGTGCAAGAAGAAAACTCGTTCGAGACATGGCACGCGGTGGCTATAGCCTCGGCCCAAAACTTCCGCGGTGTAGAGTACTCATCAAACATCGTCCTGACCATCTCGATCAAGGTACGGTTCTTCCTCTCCACGACGCCATTCTGTTGTGGGATGTGCGGAGAAGAGAATTGGTGCTCTACACCTGTCTCACCACAGAACCTCTCGAAGTAGGAATTCTTGAACTCTGTGCCATTGTCACTACGGATCGCTCGTAAGGCACCTGGAAGCTCAGCAGACGACCTCTTGAAAAGACCTCGAAATGTGTAAACGTCTCATCCTTTAAGGCTAAGAAAACACCCAAGAGTACCTCGAATAGTCATCGACCACAACAAGAACGTACCACTTCCTCTCCGCCGATCGCACTCGAGCCGGTCCAACTGTGTCCATGTGGAGCAATGTCTGGTGCATCGGTCATCGTGCTCGTGACCGGAGGATGAGAAGCGGCAACCATCTTGCCGTGCCGGCATGGAGCGCAAACAAGATCTTTGACCATCTTGAGTTTCGGCAGACCACGAATGAGATCGTGGCCGCTAACTCGGGTCAAATGGTCAAATCCAATATGACCAAGTCTCCTATGCCAGAAAGAAAGGTCACGGGACTCAGAGGCAACCAAACACCGGAGAGGATCACCAGAAGACTCAGAAAAATCAGCACGAAAGATCCTCCCAAAACGAGAAATCCATAAACCGGACCACCAAGAATCAAGAATTTTGCAATTGTTTTTCTTAAAACTCACTTCAAAGTCGTCATCGGTGGTGAGAAGCGGAAAGCAAATTATATCGCAGCTTACTAACCAAGGCAACATCTCTCAAAATAAATGAATCATTAATGTGCACTGTACCTTTGGCGATGACACGCCCAGATGAAGCGTCTCCGAAGGTGATCGTCTCATCACCGGAGCTCGCAAGGAAGAAAACCAACGGGAATCTCCGGTCATGTGTCGTGAACACCCGGAGTCTACGAGCCAAACCTTTCCCTTCCCTGCCCGGCGAACCTGAGTCAAACAGAGTAAAGTCGAGTAATGGGGTAAATCAATGGTGATTTTGGCACCCAATCTTGAGTAACACGTCGGCGCGATGAAGTAGTCAAGCACGACCGACCTCTATCTACCCTCGCCTCCGTCGCTCAAAGCGCGAAGGTCTATGAGCAGACACTGAAGTCGGTCTTTGGATTCGATCGCTATGGGAGAGCGAGTCGACGCTGCCGGCGAGAAGTCGATCACGCCGCGGTAGGCATCTCGATGGGAAAGCGAGATCTACCCTCGGGGCGGCGGAAGTCACGACCAGAGAGAGCACGAGGCGAAAAAGCGAAGACTCGGAAAAACCAAGTCTTGGTGCTTGCCCAAAGCTATCAACGATGCAAGCCTTGACCTCGTGTTGGTCTTAGGTGCACTCAAGGTCCAGGGCTGACCACGAATACGCTTAAGAGACTCAACACGGTCTCTACGCGATCTTGGCGTTTGAAGCAATGGTCAAATAAATGCCCATCCTTCGGCGAAGGTGCAATGATACCATATACGAGGGGCTAAAGTAGCATGAGATGGCTTCGCCCGAGAGGCGAGCGCATGTGAAATCACCTTGCTATCGAAATCCCTTGGACAAAGCCCGCTGATTTAAATTGAACATTCTTGTTCTTGGGCTTGACCTCAATCATACCTGCGGCTACGGGTCTGAGCACGACAGGTGGATGCTTCCTCACATCCTCACGGAAATCATATCCTAGACCTTGATTGAACTTGCAAATCTTTGACTTGTCTAGAATAAGATTCAGCTTTTTCTTGCCTCCAACGAATCTTTCAAGAGTGTTCATAAGGTACTGGCACTCCTGAAAGAGAGAGGTGCAAGAGGAGCAAGGGGAAGGAGAAGTGACAGCAGGAGGAGAGGAAGAAGAACCAACAGCAGAAGAGCGAATGGCACGTCGTATCTCTCCTTATGCACGGTAGTCTCAACCTTGAGGGCTTCGCAGACACACGGTGGGCAGTCCTAATCCTAGCCATTTGGTCTTCGTAACTCTTCCTAAACGTCTCTACCATGTCCTTATCCTTTTCCAACACCTCAAACGAAGGCACAAGCGGGCGTGATTTTCTAGAAGGTCCTTAGTTAGCTTTACACATTTTTCATCCAATGCAATCAAGTCAGATTTTAGTTTATTACAACTATTGCATGGTGAGCTAACAGATCCTTAGAAGCATATTGAGCCAATCATTATTATCATCAACAAATTCTTGAAACTATTTGGAGACGATTCAAGTTCAGCAGAAGCTTGGGACAATTTACACATGACGCAATAGGCTCAAGAAGAAAAGCTTGTAATTCGCAATTTTATGATCTGCCTGCTTTAGATTCATCTTCAAATTGTTACAACTTTCACAAGTCTCGGGCAGATCGAGAAGCAATGTATAAAGACCTCTAAAAGCATTATCCTTATCCTCACATGAGGTGCAAGAAATAGTCTCAACAAGAGAAGATGAAACAGAACTATCCTACTCATCTCAAGCTCGAGAAGAAGACTAATGTTCTCCACCTTAACAATATCAAGCTCGTGAGGACACACTATCATGCGAGGTCCTTAGTTTCTCCATATCACCCAACAGGCGCAAGATGTATCACAATCATCACGGAGGGAGCGGATGTAAGTGAAGTAAGCTCCGTGATAGTCTATCTACTTCTTTCTCTAACTCAAGACACCTAGCCTTAGCTCTAGCATGAAAACCACCTAGCTTAAGAAAAACATGATTGAGCTGGTCGTAGGTGGGGCATACCGTCCGAGTCGAGATGTACTCATTGTCGCTCGATTAGCCCTCGAGGGCCATGAAGCACATGCCGAGAAGTCGCCGCCACCATCCTTGGGCTCTTGGTCCCCGTCCGTCGTCGTCGCTCCATCCCTCCACCTCGCCGAGGTCGAGGTCGTCGAAAGCGGTGAGGACGGTGGAAGAGCTTCTTAGCCTTCCCAAAGTTGCGGAACTTCTTCTTGCCTTGGACAGGTGCTGAGAGCTTTGTGTTGCGGTTCTTGTCGGTGTAGTCGTTCTTGCCCGAACCGCCGTAGTCGCCTTTACCCTTCCCCAGCTTGGGGCAGTTTGCTCGGATGTGGTTGGGGCCACCACACTCGAAGCAAATCACGGGTCCTCCTCTTTTTCCGTCCCTCCTTCTCTTGTAGGCATGAGAAAATTTCCGAGCAAGGAGAGCCAACTGATCATCCGCAAGCTGCTCTAACTGATCATCAGTTACGTCACAGAGAGCAGCAAGGGAGAAACCGCAAATCGAATCAGAAGAGAGGCCCGAAGAAGAAACGAGATCGGTGACCAAGGCCATCGACTGTGACTTCGACCTACGAGAGACAACGTCAATCTCGTGAGTCTTGAGGCGCGAGTACAGCGTGTCAAGAGTCAGGGTCGAGAGGTCTGTCGTGTCTTTGATGGTGGTCACTTTCATTTCCCAAACACGCAGATCGAGTGCAGTGAGCATCTGACGAGCGTTGTCCGAGTCGGGGTATGTGAGACCGACCGCTCGGAGGTTGCTCAAGATCTTGTGAAAATGCGCAAAACACTCATCAAGGGACTCGCCAATGAACATTTCAAACTTGTTGTAATCTCGCTGAATGGTCTGTCGCACTGCCTTTATTTGGGTGGTGCCCTCATGGTAAGCATTGAGGGTCGCCCAAATATCGGCGACGGAAGATGAGATATACGGTCAAACTCACTACGACTCGTGCCACAGGTTATGATGTTCCTTGCCTTAGCATTTGCCTCAACGTCGACCATGTTTCCGGCATTGGCGTCCTCATCGGCGAACAACAACCGAACCTTGACCTTTCGCCGATGGTGTAGCCACGAGCACGGATGTAGGTCTCCATCCGACTCTTCCAGAAGGGATAGTCCATCCCATCGAAGATCGGGGGCTTGGTCGAGTACTTGTCCGTCGCCATGGCTCTTGAGACCGGTTAAGATCTATGAGGAAGAGCTAACCGGCTCTGATACCAATTGTAGGACCGAAATGGCGACGGAGGGGGTGAATGTCGCTCGCTTCAAAGATGCCGCCGATAAATCAAATACTGATTTTTTCAGAAGGATGCAAAACACAACACCATACAGAAAATTAAAATTAATTTCCTTGAAATTTGCAACGCATGCGACATCGAAAAATTCAGCATAAATCGAGACCACTAGTAAAAATTCAACCGAAAATATCATTGTTTGATCGCATGCAAAATAGTCAAAGATCGTGAGAAATAAAAGAAAACGAGCAACGTTCAAGATCGACCTCTGTTAGCAATCAATGAAATTGCTATTAGAAGTGGAAAATAGAAAAGGGAGACAAAGACTGAAAGAAGCAGAGAAAAGAAAAGCACATAGAGATCAGTGATCGAAACTTGTCCATTGTCCAAAAGGAAAACCGAAAGTAGTAACTGCACTGAGAAGAGAGCAATTTTCGGAGTACTCAACTGCCGCAGATGACCTGAAAGCAAAAGAAAATTGCAGCTTAAAATCATTGTCGAACATCTATTTGTTCTACCCGAGCCAAAGAACACTGAATATCAACCCAAATATCTCATGGATTTTAGGAGGGGAAAGCACAGATTAAATAAAGAGCTCAAGCAGAAAATTCAGACCTAACAGGAAATACATGGAAATCAAGAAGGCAGTAGTTGGTAGAGAGAGGGACAAAGAAGAGACTGAAGTCTAAAAAGAGAAGAACCCAGATGAAAGACAGAAGAAGCACAGAGACTTGACGAAAACAACATGAACAGGAAATACTTCAGAGAAACAACACAAAAAAAATGATAACACGGCACAAGAGGAATGACTTCAACTAGAAACTACTGCTGGCCAAAAACTAGAAAGCATAAACCGAGAGAACTAGCTAGGAGAGGCTGCAAGCAATGGAATGCTCTCATGATTTCACTAGCCCAAAGACTACTGTTCAGATTTCACATGAGAGAACAAAAGTGCTATGCAATCACTGAGAGGAGAACAAAATGTAGAGAGGAAACAAAAACAAATTTCAGATTTTTCATTTCAAATTAATCGAGGAATATAGAGGAGTCCCGATACGCATGGGCAATACAACAAGAAAGATTACAAGACTCTCAATCCATCCTCTCCCTCTCAATCCTCAAAAACACCAAGAGCCTCACATGCTTCTTGGGAGGAACATAACCCACACAAAGGGATGAATGAGCTCTCAAAACCCTAACTCACTCTCAAGTGTTCTAAGGGGTATGCAGTCTCTCACCTCTATTTATAGCCCTTGGCTAACGGGTCTCCAACCCGTTCGCCGGCTAAACCCTAACGGAGCCGTCTTCCGCTTGTGCGGCCTTGCGAAATTCCGTTTGCCCTCCCGCACCTTCCGGAAGCTTCCGCGCTCCTTGCCTCGCATGCCTCGCAACCACCTCGAGTCCACGTCGTCTTCGACACATCCGACCGTTCTGACCTCAGTGCCACCTGCGCCTAGTCCGGTCCACCGTGTCTCGCCACGACTCCGCCTCGACGTCCTGCAGTCACACAGACAAGAAACACGTCAAATAGCACCGCTCGATACATGTAAGCATAATTAAATCCAAACATGTCACATTAACAGAATATGCATCCTAAACATGTTGATCAGGTTTGACCAAGTCCGACCGAGTCCGTTACACCTCGCAACGTCAGGGTTCGAACCAACCAACTCAAACTCGACTTAACTAAACCGATGTCAATTACTCATCATACACAATGGGATGACCTCCACATGGTCTCTCAGTTCCACTATTCCCACATAATATCATTAGCCTCCAAGGTTCTAGTATAGAACACCAAACTAAAATTTTCCATCTCCAGGGCTCCTATATTTGTACTTCCCACCCTCAAATTCAGTGATTAAAATTCCCACCATCAGACATGCTCAATCATTAACAACCACATGGAAACATATTCTCAACCTAATTATCTTTAGGAAGATTCTAACTCTTGGAGGGTTACTCACTGAAGCCAAGTTATACATGGTAATAATTCAACAATCTCTACTATCCCAATAATTCCGCTAACGGTTAGACTTGTTCACAATTATAATCTCATTAACCACACCATCATAATCCTCCTACTAACCCTTGCAAAGTACTCAATCACAATACTCCAATAAAATTGATCAAGATTCTCATACTTTCAATAATTCTAATGTTTCATCAAAATGAACGAAACACTCTTGAACCACAATTTACTAAAGGTTCTTCTAGTTGCAACAGTATAATTAGTTAGCTCCAAAGACAAACATCTTCTTTAAATCAAATCCTCACCGAGAATTATTCGACAGAATCAATTTATCACTCCATGAATCTCAAACAACTTGATACCCACAATTCCACCAAAATCAATCATATGACCACTCCAACCAGTTGCCATACACATCCTAAAGGACTTTGCAATCCAAATCGGTTACCCCTTTCTTAGAAGAGGCAAGAAGAAGTAAATTTTAGCACATGGGAAGATGTTACCATTCGCAATAGACACCAGACTAAGGGAAATAGCAATGATCTTGGAAAACAAAAGATAAGTTTACAGTTGAAGGCACATGCCCCTCAAGAAGAAAAGTATCAAATCTTAACCAATAAGAATACAATATTGTCATTTAAACGCAAGAAACTCTTATGCGATGAAAATAAGAAGTCAAGCACACCTCTAAAAGTTACACGACTTGACTCCAACCTCAAATACCTTTACCACACTCTTTCCTTTAACAAAGAGAACATCTTTATTTGATTATGGTATTGCCTTGACATTTCCAACAAAATAGACTTGAAGACCACAATACAATAATCCCTTAAGAACTAATAAAACCTCTCAACACGTCACTTTGCTCAAAATAATTTCAGCTGCCACATAAATCATGAGGTCCAAAAGATCGCGTACGTAAATTTCAAAACTTTTGATTTAAGTAGTATCATGGAAGTTATCAAATTCTTTTATTTATGGAACATTCAACATTTTCATCACAACCACATACTGACAATCATACTAACATCAAAATAATACATTCTTAACAAGAATCATCATATCCCTTGATAAACTTTTCCAAAAGGAACACAATAATTCACTTCATCATGTTTCTATTATCTAAACAAGAATGCAACTACTTGATCTAGGAAAAGTCTAGTGCACAAACCACAATATTGAAACAAAACTTTTTTAACAAGCTGGTACTAGAACACGACAATCTCAAAGAAAACTGTTATGAGCATAGATTCAACATTCCTGTAACACCCCAGGACCTATATTACCCTGGGATGCTACTAAAACCACTGCACAACTAGCCAATTTATAAGATAAAATAAACTGGCAACAATTACTAAACAAGATAGTATAAGCGGAAGCATAAACAACTAAGGGAAAACAGAATAGTGATAACAATTCAATATTCATAATCAACTCCAACGTAATAACCAAAGGAACAGTTCACAAATTTAACATTATTAAGATGAAACAATCATCGACAAGATAGCTAAGCAAAAGACTATAATCCTTTCAACTTTATTTCAGCATTAAAATATAATCCAAGTGCATAAGTGTGGTGCCGCTCTACCCTTCCTATGCATGCTCAAAGTCCACCTGTAGGGAGGGGGAAACAAGGGTGAGATAAAAATCTCAGCAAGTAAACAGTTTAACAGGCTATTCAAACTACAAACAATTATACATCATCATTTATAATTCCATACAACCACAACCACAATTCATGTCCACAATTATTAACCACCACAAACTTCCATGAATCATACCTCTTCAATTTCAGATTTAAATAGCATATGAATGCAGTCATTTTATCCACAAATAAATGCAAATGAATGCTTCATGTTATGCTCTACATCACACTTTCCCAACAGGATAAAAGGTGCATCGTATTACGGCAATATACGATGTTGTACCGGTACGGTTGCGGCTAGGTGCGGCGACATCCACATATGCAAATGTCATGATATGAATGATATGATAATCATAAATCACATTAATCCATCCTCAAAGTAGCATCATCATGCTCACAACATATCCACATCTACCATATATTATTTTCATGTTCCACATTATAACATTAAGCAAGAATTCCACATGTCTACTAGCAAATTATCCAATCATGTCAATTGATCAATAATTGCTATCATCACCACATTTACAAAATCATGCAACCATGGCATAATGTATCAAATTACGATAATAATGTAGAGTGCAAGTAGAAGAAATAACGAGTTAAACAGTAGCAACCACCGCTACGTTTACTTGCCTCAACCGACGAAGCGAAACAAATCAAAGGCGCTCAGGAGCAAAACCACCTGTCCAAAAGGCATCTCTCAGCACAACGCTACAGCATACAAACACAACTTAATAATTAAAGACGTCGCTAGAACCCCGAACCCGCACAAACTCCTCTCCGTTCAACAATTCAACAAACTACCCACTGCAGCAGCACTGCTTAACATTTTCGTATCTTTTAAAATATTAAGCAAATTATAGCAAACGATATACCTCTGGTTTCCTCACTTAAATGTCTACATTTTTTATGTAGATCATATATTTTTATTTTGATCAGAGCTAGGTGTAATTTAATGCACAAAACAGAGGAAGTTCTCTGTTCTGGCAGACTGGACAGCAAGATTCAAATGCGTCCCAACAACAGTACAGGGGTCCAAAAAATATAATTGTTATACAGCAGCTATATTACCAATTTCTCTACAATTTTATCAATTGCAACCATGATCATAAAAATCATTTATTACCTCTAAATCACAGTTTAATAGCAGTCTGTCCCAATCTGCTCGCCTGACAAACAGCGGTATTTCCACAGCCATAAATTCTGAAAAAAATATAGGAGATGTGTTTCGAAGTCCTCTAAAACTTTCCTTTTGGGAGGGTCTACAGGAAAAAATTTTACTAGGTCTAAACGGTGCAAACAGACGCGCTGCGCGAATCAATCTACAGGCAGACAGCAGGTAATCTCTAATCGGGCAATCAAACTATTAATCTCCTTCAAAATCCGTGCCAAGAACCCTAATTATTCAGAAAACATAGGGTATGAGATGTGGAAAAATTACCTAGATGATCCCTTGAGATCACCCCTCTTCTTTCCTCCTCTTCTTCCTTCTCTTCTCCTTCTTCTCCTTCTCCTTCTCCTTCCTCTCCTCGGCTTCAATGGCAGCAGCAAGGGGGGCGCCAATCTGCTGGGAGGGGCGGCCACAGGGTGGAGAAAGGGAGGTGCGACCACAGGGTGGGAAAGAGGGGAGGAAGTGGCGGTGCAAAGGGAGAAGGGGCGCTAGGGTTAAGGCGGGAGGGGGTGTGGCCAAGGGGGGTGCGACCACCCCCTTGGGCCTAGGCCCAGGGCTGTCAGCCCACTCCTCAGACAGGCCACTCTAAGTTTTTAATTTAATTTTTAATGTATTTTATTCATTTTATACTGTTCTACAATTTTTATTTTTCCCTTCCCGCGATTTACCGAAAAACCGGCGACTCCGCGATTGTTTTAAAACTTACGCCATAACGACGTTTAGGATATTACAATTCCACCTTATGTTCAACAATTAGAATGAAATATCATCAATCTTCAATGATATAAGCTCTATAAGACAAGGTTTTATAGGTCAATACTTCAACATTCCTCTATTTCTTTATACGTACTTCAACAATATTGCATAGTGAAAGATAGATGAACCTAGAAGTTATACATGCTTATATGTATCTAAATAAAGGACAGATTAAAGATTAATATTACTAAGGCAATATTCTAACACCTTCTTACTTAATCATCTCGAACGGTTAGATTAATTACCGAAGACAAAAATAATTCAATTTACCCAACAGGATAGAAATTTAAACAATCATAATAATCGTTCTAATTCTTTTTGCACACTCCTCAAAACTCCATGAGTTCCAATCATGTATAGACAAATTCTTAATCACAATTCTTCAAGAAACTATTACGAGGCGACATCAAATTAATCAACTACACTTCCGAGGATGCTAGTTGAAATTAATTATGCACCACGCTAACATCTCAACTTGTTAATTTCATACCTTATGATTTAATTTATATGATTACCACATTCCACTTAAGCATAGCAAAACTCCACAAAGAATTTTAACACTCTCTTTCAAAAAGGAGAGGAATTAAGTTTCAACACGCGAAATAATCCAAAGAAATACAAAGATCCAAGGCTTTCCCATGTTAACGAATTTGCAGCATAAAACTTTTATTAATAACAATACCAAGTGAACAAATGAGACTTATTTCACAACAAGACAAAACTCCCACGAAGGGACCAAACTTGCAAATCAACAATGTTCTCAAGTAGGAAAAACATCTCAATATTCCAAAAAACAACAATTACTTCGAAGAACAGGTAGAGACTAATTGAAAACCCTCAACTGCAATGAACCACGAACCCAAGATAAATTCATCCTCCACCACATGGTAAGAATTGACCAAATTCAACTCAAGGAAGAGAGAAACTTTTCTAAAGAACTCATTTCTAACCTCTGAAACTAAGTTACCCAAGGAATAGTGATATAACCTAGCCATGCCTATGGCCACACCACGATCTCTATGTCTCGACATCAACTATCACCACACATAACAATCATATAGTCAAATCATAGGCACAAAAGATCATCTCATAGCATAAAACATCAATACAACGTATTGGATGCGTAAATACAATGCTTGACCCATCTCATCCTACTGTGCACCAGTGTGTCAATTTAATAATTCAATTACCACAGACCTAATGCCCGCTCTGATACCAACTGTAACACCACAGCCAAATAATGACCTAGAATGCTACCAAACTAGTAACGTAACAAGGATAAACTAAATACGTCTCACAAAATTTTGGCAGAACCTCCCCTAAATAGTTATCTATGCCAGAGAGTTCAACAAGAAGAATTAATAATAATAGATATTCAACAGGTATTTCGACCAAGACTAAACAAAACTGATTGTCACTTCAAAACACATGCTATGCAATATGATCAACAATATATTTATCTCTTTCTCTTTTGTATTTTACTGGTAATGCAAAGTGCGCATCCGTCGATGCACACCTATACCTGTACCATCTGGTACAGGGACCAATTGCCCATACTCCGCAAGTATAGGGACCTTTAGCCCATCATCAACATGCGGGGACCTCAGCAAATGCTTGGTCATCACATGACCAAATCTTCAATAGGCCAACATGATGTATATGTATGAAGGTCTCACTTTAATAAAAATATGCATCCATAACAACTTTGCACAAGGAATACTCATGAATTCCATAACTCACAAACAACCATGAACATTACTGGGTACGTCTTCATCACAACCATGAACACAATTGCTCACAATATAAATCAAACATTGACATTCCACAATATCAATGTAAACCATCATTATACTTGCCTTAATCATGAGAACAAGGCGTGCGGCGCCGCCCGGACCGATCCACCACCTGAATAATAATTATAACATATACTAAGATAACAGTAGTGGACCTTAGACCAAATAAAAATAATCACAAACTTTCAAAAATGTCTAACTCGGTTCCAATCCCCCAAATCCTACAGGTCATCCTACCCCCCTCTATGGACAGTCCACTTCAAAAATTCATATCTATTGGTATAAGAGTCCAAATAATATGTTCTTAGACTTTTTGAAAAGATAATTAAATTATCCAACTAAACCTAGTTGGTGAATCTCCCTGAATCGGCCAACTATTACCCGCAACATCCAGTTTTCTAAAACATCAATTTCACATGGGTTTTCTGGACAGAGTACTAAAAATACCATAACGTTCAGCACGAGTATCTGAATCATGATTTCTTGAGCTTTCTGAAAAGCTGAGACAATTATCTACACCTTTCATAATACTAAGCTCCTCAGATTCTCCCGTTTTCTAATCGCCCAACCTACTTTACCTAAACCTGACAGAAAACTCATAATCTGCAGAACAGTCCCACTAAAAAAATCATAACTTCTGTTACAAAGGTCCAACAACACGTTCTAGTACTTCACGGAAATATGGAGATGTCCTCTACAAAACTCTAGTAGACGTCCAGAGCTGAATCCCCACGAAACTACCCCAACACGGCCATCTAACGAAATATGTCCTGGCAGACCAGAATACCGATATTGCTACAACAATTAAAATATGCATCTAACCGGGGGAAATAGGGGTTACTCTTGATGAACTGCTGAAGAACACGATGAACACCATGCAATCTCCCTCTCCCTTCCTTTTCCCTTTTTCCTCTTCCTCTTCTTCTTCTTCCGGGTCAAAAACACCTCCTGGCGATCGATCTCCTTCCTCCGCTCGACCGGCAACAACAGGGATCTTCTTCACCAATAGCAGGGGGCTTCAATGAAGGAGGAGGTGCTGCTGGACATGGTGGAGGCGCAAGGGGAGGGGTGGTGCAAGGGGAGAGGAGGGGAATAGGAGTGGCGGCTAGGGTTTGGGGAGGGCCTCCCCTTTTGGCCGGCCACACCTGGGCCAAGGCCTAGGCCCAGGTTGTTAGGATTTTTCAGAAATCCCCCTCCAAAACTTATTGTTTAATTCTTTTCTATAAGGTCTCTTCCTCCAATTAATCGATTAACTCTCGAATCGCTTTTGGGGTATTATAGTCATGATGGTGTAGAAGATGAGGATGTCAAGAAGTAGGTTGTGTAGCCCCAGTTGGCTGCTTGTGGGCACCTCCTAAGGGTCCCACATGTGCGCTTCATTTCCGCTGCTGCATTTTATTAATTTCGGACTAATCGGCCTATGAGTAAGTCTACTATTATATTTACGCTTTCGCATGATATGTACTTTGATGTTCAGTACTGTATCTGTGAGCACTATCTACTGATCTAGGGAATAGTGCGGTGGAATCATAGAGGATTTCGGATTGCAAAATCCGGGTCCGACAATGGGCAAGGAGAGTCCACATCGGAGACGATGGACCTGACAGGTGGGTCCTCCTCTCAGTGGCACAAAGGGATGGGCGACCGAGATGCAACATGGGCGAAGTGACTACACGGATGCGCGATGCGTGTCGGCCATTCGGTGGGCGGGCGCGGACGCGGATGCGCGCCGCATAGCAAACGCAAGCAGGTTAGGCCGTCGGCCAAAACGGGCCAAAGGGAGAAGGTGGGCTGGTGTGGCTCATGCGCGGGCTGGGCCGAGGGAATAGTAGCAAGCTCGGCCTATCACTGTTTAAGGATTTTTTTAGGGCTTTTCTATTTCTAGAAATTCAAACAAATCCTTTTGAGCTCTAGAAAATAGCAAATAAATCCAAAAAAATTCACATAAAATTCCAGAAAAAACATTGAGACTCAAGGAACCCAAGAAAAATATTTCTACCAAATTTTAAAGTTTAACTTAGTCAAATTAAATCCTTTTAATTAATAAAAATTCTAATTAAGCTTTAATTAATTCTGGAAAAATCCAAATGGTGAATTTTATTTTAAAAGTTTCAAAAAGGCTATGAAAATTAGGATGTTACAACATGAGAGGTGGCAGTTAGGGTTTTGATGGGTGTGTTTCGGGATACCTCCCTCAGCCCCGTACCTTTCTGTACATAGCTTCCAATCAGATCCTTATCCAATATGAGAAGCGATCAAATCCCACTCGAAAACTATCATCCAGACCCTTATTGTTACAGCCCATTATATGTGTGACTCTGTAGGTTCATGTGTATTTGGCCATGGGCCGAAAACTCCTTTTCAGTTCATAAGTCAGTTGCGGTCCCTAGCAAGACATAATAACTCCCAAACATATATAAAGATCATATCGGACGAAGCTATATAGTGCTTATGTACGGATCCCTTTGCCTCGTGATACCAGATCGAATTCAAGGCAAGAAGCGTGTCATCCTATGATAGCTCGGTGCTTCACTCAAACCTATAGTGGATTACTCAGTTATGATCGACTCCTCAACCACAGTCGGCATGGTCATGTACTATCTTAGTCCAACCACATCGAGGGGCCAAGAGATATCTCTCCTGTTATATAAGAGGAGCAAATTCCATCTTGATCGGTCATATTCCTCCGCATGTTTCATAGCAAACTCGAAAGCTACCTTTATGACCACCCAGTCACGGAGTAGTGTTTGGTAACCTCTAAGTAAACTATTACACATGTAGGACATAATGATAATCTCAAGTCTAAGGATTCTACATATAATATGTATGAGACCAACTGATCACACTTAAGAATATAACAATTCCCACCGTGTCTTATGATGGGTCAATCCAATATCATGTTCTCTAACATGTGTACACATTATTAATTTGATATCTCATATCCATGATCTGTGAAACATGATCAATAATCAATACATGTGTTGATCTATAAATCATAATTGTCCCACATAATGATATAAGACCATGGATAATTTAGAATAACATCAAAACATGAATAAAGAGTTCCACGAATAAGTCATATACTTGTTGATCAATATGAAAGACATTTCTTCAAGGGACAAAATAACATTTTATTCAAATGATCATAAATATAGAAGTGATACAATCTTCTCCATGATTGCCTCTAGGGCATATCACAAACACCCTTGAGGGGGTGGACCTCAAGCATACGTGGAATGGAGATTGCCTTCGTCGCTATAACGCATAGCAAGAACAGCAAGGGTAGTCCTTGTGTAATGAATGTCTGCGCATATGTACAAGCTCACCAGCACAAAATGGGACATTATAAATAAAATTTTCATTTTGACACATCAGCCATTGTCCTCGAGTACTAGGCATAGAGTCCTCGGGCTCCACGCTAACTCTGCGGAGTATAAAGCGCTAGAAACTTTACGTGTCCTAGACAACTCTATAGAGTATAATAAGAGCGAGGAGACCTCAGGATCCATGCCAACTCTGTGGAGTTTGAATAAGAACATGGAGACCTCGAGCTCCACGCCAACTCTACTGAGCCTAAATAAAAGTGCAGAGACCTCGGGCTCCGCGCCAACTCTACAAAGTCTAAATAAGAGCACAGAGACCTCAAGCTTCGCGCCAACTCTGCGGTGTATAAATAAGAGAGTGGAGTTCTTGGGCTCTACGCTAACTCTACGGAATCTAAATAAGAGTACGGAGACTTTGACCTCCGCGTCAACTCTATGGAGTATAAATAAGACCACGGAGACCTCAGGCTCCACACCAACTATACAGAGTCTAAATAAGAGCATGGAGACCTTGACCTCCACACCACTATATAGAGTCTAAATAAGAGCACAGAGATTTCGACCTCAGCGCCAACTCTATGAAGTATAAATAAAAGCGCAGAGACCTCAAGCTCCGTGCCAACTCTACGGACTATAAAGTGTCAGGAACTTTAGGCGTCCTAGTCAACTCTACTAAGTATAAATAAGAGCATGCAGACCACGAGCTCCATGTCCACTCTATAGAGTATAAATAAATCATGAGGGGTAGCCTCGGCCCCGACGTACTCTGTAGAGAATAAAGCGCTGGGAACCTCTCATATTCTAGGCAACTCTACGGAGTATAAATAAGAGCGTGGAGACCTTGGGTTCTACACCAATTCTTAGGAATATAAAGTGATGGGCATTCTTTGTCCTGCACTATCATGTTTGTGATCACCACGAGCGACGCTGGCGGTCCCCATGTCGGATTAGAGGAGCCTTCATGTGCGCCCACAGTGCAAGCATGAAACAACACTTCTTCTTACTGACACTAGAGAAGGTATCCCCTTCCTTAGATGCTACTGCCAGGCTTGCCCGTCTGGGTAGGAGAGTGTGGCCTCTGTGTAGACTCTATGGAGTATAAAATGTACCAAATCCGCGGAGTACAGGTAACGACGTGAAATCACCACGGTCGACTCCCATTCATTGACTGCATCCATATATCTTCTTGCAAGCCTCTTCGACTTCGTCCAACCATCGTCTTCATCGATGCTCATTTGAAGGGTGGGAAATAGAGCGTGCGCGTGATTTCGACTTCCTCCTACTATTGTCTTCATTGATGCTCATCAGAAGGGTGAGGGATGAAGCATGTGAGATTTTGATTTTTGTCCTCTTGCTGTCTTCGTTGACGCTCGTTCAAAGTGTGGGGATGGAGCATGCAAGATGCTGACTTTGTCCTACTACCATTTTCATCGACACTCGTCCGAAGGGTGGGGGATAGAGCACATGCGATTCCGACTTCGTCCTACCACCATCTTCATCGATGCTCATCCATAGGGTGGGGGATAGAGCACATGTGATTCTGACTTTGTCTTACAGTCGTCTTTGTTGACGCTCATCCAAAGGATGGGGAACTGAGCGCACACACGATTCTAATTTCATCCTACCACCGTATTCATCGACACTTGTCTGCAGGATGAGGGATGGAGCGCACACAACTCTGACTTCATCCTACTACCATCTTCATCAATGTTCATCCGAAAGGGTGGAGGATAGAGCATGCGCGACTCCGACTACATCCTACTACCGTCTTCATTGACGCTCGTTCAAATGGTGGGGGACGGAGCACGTGTGACATCAACTTTGTCCTACCGTTGTGTTCATCGATGCTCGCCTGAAGGGTGGTGGATGGAGCACGCATAACTCTAACTTTGTGAGAGACCATGTGAGAGGTGCTCCCATATTTGTGATGAGTAATTGACACGTGTGCTGAAAATCTGGAAATTGGATCAGGTCTGCTTGCTCCCGAATTTTGGAACTACCGCAGTTGAACTGCAGGTACTCACGCCAGCGTACTATCAAGAAGGGCAACGGCGGTACTACCGCTTGTCGCAGTGTGACAAACGATCGTGGCATAAAATTTGAGTTTGATTTGAGTGTTTCGATATTTAGGGCATGTGATGAATTCATGTTATCGAGCGGTGCTATGTGATGTGTTTCTTGTCTGTGTGGCTGCAGGACATCGAGGAGGAGTCGTGGCGAGACACGGTGGACCGGACTAGGCGCAGGTGGCGCTGAGGTCAGAACGGTCGTGATGTGTCGAAGACGACGTGGACTCGAGGTGGTTGCGAGGCTTGGACGACAAGGAGCGCGGAAGCTTCCCGGAAGGTGCAGGAGGGGCGAAACGGAAATTTCGCAAGGCCGCACAAGCGGGAGCGGCGCGTTGATTTAGCGGGCGTGGCGGGCGAGACCCGTTAGCCAAAGCTATAAATAGAAGTGGGGGGCTACATGCCTCCTTGAGCACTCTAGGGTTTGAGGAGAGAGTTAGGGTTAGCTAGAGTCAAAAGAGCCTTTGGAGAGGTTGTTTTGCTTTAGACTTTAGTTGGTATGAGTGGTTGAGGGCAGCAGGTGGTGCTCCCCACGTCCTCCCTCCTCCCTGTGTGTCTCCTCCCAAGAACTAGGGAGAGTTCTTGGTGATTTGAGGATTGAGAGAGTGGAGATGAGTTGAGAGTCTTGTAATCTTTCTTCTTGTTCGAATGTCAATGGTATCGGGACTCCTCTGTACTCATCTTGTGATCTAGAATGAGAAACCAAGTTTCTTTTACTCCGTGCTCTCTGTTCCTCATTTCTTCTTGTTGGGCGAGTTCTTGATTCTCTGATTTTCTTGTTGTTTCTTGCCTATGAGGTGTGGAATGGGTTGCTCTGTGATGGGATAGTGCCTCAAGGTCATTTGATCGATTTTTCCTAAGAGCAAATCAAGTTTTAATCTCAGATTCGCGTTTTTGGCTCTCTCTCTCTGTTCATATCTCATTTCTAGGGTTTTTGCTCCAAATCGTGTTTCCTTCTTTGAGATGGCCTGAGATTTGGCATATAGGGTTCAGAGGCTATTGCTAACTTATCCTCAAAGTCCCTTGGCCAAAGGATCAAAGAATTGTTGGGAATTTGATTTTCGAGGATGCACTCTGTATTTGTCGGTTCTTTGTCTCCTCTTTTGATTCGCTAGAGGAATCTTGAAATTAGTTCTTGGCTAAGTCTTCTGGGAGTGTTTCCTAGTTATCCTCAAAGTTTCCCAAGCCAAGAACCCAAGAATCTCGCAATTCGGATTTTTCGAGTTTCACAGGTCTTTGTTCTTGGTGCGGTACTACCTCTCCTCGAAAGGTACTACCGCTAAAAGGTACTACCATGATTACACAGAGTAGTTCCACTCGGTATACTCATCATCATAACTACTGATACCGCTTATTTCTTTGTAAACATTGATTTTTCCTCTCTCTCTGGATTTGATTTCTTCTCTTGATCTGTGATTTCCAGTGAGTTCTTTTCTGGTGTGTGAGTACTTGAGGGGAGGATTTTATTTTTTAAAAGGCACCATTCACCCCCCCTCTGTTGCCATTTCGGTCCTACAATTGGTATCAGAGCTGGTTAGCTCTTTCTCATAGATCTTAACCGGTCTCCAAGAGCCATGGCAATGGACAAGTATTCCACCAAGTCGCCTGCTTTTCGATGGCTGGATTACCCCTTTTCGAAGAGCCGGATGAAAACTTACATCCGTGCTCGTGGGTATGCCATCCGGTGGAAAGTGAAGATACTGGTTTGTTGTTCCCGCCGATGAGAACATCAATGCCGGAATATGGTGATGTTGAGGCGAATGCTAAGGCAAGGAACATCAACATTCGAGGTTGAGTAGAAGCGAATTGATCGCATCTCTCACCGTCGTCCGCCTCGACATCCGGGTGACCCTCGATGCATACCATGAGGGCACCACTCGAGATCAAGACGGTTCGACAAGACCGCCAGCGAGAATACTGAAGAAATTCGAGATGCTTGCCGGTGAGTCCCTTGACGAGTGCTTTTCTCGCTTTCACAAGATTTTGAGCAACCTCCGAGCCGTCGGTCTCACATACTCCGACTCGGATAACGCCGTCAAATTCTTTACGCACTCGATCTTAGGGTTTGGGAGATGAAGGTGACTACCATCAAGGACACCACGGACCTCTCGACCTTGACTCTTGATGCGCTTTACTCGCACCTCAAGACTCACGAGATTGACATAGTCTCTCGTCGGTCAAGTCTCGATCGATGGCACTAGTCACCGACCACCTTCGATCCACTTCTTCTGAGCCATCTTGCAGATTCTCCCTCGCTGCTCTCTGTGACATAACCGATGATCAGATAGAGCAGCTTGCGGATGAGCAGACTAGCCCTCCTCGCACGGAGATTCTCCCATGCTTACAAAGGGAGGAGGGACGGAAGGAAAGAGGACCCGTGATTTGTTTCGAGTGTGGTGGCCCCAACCACATCCGAGCAAACCGTCCCAAGCTTGGGAAGGGTAAAGGTGACTTGGCGGTTCGGCAAGAACGACTACATCGACAAGAACCGCAACTCGAAGCCCTCAACACCTACCGGGAAAGAAGAAGTTCGCGACCTTGGGAAGGACAAGAAGCTCTTCCACCGCTTCTCGCCGCTTTCGACGACCTCGACCTCACCGAGGTGGAGGGATGGAGCGACGACGATGGGACCGGTGACCAAGACCCCAAGGGCGACAACGACTTCTCCGGGATGTGCTTCATGGCCCTTGAGGCGAACCGAGCGACAACGATCTCTATTCGACTCGATGAGGTATGTCCTCTTATGACCAACTTAATGAAGCCTTTCTTAAGTTAGGAGGTTTTCATGCTAGAGCTAAGACTAGATGTAGCGAGTTAGAGAAGGAAGTAGAGATTGTCACGGAGCTTACTTCACTTATATCTCGCTCCCTCCGTGACGATGTGATACATCTTTGTGCTTTGATCGGTGATATGGAGAAGCTAAGGACCTCACATGATAGTCATCCTTTGAGCTTGATGCAATTAAGGTGGAGAATGTTAGTCCGCTTGTCGATTTAGAATTGAGTAGGATGGTCATTACCCTACTTACTACCGATGAGACTATTGCTCCTACCTCATGTGAGGATAAGTACTTTAATGCTAGAGGACCTTATGCCATGCTTCCGGATCTGCCCGAGTCTTGTGTAAATTGTGATAACTTGAATATGAAACTAAACGGGCGATCATAAAATTGCAAATTTCAAACCTTCTTACTTGAGCCTATTGCTTTTATGTGAATTGTCCCAAGCTTCTCTGAACTTGAAGTCGTCTCCAAACAGCTTCAAGAATTAGTTGATGACAATAACAAATTGGCCAAGTTTGCTTCTAAGGACCTGTTAGCTCACCATGCAATTGTTGTAACAAACTAAAATCTGAATTGGTTGCATTAGATGAAAAATATGTAAAGCTAACTAAGGATCTTACGAAAAAGCAACCATCCGCTTGCATTGTGTGTCTTTGGGAAGAAGCATGAGGGTTTGGTAGAGACGCCAGCGACGTGAACCAATTGGCTAGCGAGGGACTGTCCTTCTGAGTCGGTGTGCGTGCACAAGCCAATCTTTCCTCTCGCTGCTGGTTCTTCTTCTACCCCTTACCTCCCGCTGCTCTTCTCTTCCCTCTTCTTGCGCCTCTCTCTTCGGGAGTGTCGGTGCCTTATGAACACTCTCGAGAAATTTGTAGGAGGCAAGAAGAAACTCAATCTTATTCTAGACCAATCAAAGATTTGCAAGTTCAAAAGGGTCTAGGATATGATCTCCGTGAGGATGTGAGAAACATCCACCGTCGTGCTCGCACCGTAGTCAGCAGTGTGTTTGAGGTCAAGCCAAGAACAAGAAAGTTCAATTTAAATCGCGGCTTTGTCCAAGGGATCTCTGACGACAAGGTGATTTCACCGCAGCTTCGCCTCTCGAAGGCGAAGCCATCTCATGCTACTTCACCCTCGGGCATGGTATCATTGCACCTTCATCGGAAGGATGGACATTTATTTGACCATTGCTTCAAGCATGCCAAGATCGCGTAGAGACCGTGTTGCGCTCTTAGGCGTATTCGTGGTCAGCCCGGATCTTGAGTGCACCTAAGACCAACACGAGGTCTAGGCTTGCTATCGTTGGTAGCTTTGGGCGAGATCGAGGACTTGGTTCTTCCGAGTTTTCTGCTTTTCGTCCTCATGCTCCCTCGATCGTGACTTCCGCCGTCCCGAGGGTAGATCTCGTTCCATCGAGATAGCTACCCGCGGCGTGATCGGCATCGCCGGTGCTCGACTCGCTCTCCCATAGCGGTCGGACCCAAAGAATGCCTTCAGTGCGCACATAGACCTTCCGCTTTTGAGCGACGGAGGCGAGGGTAGTTAGAGGTCACTGTGTGACTACTTCTTCGCCGACGTGTGACTCAAGATTGGGTGCCAAAATCTATGTTGATTTATCCCATCGAGACTTTGCTCTCTTGTTGACTCGTGTTCACGGGTAGGAAGGAAAGGTTTGGCTTGTAGACTCGGGTGTTCACGACACATGACCGGAGATTCCGTTGGTTTTCTTCCTTGCCGTGCTCGGTGATGAGACGATCACCTTGAGAGACACCTCTTCCAGGCGTCATCGCCAAAGGTACAAAGGCACATTAATGATTCATTTATTTTGAGAGATGTTGCCTTGGTTAGTAAGCTGCAGATAATTTGCTTTCCGCTTCTCGACCACCGATGACGACTTTGAAGTGAGTTTTGAGAAAACAATTGCAAAATTCTTGATTCTTCTGTAGTCCGGTTTATGGGATTTCTCGCTTTGGGAGGATCTTTCGTGCTGATTTTTCCGAGTCTTCCGGTGATCCTCTCGTGTGTTTAGTTGCTTCCGAGTCCCGCGACCTTTCCTTCTCGGCATAGGAGACTTGGTCATATTGGATTTGATCATTTGACCCGAAAGTTAGCGCCACGATCTCATTCGTGGTCTCACGAAACTCAAGATGGTCAAAGATCTTATTTGCGCTCCATGCCCAAGACAAGGCAAGATGGTTGCCGCTTCTCACCCTCCGGTCCACAGCTTACTATGACCGATGCACCGACGCTTGCTCCATATGGACACTTGCTGGACCACTCGAGTGCGATCGGCGGGAGGTAAGTGGTATGTTCTTATCGTGGTCGATGACTTCTCGAGGTATTCTTGGGTGTTTTCTTGGCCTCGAAGGATGAGACGCTTACACATTTCCGAGGTCTTTCAAGAGGCGCTGTTGAGCTTCCTGTGCCCTACGAGTGATCCGTGGTGACAATGGCACGGAGTTCAAGAATTCCTACTTTGAGAGCTTCGTGGTGAGACAGTGTAGAGCACCGCCTCTTCTCCATCGTCCCCACAGAATGGCGTTGTGGAGAGGAAGAACCGCACCTTGGTCGAGATGGCCGGGCGATGCTTGATGAGTACTCTACACCACGGAAGTTTTGGGTGAGGCTATAGCCACCGCGTGCCATGTTTCTAATCGAGTTTTCTCTGGGCACACTTGCACCGCACTTCTTAGGAGTTGAGATATGGGCGGCCCTGTTTCTCATTTTCGTGTGTTTGGTTGCAAGTGCTTTATTCTCAAGTCCCGAACCTAGACAAGTTCGAGTCACGTTCTTGTGATGGACTCTTTCTAGGCTACTCGACTTCTTGGCGGCCCTATAGGGTCCGGAACTGCGAGTCTAGCAAAATGGTAGAAACTCAGGAGGTAACCTTCGATGAGGCCACCAGGGACTAGGCCCGATATCTCGAGTTCACTAGAGCGGTCCGAGACCATCTTTACGGACGATGAGGATGATGGAGATGAGGGTTGTCTACCCGATCCAGTCCCTCTTCCACCCCTTGAGGTGCCTTCTTCCACCGCACCTCGAGGTGATCGCCCCACCTTCGCTTCTACGGAGCTAGTGGCTCTGCTCCTACTCCGTCGACCACGAGGTAGAGGCCACTTCTTCATCACATCCTGGACCTCCAAGACACATTCAAAAATCTCATCCTTCTGAGCAGATGATTGGAGACCTATTTGAGCGAGTCACACGCTCCAAGTCTCGGCGTGTCACTTTTCTCATCCACTCGCCTTCGAGCTTCCTTTGAGCCCAAAGACGCTTTGTCATGCTTTAACCGATGAGTCTTGGGTCAATGCCATGCATGAGGAGCTAGAGAGTTTCGAGAGAAACAAGGTCTGGATGCTTGTTGAGCCCCCTCGAGGTCATAATATCATTGGAACCAAATGGGTGTTCAAGAACAAGCAAAGTGAGGATGGGGTAGTCATTCAAACAAGGCTAGACTGCTTGCAGTGGGTACTCCTGTGTTGAGGGTCCGGATTTGAGGAGACCTTTGCCCGTAGCTAGACTTGAGGCCATTAGAATTACGCTTGCCTTTGCAGCTTCTAAAGGTTTTAAGCTTTACCGGATGGACGTCAAGAGTGCCTTTCTCAATGGCTTCATTGAGGAAGAAGTCTATGTCGAACGACCTCCGTGTTTCGAGAACCCCAAATACCCTAGTCATGTCTTCAAGCTTTCCAAAGCGTTGTATGGACTTAAGCAAGCCCCTAGAGCTTGGTATGAGAGGCTTAAGTCCTATCTTTTGAGACATGATTTCGAGATGGGTAAAGTTGACAAGACCTTGTTCATTCGCCGGCTTGGCAATGACCTTCTGCTCGCCCAAATTTATGTCGATGACATTATCTTTGGCGGCTCTTCTCATGCTCTAGTTTCACAGTTCTCGGATGTCATGAGCACCGAGTTTGAGATGAGCATGATGGGTGAGTTGACTTTCTTCCTTGGCTTCGGATCAAGCGCACTGGAGGGTACCTTCTTGCATCAAGGCAAGTACACCGTGACCTCCCGAGACGCTTTTGACATGAGTGATGGAAAGCGGTGTCAACTCCGATGGCTTCTACTACCACACTTGACCCGGATGAGGACGGCGATGCGCTTGATCAAAAGAGTTCGAAGTATGATTGGCTCGCTCTTGTACCTCAACGCCTCGAGACCGGACATACACTTCTCCGTGTGTCTTTGTGCTCGGTTTCGAGCTTCTCCTCGCGTCTCTCACGCTAGGCGGTGAAGCGCATCTTCGGCACCTTCGAGCTACCATTGACTATGGTATCGGTACTCTTCCTCATCCCTGCTCATCCCTTAGAGCCTTTTCTGACGCAGACTTTGCCTACCAGGATAGATAGGAAGAGCACTCGAACACCGCCAGTTCATTGGCACTTCTCTCATTTCTGGTCTTCGAGGAAGCATCCGGTGTTGCACATCCACCGCAGAGGCCGAGTATGTTGTCGACCGATTCTTTGTAGCGGTACTTTGATGGTCTCGACTCTGGGATTTTGGGTTGTTATCGACCGTGTTCCTTTTGCATGATAACACGTCGCAATTAGCATTGCTAAGAACCCGTGCAACATTCTCGGACCAAGCACATTGATATCGATATCACTTCCTTCGAGATCATGTAGAGAAGGGTGACATCGTGCTCGGTTTGTGGAGAGTGACCACCGCCATGGTGATATCTTCACCAAGCCTTTGGATAGCACGAGGTTTTCACCTGCGGGAGAGCTTGGTGGTTTGTCCTACGGACTGTTGTGAGGGGAGCTTTGAGCTTTCTTGCTTTATCATTTTATTTATGCTTCAGTATCCTCATCTTGTTGCATTGCATCCGAGGGTGCATTGGGTTTAGTCCTTCTAGCATAGGTTAGAGTGTGTCTCTTCGAGTTGCTTAGACTTCTTGCTCTTATCTTGTGCTTTCGGGATAGTCGCTTCTTATCTCACTAGGTTGAGCTCACTCACTTCTTGCGATCTAGCGAGGGTCGGCCACCTTCTGCAGAGTGGCAGTGCGTGTTTGCTCTCTAGTGTGTGTTTTACTATCGGCTATTAGTCCCGAGTCATATGGGGTAGATGAGAGTCAGTCTGAGCCATAGTATCCTCTATATCTTATCTATGCTTTAAGGACTGCCTATTTTCTTTACCAGCTTCTCGATTTTATTGCTTTGATTCAGGGGGAGTTCATTTGGGAGCTTCTGGAATGTAATATTGACTTAACTCAACTTGACCTAAAAGCTGCATCACTTGTTGAGGGGGAGCTGGATTTTCTGCATGTCATTTTGCATTATAATACAACCTCATGGAGCCTTGATTATTATCCATTCATGACATGTTTTCACATTATATTACATCTTGCCATGATTTGTGCTCCATTGCTAATTTGATCATGACTTTATATTTGTAGTCAAGTCTTTGCCATGATAGGTTAATTAAAATGCTAAATTTTGACCTAATTCATGTCTTGTTCATATTTGAGACTAGTCAGCTTTGTGTTATCCTTTTATGGTTCTTGCCATGTCAAATAGGCCGAGTTGAGTCTTGAATCTTAGTTGAGCAATAGATTGAGCTATACAGTTTCTTGATGACACATAAGTTAGTACAATCTATCAAAAAAAGGGATCTCTTTTGTGCGAAAAAACTGATCTCACCAATTCCTTCTCATGAGACGGCTTGCCATTGCACAAGGCATGAACTCAGGGGAGATTTGGATGACCAAGATCATTTCCTTAAGCTTCTCGCTTGGAATGATCGCATAAGGCTTGAGGTCTAGCACATGACAAAAATATGATTGAAAACAATCATGAGATCTCTAAAAGAAAAATGTCATTTGTGCTCAAGTGAAAAAAAAAATTCAAAGTACTTAAACAATTGTTTCATTCTTGAACAAATAGCACTCTAGATGGCTCAACTCTAGCTTCTCGGTTCCATTTAGCTTATTGACATGACTTGCATCATTTGTGGATATCATTAGCTAGACTAAAATCATGATTGACTTGACTTGCTAAGCACTTCAACTAAAATTCAGAATATGCCCTATGTTGCTTAGCTTCACTTTACATACTTAGTCATGATCTTTGTAGCATATTTGTATGTTATGGCTTGATGTAATGCATGATGGTCATTTTGGATAATTCTCATGGCTCTATATACTTAAAAATGATCAAATCAGTCTTTCATCCTTTTTCATGACTTTTTCTCCTTCTTACTTTATTGATGGGTTTATTGCCAAAAGGGGGAGAATAGTGGTAGAAAAAGCCACTTGGGAGCTTTGAGGAAAAATTGTTCTTTCTTTTGCTCCTTCTGTCGACATGGTCATTAGCTTCACTCTTGCTCTTATGGACCATGTTAGACTCTTCAAACTCAACTTTGTGTTTTTTTGTGTTTGTCAATATACTCATCAAGGGAGATTGAGAGACCATGTGAGAGGTGCTCCCATGTTTGTGATGAGTAATTGACACGCAGTGTCTTGAAATCTAGAAATTGGATCAGTCTGCTTTGCTCCCGAATTTTGGAACTACCGCAGTTGAATCTGCAGTACTACGGCCAGCCAGTACTACCGCAGTGGCAACCATGTACTACCACTTGTCTTGTGACAGCAGTCAGGGCATAAAATTTGAGTTTGATATGAGTGTTTCGATATTTAGGGCATGTGATGAATTCATGTTATCGAGCGGTGCTATGTGATGTGTTTCTTGTCTGTGTGGCTGCAGGACATCGAGGAGTCGTGGCGAGACACGGTGGACCGGACTAGGCGCAGTGGCGCCGAGGTCGAACGGTCGTGATGTGTCAAGACGACGTGGACTCGAGGTGGTTGCGAGCTTGGACGACAAGGAGCGCGGAAGCTTCCCGGAAGGTGCAGGAGGGGCGAAACGGAAATTTCGCAAGGCTGCACAAGCGGGAGCGGGCGCCGTTGGATTTAGCGGGCGTAACGGGGCGGAGACCCGTTAGCCAAGGCTATAAATAGAAGTGGGGGGCTGCATGCCTCCTTGAGCACTCTAGGGTTTGAGGAGAGAGTTAGGGTTAGCTAGAGTCAAAAGAGCCTTTGGAGAGGTTGTTTTGCTTTAGACTTTAGTTGGTATGAGTGGTTGAGGGCAGCAGGTGGTGCTCCCCACGTCCTCCCTCCTCCTGTGGTCTCCTCCCAAGAACTAGGGAGAGTTCTTGGTGATTTGAGGATTGAGAGAGTGGAGATGAGTTGAGAGTCTTGTAATTTTTCTTCTTGTTCGAATGTTAATGGTATCGGGACTCCTCTGTACTCATCTTGTGATCTAGAATGAGAACTGAAGTTTCTTTTACTCCGTGCTCTCTGCTCCTCATTTCTTCTTGTTGGGCGAGTTCTTGATTCTCTGATTTTCTTGTTGCCTATGAGGTGTGGAATGGGTTGCTCTGTGATGGGATAGTGCCTCAAGGTCATTTGATCGATTTTTCCTAAGAGCAAATCAAGTTTTAATCTCAGATTCGCGTTTTGGCTCTCTCTCTGCTCATATCTCATTTCTAGGGTTTTGCTCCAAATCGTGTTTCCTTCTTTGAGATGGCACGAGATTTGGCATATAGGGTTCAGAGGCTATTGCTAACTTATCCTCAAAGTCCCTTGGCCAAAGGATCAAAGAATTGTTGGGAATTTGATTTTCGAGGATGCACTCTGTATTTGTTTGGTTCTTTGTCTCCTCTTTTGATTCCCTAGAGGAATCTTGAAATTAGTTCTTGGCTAAGTCTTCTGGGAGTGTTTCCTAGTTATCCTCAAAGTTTCCCAAGCCAAGAACCCAAGAATCTCGCGAATTTCGGATTTTTCAGAGTTTCTGCGCGTGCTGTTCTTGGTGCGGTACTACCTCTCCTCGAAAGGTACTACCGCTAAAAGGTACTACCATGAGATTACACAGTGTAGTTCCGCTCAGTATTACTACCGCTCATAACTCTGACTACCGCTTTCTTGGCGAATGCATTGATTTTTCCTCTCTCTCTGGATTTGATTTCTTCTCTCGATCTGTGATTTCCAGTGAGTTCTTTTCTGGTGTGTGAGTACTTGAGGGGAGGATTTTATTTTTTAAAAGGCACCATTCACCCCCCCTCTGTTGCCATTTCGGTCCTACACTTTGTCCTACCACCATCTTTATTGACACTCGTCTGAAGGGTGGGGAACAGAGTGCGAGAGATTCTAACTTTGTCCTACTACCGTCTTTGTCGACGATTGTCCGAAGGGTAGGGAACGGAGTGGAACAAAGCATGCATGATTCTGGCTTTGTCCTATTCATTGACAAACATCCAAAGAGGGAATGTCGTCCAAAGAGGGAATGTCATCGTAATCACCGATTGTGCAGATGCCGGACTTCGATTTAGTGACCTTGGCATTTGCCTAAAGTCGGGTGGATGGAGTGCGACCAGTTCAAGTGACAACATTTCTCTCCGAGCTTGTTTAGTAAACTCAAGTTAGGCACTCACCACAACTAATAAAATGTTACACAAGGGGTACATCAATCTTTACACGGTGATGTGTGCAACTTGCAAGACAATGAGAGGAATGTCCTACTCTACATTCGAGCTCTCTATTTTGATATACTCCTTAAGATTAGCGGCTGGTTGTACAGGCTACTCAGCCCAAAAGCACCATGACTATTTTGCATACCCCCAATGCCACAGTCCCCAGTGAAGGAGTCGGTCGAGCACGAGAAGTCGATCTTCCTGAAGTACGTACTTGGAACACAAAGCAGATAGTGTAAGGTAGGGTCACATCGCGAGCAATTTGGAACTTTCATTACAAAAGGATGACTACATGGCCTAGAGATAGTTGGTACCCCATATAAAAGTGAAGCCACTTGTGCAATGCATGCTACTCTATGAACTGATGACAAACAAAAGACGTCGACATCACACCTAACGATCGATGAGCTAGCCATGGCCAATAGGGTCGACGTCTTTGGTTCACCAAGAGAACCCATTGAGCCATGTCCCAAGTTCCATCTTTGCACCCAAAGTCCACTTCAGGGTGATCTTACCTACATCATCTCCAAGGTAGCCCATATGAGCTCACGAAAGGCACGGGTGGACTGACGTCTCACGTACAAGGCTTTAGACACCGTCGTACTTCCAGCAAGGAGGTCCAAGAGGGAGTTCGTCAAATCACCAACATGCAAGTAGGCTCCAACGTGAAGTAGATCGAGGACCAGTTGCGTTATCGCATGCGAGCAGTGGATCCCGTACACACGGGTGGCACTGAGGGCAAGAAAGGAAGCCTCACTGATCCTCTGGATGCTACTGATGATGTCCTCTAGACTGTGCACTTGAGGGGGACTTCCACGATGAACTCCTCCAAGGTTGCCTCTAGGGTCTCCATCGACCCCCACACAAACACAGAGGCCTAGCCCAGCACACAATCCCTCTCCAAAAGTTATGATGTAACTATTGTGGACCAGTAATCCGGACATGGATGAGTTTGAATTTAAGCAGGATCAAGCCATCCAGGCGAATAAGGAGCGGAGTCTGCGTGGTGGTTGTTCCCGTCATGCAGGAGACTTCAGTCATTCAGTTAGTTCATTTGATTTGATTGAATCTGTAATGTGCGTATTTGTAGCACACTCTGTTCCCAGGTCATTCGGATCACGGGTAGCTTGTTTTGTTTAAGCCTTTCATTTTCGAGTACGTAGTTGTATTCTATTCTTGCATCGAATACAAACTCAGAAAATTGCCCCACAATTCTGCTATTCACTGCCCTTCTGGTGTTCTCTGAATTTTCACTGTAGCATATCCGAAAATGCACAGTGGTGCAGATCGGGTGTCCTGCTGAGATTCATCAGGTGTTAGCCGATTCTGTGGCTTGATTTCCATCATCTGGTATCAGAGCTGCAGGAAGAACACCCGGGAATCCTTGGCTCCGCGGAATGGCGATGGTTCCGCAATCATTGGCAAAGGAAGGCGGCGGTGGGTGCGTTCGCGCCGATCTTGAACTCCCAGAACTACACGTGCGGGCAATAAGAATGGAGGCAATCCTCGATGCCCAGGGTGTATGGGAGGCAGTGGAGTCGGCAGAGGGAGCACAAGTGAATGTGAAGAAGGACAAGACAGGGAGAGCCTACATCCTGCAGTGTATTCCCGAAGACATTATTCTTCAGGTCGCAAAGAAGAAGACAGCAAAAGATGTCTGGGATAGTATCAAGATAAGATACCTTGGTGTCGATCGAGTGAAGAAGGCACGTCTACAAACATTGAAGAGTGAGTTTGATGCTATCAGGATGGGAGAAAATGAGAGCATAGATGAATTTGCTGGTAAACTCTGTGCCCTCTCGAGTAAATTTGCTTCTGTTGGTGAGACAATGGAAGACTCATCTCTTGTCAAAAAGTTACTCGATTCTGTTCCCGACAAATTCTTTACTGTCGTCGCTGGAATCGAGCAATTTTACGATTTAGAGACGATGGCATTCGAAGAGGCAATTGGAAGGTTCAAGGCATATGAAGAGAGAGCACGATCACGAGGAAGCGCCAGCAACAATCACGGGCAGCTATTGCTCACTCAAGCCGAGTGGCGAGCCGTGAAACGAAGGTGATGAAGCCACGGCGGTGGTAGGGGCGTGGTTTGTGACACCGAGCGTGGCGAGATGGCGTGGATGAGGCGCGGCAGGGCGCGTTTAGTCGGGCGCCACGTTCAGAAGGTACGGGCAATGCAAATTTTGTCGGTAGTAGTACCCGTGATAAAAGTCATATCAAATGTTATAACTGCAAGAATGCGGGACATTATGCTTCTGAGTGCCAGAGCAAAAGACGGGAAGGAGAAGCTCATCTCACCCGTGCTGTAGAAGAAGAGCCAGCTCTGATGCTAGTAATGTCCCAGGAGGGGACATACTCAGTGCTAGAACAACATGGAGCAGCACTGCTGAATGAAAAACAAGATGAAAGCAAAGAATACAATGATGTCAAGAAAGAAGAGAGGAAAGATACTTGGTATCTTGACAACGGTGCAAGTAACCATATGACAGGTAGACGGGAGATATTTCAGGATCTGGATGAAACAGTCACTGGAAAGGTGAGCTTTGGAGATGGATCTACAGTACAGATCAAAGGCAAAAGGTCAATTGCATTTATCTGTAAAAATGGTGAATTGAAGCTATTCCAGGGTGTGTACTACATTCCAAATTTGCAAAGTAATATTATTAGCATTGGCCAAATGACAGAAGATGGAGATGAAGTCCACATTGTCGGTGACAATCTGAAAGTGAGAGAAAGAGGTGGAAGACTGTTGATGCTGGTGAAGAAAACACAGAATCGCCTGTACAAGATAGTACTGGAAACATCTAAAGCCATGTGATTGCTTACAAGTCTGACTGATTCGACTTGGCTGTGGCATACAAGGCTGGGACATGTCAACTTCAATGACTTGAGTCTTGTGGAGGAGAAGAAAATGGCAGTAGGACTGCCTCAGCTGACTAAGCCGGACAAGGCATGTGAGATTTGTGTCATGACAAAACAAGTTAGGCAGCCGTTTCCCCACCAGGCAAATTTCATAGCACAAAAACCACTTGAGCTACTTCACATGGATATTTGTGGACCAATTACGCCAAGTACACTGAGTGGAAAGCAATATTTTCTGCTGGTTGTTGATGATTGTACCAGGTGGATGTGGATATACACATTAGCGACAAAAGGCAAAACGTTTCAACACTTCAGGAAACTCAAGTTGCTTGCTGAAAACAAGACCGGCTGCAAAATTAAAACATTGCGGTCAGACCGGGGAGGAGAATTTTTGTCAAGCGAATTCTCTAGGTACTGTGAAGATACTAGCATTGAAAGGCACCTCACGGCACCCTACACACCCCAGCAGAATGGAGTGGTAGAGCGTCGGAATCGCACTATACTTGGGATGAGCTGAGCACTGTTGAAGGAAATGTGTGTGCCGGCAAATTTCTGGGGTGAAGCCGTGAGACATGCGGTGTATCTGCTGAATCGTCTCCCAACCAAAGCTCTAGATGGGCAGACATCGTTTGAAGCACTAGAAGGAAGAAAACCAAACCTTGCACATTTGAGAGTTTTTGGGTGCACGACTTATGCGAAAAACACCACCCCGCATATCAAGAAACTTGAGAACAGAAGCTCGCCTATGGTGTATTTGGGTGTTGAAGAGGGATGCAAAGCTCATCGATTGTATGATCCAAGCCGAGGTAAACTTCATGTGAGCAGGGATGTTGTATTTCAAGAAAATTTGAAATGGAATTGGAATGTAGAGGCTGACAGCGATCTGAGTTCTCTAGAGTTTATTGTCCTGGATGAATTCTACTCAGAGGAAACAAGCCCAGCTGCAGAAAGTGAGGTCAACTCAGAAGGAGTCCCGGCTTCCCCGATATCCTCATAACCACACTTGACAGAAGAAGTAAGTCCACATACTCAGTTAGTGAGCAGCCAGGCGACCACTTCACCAACGGTATCAATGTCACATGAATCACACAATGAGCCAGTACGTTACAAGTCCCTTGCAGATATATATGCAAATACTGAAGAAATTATCACCCAATATGATGAAGAGGGAGAAGCAATGTTAGTATTGTCAGAAGAACCAACAAGTTTTCGGGAAGCTGCAATTGAAAACTGTTGGTATGAAGTAATGAAGCAGGAACTAGAGTCCATTGAAAAGAATAGAACATGGACACTAACTGATCTCCCTCCCGGTACGAAACCCATAGGTCTAAAGTGGGTGTTTAAACTTAAAAAGGATGCTGAGGGAAATGTTGTCAAACACAAAGCAAGGCTAGTGGCGAAGGGCTATGTTCAAAGGCAAGGGATAGATTTTGAAGAAGTATTTGCACCGGTTGCAAGACTTGATACAGTTCGAGTAATATTAGCTCTTGCAGCAAACCAAGATTGGGAGGTACATCATTTAGATGTAAAAATAGCTTTTCTCAATGGAGAGCTAGAGGAAGAAGTCTATGTTACTCAACCGGAGGGGTTTGAGGTACAAGGTCAAAACCATAAAGTGTATAGATTGACAAAAGCTCTCTACTGCTTACGTCAAGCACCACAGGCTTGGAATACCCATTTGGACAGAAGTCTGAAGGCACTGGGTTTCAATAAATGTGCTCAAGAGCAAGCAGTATATACCAGGTGTGAAAATGGAGTTAGAGTGATAGTGGGAGTGTATGTTGATGATCTTCTGGTGACATGCAGCAGTCCTGAAGAAGTTCAGAAATTTAAAAGGCAAATGATGGCAGAATTTGAAATGAGTGATTTAGGTGCTCTTTCTTACTATTTGGGAATTGAGGTGGAGCAGCAAAAGGGCCGGATACTCCTCAAACAGTCAGCTTATGCTAGAAAGGTTTTATCTCAATTTGGGATGGAAGACTGTAATGCAACAAGGTACCCGATGGAACCAAAAGCTTTGCTGCACAAAGATCCTGAAGGAGAAGCAGTAGATGCAACTGAATATCGACGCATTATTGGTTGTCTCAGGTACTTACTGAATACTCGACCTGATTTGTCGTTTTCGGTGGGATTAACGAGTAGGTATATGGAAAGGCCTACTGTTATGCATTTCAAGGCAATCAAGCAAATCCTTAGGTATTTGAAAGGAACTATCCACTTTGGACTTGTTTATGAAGGAGGGCATCAAACTGCTAGCCTTTGTGGATACTCGGACAATGATCTTGCAGGTGATTTAGAAGGAAGAAGAAGTACAAGTGGGATGGCATTCTATTTCAATGGGAATTTGATATCCCGGTGTTCCCAGAAACAGAAAATGGTAGCATTATCCTCCTGTGAGGCCGAGTTTATGGCGGCAACAGCAGCAGCATGTCATGCGATTTGGCTAAGGAACATGATCGGAGAACTCACTGGAACTGAACCGAAAACAGTAACTTTGTTTGTGGACAATCGCTCTACCATTGCCCTCATGAAAAATCCTGTGTTTCATGGTCGCAGTAAACACATTGAAACAAGGTTCCATTTTATTAGAGAGTGTGTGGAGAGAGGACAAATCAAAGTTGAATTTGTTCAAACTGGAGAGCAGCGTGCTGATGTTCTGACGAAAGCGTTGCCGGGAGTGAAATTGGCAACTATGCGTCAGATGATTGGAGTTCGTGATTTGGAGCCATGTCAGGATTAGGGGGAGTATTGTGGACCAGTAATCCGGACATGGATGAGTTTGAATTTAAGCAGGATCAAGCCATCTAGGCGAATAAGGAGCGGAGTCTACGCGGTGGTTGTTCCCGTCATGCAGGAGACTTCAGTCATTCAGTTAGTTCATTTGATTTGATTCAATCTATAATGTGCGTATTTGTAGCACATTCTGTTCCCGGGTCATTCGGATCACGGGTAGCTTGTTTTGTTTAAGCCTTTCATTTTCGAGTACGTAGTTGTATTCTATTCTTGCATCGAATACAAACTCAGAAAATTGCCCCACAATTCTGCTATTCGCTGCCCTTCTGGTGTTCTCTGAATTTTCACTGTAGCATATCCGAAAACGCACATGTGGTGCAGATCGGGTGTCCTGCTGAGATTCATCAGGTGTTAGCCGATTCTGTGGCTTGATTTCCATCAGTAACTCGTGCCTTCTCATACTCCAGCACAATGATCTGCTGTAGAAAACTCTCCCGCTCCTCCACGGCCATGGTTTGCAATTGCCTTCACACCTTCAGTCTCCAAAAATCAAATGCATTCTGTAAGTTGCTCCTGCATGGCGGTGGAATCTGCAACAACCTTCCTCGTCGATAAGGCCTCCAACTCCGCAATTGCCAGCTACTCCTGCAAGCCATTGCACTCCCGATGCCTCACGGCCTAGAGAGCACAGGCAAGGGCGAATGCCTGCATAAGGCATGCAAACTATACTTAGGCGAACAACCAGAACGAATAGGGTACCGTTGCGACTGACGTGTACCTTCATCTCAGTAGCCTCTAGAATGGAGTTCTGGGTTGCAGGAGCCTAGCACCGAGTGATTAAATCCCGCATCCACGCACTCCATTGCCCCTTGGAGTAATCGTAGGGCCACCGATTGGGGCATGAAATCCTCCATTAAAAGGCGTCGAGACTCTGTGCCAATGGAGTCCGAGTTAGTCGGCCCTAAAGATGCATTGGCCATGATGTTACCACATGGTGCGTGACCAGTTCCCTCACTGGAATGTTCCATGGGCCCAGATGTTGAGACTCGAATATACAAATCCGGACTCTCCTGTGTATTCCGCACCAGTCCAGGATCGCGCTAGTGCACACAGCAATCGACTATGGAGTGAAGTCCTAATCTACGAAGTCATCAAAGTATCCTCCTTCAGGTACCTCCTACTGATATGATGCTTCTCCTTCAACTGAGCAAATATGGATATAGCCATGAGTACATAGAGTACTTAATCATTCACGTAATGAACCACTAGTGAATCAACCATTGATATCCCAACTTGATCCGACCAAGTTTTTATGAGAACTCTACCCCTTGTGTGAAATCATCGAGCATTGTCCATAACCGGGGACACGCCTATTCGAATAGTTTTACACTCTGCAGAGGTTTAGCAACTTTACCCAAAAGACATGATAATCTTATGTTACCATGCGATTAATATATTTCCTTTGGTGTAAGACAGAGAAATCATGACAAGGCGTTTAAAATGTTCAATCTCAACCCAATTCCGCCACGCTAAGGTTTCGCCATCCCAGGCCCCTCTTGCGCCAATGTGGATCCATGGCTACGACCACACCACATTCATCTTAATGACGGAACCAAAATTGAAACATCATAAATTAATCAGCTAAGTCTATCCCATACTAGACATGTGGTTTGCACGGTATGGCTCAGATCAGTGGTGCACAAAGTTAAGTCCTTAGACATTACCTAGGCGAGACAACAGCGAGGTGTAGCTTGCCGGTGGAAGGGTGACGACGACAAGGGCGACGGTACTCAACGGTGGGGCTCGGAAGGCGAGGCGGCGGCACTGTGGGACGAGGAAAACGAGAGGAGGGACATGACTTTTATAGCACGGACGCCGAGGAAGCTTGATCGGACACGGTGACGGAGTTCGGCTCAGGCACGCACACTGAGGCGGTGGCAGAGACCGAGATGAAGATGACGACGCACACAGCGACACACAGATGGACGGGATATAGGAGTGTGGGCGAGGAGACGGTGCGGATGGGCAACACATGGCACAAGTGGAAGCGGGCTGGGCTGAGGTGCGATCCGGATGGTGGGCTTCGGCCCACCTGGCTTTTGGAGATTTTAGGGATTTCTCAATTTTAGAAATTCAACTAAAACATTTTGAGCTCTAGGAAATAGCAACTAAATCCAGAAAATTCCAGAAAAAACCTTGAAATACAAGGAACCCAAATAAAATACTTTCATCAGATGTTAATGTTTAATTTAGTCATGTTAATTCCTTTAAATTTATGAAAATTCCATTTAAGATTTAATTAATTCCAGAAAAATCCAATTAGTGAATTTTATTTTAAAATCTTCGAAAAGGCTCTAAAAATCAGGATGTTACACTAGAGAAGATGGGCTTGCTGATGATAGCGATAGCATCAAGGAGCAGATCAAAGAGAGCTTGGTGAAGTCCTGAGAGGAGAAGAAATTGTTCATACATGGAGCTCATCTCGGGGGACTCGGTGGATGGGGAGTGACCTCCCTAAGAGCATGGATCAGGCTCAAAGAGGTCTTACCACCCGGTGGTAAAGCTGTTGGCATGACTGGAGGAGGGGTGCCTAACTCAGAGTTGTAGTCCTTGTCCTGCACTATCATGGCCAACTAGAAGTTTGCTCCAAGGGCCACCACTAGAAGAGATACTTGAGCGTGCTTCGTAGGGTGTTCAGTTAGGGACACCTCATGGACCTCTAACGAAGGGTCCTCTGCTACTACGTTAGGATCATCCTAGCCCTCTGGCAAATCACCAGGGCCATCTCGACCCATTGGCGCATTGCCAGGGCCGGTCATGTCATGCAAGCCGTTAGCCTCGCTGGGCTCGTGTCAGTAGAGACAACTCTGCCACTCAATCATTGCTCATCCTTAGACGAAAGATCCAAGTTAGCATAGTCCGCCGAGTTCAACTCCTCCATGACGTGTTCATCATCTGGAGCCTCTGAATCATCCGCAATAGGAGGCGCTGATGAGATTGGTTGGGCGATGATCAAAGAACGTGAATCCCGCTGTAAGGGACCGGGGTCCTCACCGTCACCATCACCAGATGCGTGCGTGCGAGCAACACCCTTGGAGGGTGTGATGTGATTGAGCACAAGTATATCGAGAGCCTCGCACACTCGGTTAACCCGCACATGATTCGAAGTCACTAAAGCTCAAATGGTATGATCCTTTATGATGTATGGCCCAAGGAAGACGAACGTAGTGTGTTTCGCCTCGGCAAGCAAAAGAACTGCACGAAGGAAACCAAAGGTTACAGATAACTAAATGAGCATCAATAGAGAATAGAATCAAAGCACCAAAATCACAACCCTTACCTAATATGTCCAGCTTTGGCAGCGATGTAATCAATGGACAAACACTGCTGTCATGCACAGGGCCAAGCTAGATGCGCCATACCCAAGCCAGTGGCAATAGGCGAAGCATGCAGTACTCCTCTGTGAGGTCACTCATGTTGAGGCAGAGAGCGACACTGGTCAGCCTCCGGGTGCGTTGTTCATTCTCGTGCACGAGGGTCACAAACAGTGACATGTTCAAGTCAATTAGATGGTCCGTCCACCAATGGCTGTTGCTTGGCACCATCCAATGATAAAACCACTTCCGCATCCAGTTTGAATCTCACTTTGTCCTCATGGAATTCGCCAAAAATAGCTTCGTGCACCTAGAGAGGAGTACAAGTTGATATTGCCTTGGTTCGAGTACTGCCCCTCGCTCAACTTCTTCGGTTGACACCAGGCATCGTGCAGGAAGACAAATATCGTCACACTCGGAATCACCACCTTTGCGCGCGAAGCCCAACTGTACACGGTGAGTCACATGATGGCGTTAGGCATCAATTGTGCGAGCTCCAGCCTATACAGCCGAAGCACATCACCGATGAAGGCCACAGTAGGAATGTAGAGCCTGGCATCGAAGTAGGCGGCAAAGACATGGGTCTCCATCTCTCTGACCTCGGGAAGCTAAATCGCTTCATGGCATGGGATCTTCCCATCGTGCGCCAATGATTGAATCAGCTCCTCCATAGCCATGGTTGGCCTCAGGGTGTTCATGCTGGAGTCGTTCACCTTCTTTGCTGTGCTCCAGCGTTTGTTCGCTAATGACACGTCACGCTCGATCAGCTTACAACCAACCGCTACAGCGGATGAACTGCCACAGCCGAAAGAACCGCTCTAAGACGACGAGCCATCCATGCTGCTACAACCGGAGCGCCGCTCACCACCATGGACCATCCTTACCACATGGTATGCAGACCGAGGGGCATGACCAACCGTCCTCCTACAGCCGCATGTTATCACAGGGAAATGAACTACCATGTTGTGGTACGTGTTGGCAGGAACAGATGGCCCATGGGCCAACCAACCAATAGGCCGAAGGGACGGATGGGGCCAAGAGGCCAGACAATATGGTTTTGGCCTACAGGTGGTGGAGCCATTTACTACGAGAGGCTACTGTTATAGGGGTAGCCCTCATCTGCACCCATTCGGCCTGCTTGGCCAAAAGGCTCAATAAGCATGTAAAGGACATCTATACCCCTAGAATAGTGAGCCACTGTGGTGTGCATCCTTGTCATTAGGCCTCAAGGCCATGTATATATAGCCTTGTGAAAGGAGAGTAAGACACACATGTTCATTTGTACATGCATCCTATTAGTCCCCAGTCTACTTTTCTGGCATAAAATCTGGAGGGTTTATATGCAAGAATACTAAACCTAGAAAATCATCATAATTTCCCAAAACATCAAGGTGTTTTTTGAGAAAACTATGGACTTAAATGCAAAATTTCCAATTCAGGCTTATTCCACGCATGGGTGAAATTTCAAATCGGTTGCCGTGTTGGACCGGATCGAATACGATCTAATCCTATTCGGCCAAATGGGGCACATGGCCTGTGCGCCATGCGCTAGGGTTTCAAACTCTAGCCAGGATGACGATGACGCACTGGCAGGTGTGACAGTGAATGACAGTGCGACTCCAGGATGGCAATGGTGGTGTTGTGGCCTATGTGGCAGCGTGACGTGCTAGCCTAGTGGCGTCACATGGATGCAGAGCCAAGGCGACTATGACAACTAGCGGCGTATACGGGTGCGCAACTCCAAGCCGACAGCAACGTGGTGGATCGACAATGGAGCTAAGGACAGCGCGATGGCATGCGGGGCAGCACACGCAATTTTGCGTGTACCGGCAGCATGAACAGGTAAGCGAGCGCGGCAGCGATAGGTCAGGTATGACCAGCGTTCGTGGTTGGCCACAAGATGCATGGTGGAATGCAGGCCGCTGCGGCAGAGATAGAGGTGCTAGCTATATTTTCCATATTAGAGCTGTATAATATATATATATATATATATATATATATATATATATATCTACTAGTTAAAAAGAGGGTTAGCAGGGTGGTTTATATGCCCTTTTCAATTCCTCATGCACCTCTAAAAATTTCTAACAAAATAGAGTAGATAATCTACAAAAAATATAAATTCTACCATACTAAAGATTCTCTAATAAAAAACAACTAAACTCTATTGGATACATTATAGAGTTAAGGGTGGAGAGCAGCCAAACGTGTGGGCCAGATAAATGTATCTCGATAATATTAGCTCATCATGCTAAAATAATATTATACCATGAGCGGGTTAATTCTGTCAAATCAATCCTTATATGTCAGAGGGTACGAATACACTGTTCACGCATGCAAGCTTTCTCCCCCACTCGCCTCGGTCGCTTTTTCAATTTTTTTAACGGACGCTTCGTCCTCTCTCTCCTAACCACCCCTCCATTTCTCTGAGCAAAACAGATTCCCTTGCCTTTCCTCTATCTCTCTTCTCACATGCAGTGGGGTCGACAAATGATGGGACATTTCGTCTGTAAAATATACGTATAAGGTTGGAAGAGATAGACACCTTTGCCTTGGGCCCACAGCGCAAATCTGGATAAGGATCAACGGCCTTAGTGCTAGCTTTTTAGACGTCGCAGAGAAATTTCTTCCATGGCTTTGCATCTATTCTAGTTCCCCATTGCTTTTTGGATCCGGTCGCACTTGTCCTAGTGGACGTTTATGGTATGTTATTTTTCTTCAAAGCTAATAATTTTTAATTTTTAATATAATATTTAATTTTTAAATAAGATATTTTTAGATAAAATCTATAAGTTAATTGTAGTACTTGTTAAAAACCTAATATCTGTATTAATCAAAATAACAAGCGAGTATCTACCTCTCCGTAATCTCTATCGTAAACAGCTAAAATTCAAAAATTTCAGCCAAAAATCATAAACCATAGCCGCGTCAAACAGGCCCTATATTGGTTACGGCGATGCTTTTTATTTTTAAAAAATAATAGTAGTAAAAAAAGTGATTTTTTAGAACGAAGATGTGAGTAATATAAAAAGTATAGAAGAGATATGTACGCAGAATAAAAGCAAGAGGAGTGAGTTATATAATATATCCGTAACTACTGTCTTACCTCAAATCGAGACGGAAGCCAAAGGAGGAAAGCCACTTGAAAAACCAAATATTTACATTAATTTTTATCTTTGTCAAATCAAAAACAGAAACAGAAGCCAATAAACGACCATTTAGCTCCATCGAAATTATTGCAGCTTCTTACTACTTTATTCCACTCATTTCTATTCTAGTTTCCATCCATTTGCATCCTTCACTGTAGAGAGAAAGACCAATAGACAAAGATGGTTGACCTGACTGACCGGACCCGTGGCGCCATCCACTCGCTATTGGGTTAGCACACGTACTTTAAGGTGGTATTTATAAGAATGTTTGTACACACGTAAAATTTGCAAAAACAACCGATTTGGCGTCTAGACACCGGACAATAGTGCTATAGAACTGATACATGGCCAGTGATGCCTCGTGGCTGTGGCAGTAGGAGCTGCCACCTAGCCACCATGCAGCCAAGCCGCTGCCTCCCGGCAGGCAGCCAAGACTATTAACCGTTGAATTAATTAGTTCAATTATGTGATTAGAAATTTTTTTACACGTGCTATTTATAGATTTTTTTAGATATAGCAAATAAGCTCAAAAACTTATGAAATTTTTTATGGAGCTTTCCGACATAGCGTACTTTATTGTGTAACTTGCTCCTAATTTTTTCCATTCTGAATTTTAGTCAAAAAATTATTTACGTAGACTATTTGTAGGATTTTTTAATATAGGACATGAGCTCAAAAAATTATGAATTTTTTAAGGATCCTTACATAATAGACTTGATGATGTAATTTTGTATTCAATTATGCAAGGAGTACATATAGCAGTACAAAAAATGCATGGCACGGAATATAGCAGTAGAAAAAGCGCAACGTACGGGGTGCGATATGGCTCACTCATCTGAGCCACTACTATCTCCTCGTCGCATTTGCCTCTATGGGCATGGCCTTGTCCTTCACAACCATGTCCCGTGGGGTACGACAGCCGATCCGGAGCTTGCGTGTTGAATCGGAGGAGGGCCATTTTATCTGTTGAGTGGCAAGCGGTGGTCCAGTAGGCTGAGGTAGAGCAGATAAGGTCTGGTGGTAAGCATCGATGTGCTCTTACTGAGACATGCCGAATTAGGGGCCGCTAGCGATAAAGTCCTGAACGATGGACTCTAGAAATCCCCGTCCTGCGGAGGAGCCCTAGCGTTCACTATACGACATGCCAGCGAAGCTAGAGGAGCTCTACTTACCCAAGGCTCCAAACCACATACACAGTCGAACGATGAGCTCGCCGCCGCATCTGTTGCAAACCACGGTGTCGTCTCATCGCTCCTGCAAGGTAGGGAGGCTGTATCATCATCGATGGATTGGCTGTCACCCCTATGTTGAATTGAAGGCTACAACATGGAGCGATGTTAGTCACAATAAATATTATAGATGTAGACTATGAATCTCGTACCTCCCAGATATGCAACAAAGATGATCGACGGGGAGAGGTAGTCTGTGCAAAGAGTAAAAGTGATGCATCTTGTGGATGGACCTGTGGCGGGAGAACTCCATGATGTTAGTGGAACGTAAGGTACAACAAAAAAAACAAAATGTAGATATATACATAAGTTAGCTCCTCATCGATCTGGGTCGCGGATGACCGACCACAGTACTATGACATTGGCTAGACTCACTAGGTCGTGATAACCTGATGGGTGAGCAAAGTGCCCCCTCTGGGTGGTCGATGTGCACGGTGTGGTCCATCAAACGACCGCAGCTTATGTTGTTTATTATTTTATTGGCTTGCGATAGGATGTATTTGAAAGTTTTCTACCGGGCCAGTGGTATGTCTGGGCTGCTGATGGTAGTTTAAAACACACTTGTGATGATCTGCGTCCATTCCAACTGAAGTGACATATGAAATAGGTTCAGTCACGAGTAGTACAAATTTCAACAGTAAAACGATAAGAGGTTGCAAGTATATTATGCTGTCGTGTTGCCACGAAGTGTTGTGCCGATCGAATGAGCGTTGTAGGCTGTCGTCATGCGTCACCTACTCTGGGCACTCCAATAGAGGAACGGTGAGTCTGCCACACGATCGTGGTATGTACCAGTGTAGATATGTGTTGTACGTCCGAACGTCGTATGGATGCTTTGCTCCATTAGGACATCCAAGTGCGCCTTGTCCGTCCATCCACTCCTACTGCACTACTTGCCAATCCGTAGCATGCCGACCCACCCTCGATTTCCTATATTTCTGATGTTACCAAAGAAGACATACAAAGTATAAACATTACTCGGATGGAGTTTGTCTCACTGGTGTACGACTCGTTGTAGGAACTTGTCGTTCGGAGGGGGCATGACCTAGTACAAACCGAACTATTGCATTACACGCTATGGTGCGTAAGCCTCCACCATGTGTGAGAACACCATATGGCAGTCGTTTCCCCGTAACTTAGTGTCCTAGAGGCATTGCATGGACAGCCCATGTGGTGCTGCACTCTGCATGAACTCTAGAGTCCATAGAGCCCAGATGATGTCGCTATCGTGCAACGACTCGAACTCATTGTGCCACAACAAGTAACACCTCACTGGCCTGTCCTTCGCCCAGTGTAGATAGGCACCAATACACCGGAAGCCCATAGTGGACCCGTCTATCTGGTCAGCGAACTCGGTGTACGGGTGCACTGGCCTCAGAAGGTTGGATGCCCGATAGGGAAGTGCTCCCAACTCAATAGCTACATGAGCACATAGCAGATGCCCAGGTTGGTGGTCGCACTGGTGTCGTGCTTGGAAGGGTCATACAACCTTTGATATGTGGTGCATGGGACGACTGATCCCTAGCTGTACAGAGGCATCGCCTTAACCTCTGCGTCAACCAAAGACTCGGCGATGCGGATGAGGTCGGGGTAGTTGTGTGGATGGAAACATGCTACAATCAAAGAGCTGAGGAATGTACGTGACGAGGTGCGTCCTAACGACCTCGTCTGGTGCATCCTGTGGGCACTCACTGAAATGCCTCAGCCAAGTGTGGGAGATGACACGAGCACCCTCTGGGATAGTCAGGCCGAACCGATACGCTAGCCTATAAAGGGGCTGGAATAAGTGCCTCATCCCGAAGAGGGAGACTAGGCAAGAATGAGATGTCTTGTAGAATGATTGTCATCTTACCCCATCGAAAGTGGAAGGTGTGCGTCTCGAGTCTCCACCTGTCAACAAGTGCCGAGAGCAAGCGCGTCAAGGTGAATAGGCATTCGATGGAGACTAGCCTCACAAAAGGGAACAAGCTAGTGGCCCGCAGCATTGGGACATAGCGATCATCTAGCTCCCAATGATCCCTCCCTCCCTGCAGCTTGAAGGGTGGAGGGCTAGCCGTGTCACCAGCGATCCACAACTAGCACCGATGGCTCTTATCATAGAACTCTTCAAAAAGCTCTGGTAAATACATACCTTACAACAAATAGGATAGACGAAATATTAGTGCAAATATTGATAATAACAACAAAATACTACAAATTGAAATTTATGACGAAACAAACAATACTTATATATGTATATAAATATATATAATGTATACATACATATATATATACATATATATATATATATATATACATATATATACATACATACATACATACATACATACATACATACATACATACATATATATATATACATACATACATACATATATATATACATACATACATACATATATATATACATACATATATATATATATATACATACATATATATATATATATATATATATATATGTATGTATGTATGTATGTATGTATGTATGTATGTATGTATGTATGTATGTATGTATGTATGTATGTATGTATATATGTAACACCAGTGACCCACAATGCTCTGGGATGCTACTAAAATCACTCCACAACTAGCCAAGTTACAATATATTTTAAACTGGCAACAAATCCTAAGTCAATATAAGATAAGCGGAAGCATAGTCAACTATGAGAAACAGGATAGTGATATCAACTTAATAATTAAAATCAACATCCAACAAATTTAACCAAAGGATAGTTCACAAGTTTAACATTTATTAAGATCAAGTAATCTTTGACGAGATGGCTAAGCAAAAGACTAGAATCATTTTGTCTTTATTACAGCATAAGTCTATGATCCAAGTGCATTATTGTGGTGCCGCCCTACCATTCCTATGCATCCTCAATGATCACCTGTAAGGGGGGAACAAGGGTGAGATAAAAATCTCAGCAAGCAAACTGTTTAACAGGCTATTCAAACTACAAACAATAGTACAACATCATTAATGTTTCCATTCAACTACAGCCACAAATTATGTCCACAATTGTTGTATCACCTAATTAAACTACGGATAATTAAGCATCCAATTGACATCACGGGGTATAAGGTATAAGCCATAACAAATAGCTCTTCGCAACCACACTATAACCTCATTTACATCCAAAACCACAACCACAAAGCAATACTAACCATGAATGAATTCCACCATAAGTTAATACCACATACCACGACTTTAAAACCTCAACCACGATCACTACCAAAGACAATAAAGTATATTTATGTTTTACCTCACTACTTTGTTACTTTTCACATCCACAACTGCTATTAATAGTTACTACAAGAGAAAAGAATCTCACACCACAATCACAACCTCTACAATACCACAAGGGACGAACTCCCATTCCACGACCACATCCACATTCCTCATACTTCAAGTAACTCACATGAGTCAATTCCACATTACAAATATGAAGTTGTATTTGACCACAAAATAACTTCACCACAAAACATTGCATAGGTATGCAAATGATCATCCCACAATGCAATGCATATGAATGCTTTCATGCTATGCTCCACATCACTCTTTCCCAATAGGATAAGAGGTGCATCGTATTCTGACAATATACGATCTTTGTCTGCAGATCTGTCGCGGCTAATTGCGGCGACATCCACATCCACATCCACATATGCAAATATCATAATATGACATGAATGATATGATGATCATAAACCACATGTATTCCAATCTCAAAGGAGCATTAACATACTCACAACATATCCACATCCATACATCCACCACATCTTTATTTTCATAATCCACATTAACAAATTAAGCAAAATTCCACATGACTACGAGCAATTTATTCAAACATATCAGTTGAACAATAATTGCTACCACAATCTCGTTTAATAATCATGCAAGCATGGCATAACATATCAAATTACGATAAGCATGTAAATTGCAAGTAGAAAGAATAACGAGTTAAACGGTAGCACAACCGCTACGTTTACTTGCCTCTACCGATGAAGCGAAGCAAATCACGTGCGTTCAGGAGCAAAACCACCTGTCCAAAGTGCTACTCAGCACAATACAACAGCAATGATGTCGCGCCTAAAGAAGTAAAGACGTCGCTAGAATCCCGAACCTACACATACTCCTCTCCGCTTAACGATCCTTCAATCTACCCACTGCAGCAGCGTTGCTTAATAATTTTTTATCTTTAACAATATTAAGCTAAATACAGCAAATGATACATTTTTGGATTCTTTACTTAAATAACTTCAATTTTCATGTAGATCACATATTTTTATTTTGATCCTAGCATGGTGTAAATTAATGCGCAAAACAGAGGACGTTCTCTGTTCTGGCAATCTGGACAGTCAGATTAAAACGCATCCCAACTACAGTACAGGAATCTAAATATTATGATTTTCATATAGAAATTATATTACTAAATTACCTACATTTTTCTCAATTTCGACCAAAATCATAAAAATCATTTTCTACCCCTCAATCACCCTTGAACAGAAATATGTCCCAATCTGCACCCCTGTCGGGCAGCAAGGTTCCCGACCCTGCTACGCCCAGATCCCACGGCCAAAACTTCTAAAAAAATTACAGGAGATAGATCTCGAAGTCCTCTACAACTTTCCTTTTGAGATGATCCACAGAAAAAATTGTTTCATAGGTCTAAACCGCGCAAACAGACGTGCTACGCGAATTGATATAAAGACGGACAATAGGAAAACTCTAATGGGGTAATCAATCTACTAATCCCCTTCAAATTTCGTGCCATGAACCCTAATTACTATAAAAACAGAGGGGTTTGGGATTAGAAAAATAACTTGTAACACCCCGACCCTCCACAGGGTCCAAGATGCTACCACCACACCCTTACCAATTCAAAAGTGTTGCTAAATCAACTTTTAGCAGCACAACTCCTGTTCTTTTTATAAAATTACCCACAAGAATTGTAAGATAAATACACAGACAACTAGTTTCATATTTCACAAGCTATAACATAAACAGAACCCTGGCTCGCAAGCAAGCTAAGCCAAACAACGAGCCATCAAGACTAAACACTGGATTAAACATAAAGCCTCGTCGACGGCTAAATCATTATTTACATGTGCGGTGCCAAAAGTTCTATCCCCATTCCATACATGTCGTCGTCATTCACCTAAAAACAACGACAAAGCAAGGGTGAGTCCGGAGACTCAGCAAGCACACGATAAAACAATAACACCACTTTAGCAATTCAATCAATTTCACGAACTGTAAGCTGTAAGTTAAGTCTGTAACTGTATACTGTAAATCTATCCTATGTCTGTAAACTGTAATACAATTCTATGTCTGTAAATTGTAAACTGTAAATCAATGTTGTAATCAGAATCGTAAGTCAATGCTATAATCGTAAATCGTAAATCACACTTTATGCTCAGAATCAGATTACTTTCTCTGTCACTTCCATGCAATGCAATATCATGCAATGCATCTGTATGCTCAGAATCAGTAAATCACAACTTCACATAATCAGTATCACTTTCTCTGTCACTTTCATGCAATGCAATACCATGCAATGCATCTGTATGCACTGTAACTGTAGCTTATACCGGTATAGCGGAGGGTCCACCCGTCGATGGACCACTCATTTGCCTACCTCTGTAGGTCTTATTCAAGAGCACTCCGGACTAGTCATTTGACTTTCTCACCGACTTGGCTCTTATTCAAGAGCACTCCAGACTAGTCATGACTTTCTGACCGACCTGGCTCTTATGCATTTTACATGATGCAATATGCTTCAAATATGAATGTCTAATCAGAAACGATACCCATCAAGGTATGATTAGCACAATTCATATACATCATCTCATAAACACTATAATTCATGGCATGGAAATATGATTAATAATCATTCCCACAATTTACTATTCTACCATGCACTTGCCTGTTAACCTGGCGGACGGTGCGTGGACGGCACCAGACTCGAACCGTCACCGAATAAGCATTAACCATTTCAATTCATCGCTAATGCACTACACTCATAAACGAGCAAATAACATCGCTCTAACGCCCAATTCGACATAACCCATCTCGCCCCACCGGCAATCTCCCATTGTCCGGTGCTTAATTGATTTGAACATTTAGCGAGTTCATCATTTATACTCATCGATCAAAATCTACACACTTAATCCCACTTTAATCGATCACACTATTGAACCTCGGTTTATTCCCTCCCTCTCTCCCCGCCACGGATCGACCAAATTAATAGTGGCGATCGATTTCACCGTTCGAGCATTCATGCTAATAACGATAATTAAATATTCACATGCATCAATTCTAATTATCGGTATACTAATATATGCCTCGACTCAAATAAACACGGAGAAGGGTTTTCGGCGCTACCACCGTCCCCAAATGACCGGATCGAGCACTACTTTCTTTTCCTTGGCCGGATCAGGCGGATCGTGATGGATCAAATTCCCTTTTTCCTCTCTTCCTTTTCCTTTCTTTTCTCTTTTTTTCTTTTCTTTCTTTCTTTCTTTTCCTCTCTTCCTTCTCTCCCTTTCTCCGCCGGCCGCCTTCCTTCTTTCTTCTTTTCTTCACCCCCTCCTTCTTCCTTTCTTTCCACGACTCCTCCTCCTTCTCTTCTTCACTCCCAAGCCCGCGGCTCCTCCTCTCCCTCACTCACGGCGACTTCCCCCTCTGCTCTCCACCGGCCCTCCTCTACTCCCGTGGAGCAGTGGCGGAAAGGGAGGCGAGGCACGAGCGAGGGCGACGCCTGAGCGGCAGACCGGGGTCGGCCGACGGCGCAGTGGCGAGGGGCGGGACGGCGACCACGACGCAGCAGCGGCGACGCGACAGCGGCGGCGGCGCGGTCGGTGAGCGCGGCACCGACGGCAACGTGTGGCGACGAAGAATAAAGGAGAGACAATGCGGCGGCAGGGGAGTGGATAAGCGGGAGAAGAAAAATATCTGGTTGCTTCTCCTCGGCTCTCTCTCTCTATATATATAGTCGTAGGATGGACCGGTGAAAAATTCTTGGACTTTCTCCAGCCCAGGTATTACATTCTACCCCCTTAACAGAATTCGACCCCGAATTCTACAACTCGATAATCTATACAAAAACAACTGAGTCAAATAGAAATCAATTGTAACTCGTACCCGTGGAGAACAACTCCGGGTACATCTCGCGCATGCGAGATTCCAATTCCCACATCGCTTCTCGCTCAGTTTGATGCGACCATAGGACTTTAACATACTTCAACGTTCTGTGCCTCAACACTCTCTCCGATTCCTCCGAATTGAACGGACGGGACTCAAGGTGAGGTCTTGCTTAAGGGCAATGGTTCTAGAACAATCTCATGTTCGGATCGCTTAAGTACTTCATGAAGATAGAAACATGAAACACATTATGAACTCCTCGCATAGACTCGGGAAGATCCAAACGATATGCCGACTTTCCAATTCGTGCCAGAATCGGAAACGGCCCAATGTATCGCGGGCTAAGCTTCCCTTTAATCCCAAACCTCACAATCCCTTTAGTGGGAGACACTCTCAAGAGCACATCATCCCCCACTTCGAACTCTAAATCTCGCCTTCTAACATTCGCATAGCTCTTACGCCTACTCGCGCCTAGCGGTCTGTCTAATCTCCGACACTCGCTCCACTTTCTGCTGGACCCAATCGGACCAGAATCGCCTTTTCGCCTCTGACATCCCAACAAAGTGGCGATCTACATTTCCGCCCATACAGAACCTCAAATGGCGCGGCCCGAACACTGGAATGGTAGCTGTTGTTGTAGGCAAACTCCGCAAGTGCCAACTGATCCTCTCAGCTACTTTTCCACGACAAAACACAGGACCTCAACATGTCCTCTAGTGTTTGAATGGTGCGTTCGGATTGCCCATCTATCTATGGGTGGAAAGCGGTACTAAACTGGAGTTTTGTGCCCAAAGCGCTTTGCAAGCTCTCCCAAAACTTGGAGATAAATTTGGCATCTCTGTCCGAAACTATCGTTTTGGGCACACCATGCAATCTCACTATCTCACGCACATAGACAGATGTCAAATCACTCGCCGAATTCATCGTACGAATAGGGATGAAGTGCGCGGATTTACTGAATCGATCCACCACTACCCAAATCGCATCCTTACCTCGCTGACTACGAGGTAAGCCGACTACAAAGTCCATGATAACATCATCCCATGGCCACTGTGGAACCTCTAAAGGCTGCATTAGTCGGTAGGACGCTTATGCTCACCTTCACTTGTTGGCAAATCCGTGGGGCGCCACATCTGCGCAACATCCACTTTCATTCTCTTCCACCAAAAACACTTTTTCAAATCCCGATACATCTTGGTCTCGCCAGGATGTACCGTGTACGGGGTACGATGAGCCTCTCTCAAAATATCATCCTTGACCTGAGCCTTTTATGGCACGCAAAGACGGCCCCTAAACCGTAATGCGCCCGACTCATCAAGGCTGAAGTCCCCCGATTTTCCTTCATCAAGGCGCTTCCTCACTTTTTGAAGCAACCTATCGTGTTGTTGTGCTTCTTTCACCGCTCGAATTGCCGATTCCAAAGAATAACCGTGTCTCTACACTGCTTGTCTTGGCATAGCAATAGGAAATTCCCATCCGTTCAAAGTCAGCAACGAGACAACCTACAGTGGAGGGTGTCGTCTTGCGACTAAGGGCATCAGCAACCATATTTGCTTTACCTAGATGGTACTGGAGAGTGAGATCATAGTCTTTGATCAATTCCAACCACCTCCTTTGCCTCAAATTCAACTCTTTCTGAGTGAAGATGTACTTGAGGTTCTTATGGTCAGTGAAAATATCACAGGATTCTCCATACAAATAATGCATCCAAATCTTTAGAGCAAAACCATCAAGTCCGGCTCTAAATCGTGAGTAGGGTAATTCGCTCATGTTTCTTTAATTGTCATGAAGCATCGCGATCACTTTGCTATCTTGCATGAGCACGCAACCCAAACCCACTCTCGATGCATCCGAGTAGACCGTGAAGCGCTTCCTTGGCTCAGGAAGAGTGAGAACAGGACCAGTTACCAACTTCTCTTTAGAACATTGAAATCTGCTCACATTCACGGTCCTTTGGAATTTCACGCCCTTCCGTGAGTTGAGACATTGGCTTAGCAATAATGGAGAAATCTTTCACAAAACGCCGGTAATAACCAGCTAAGCCAAGAAAACTTCTTAGTAATAACCAGCTAAGCCAAGAAAACTTCTCACCTCCTTAACATTGGATGGTCTCTTCCAGTCTACTACTGTTGAAATCTTGGTTGGATCTACTGAAATGCCCTCCTGGTTAATCACATGTCCCAGAAAGCCCACTTCAGAAATCCAAAATTCGCACTTCTTCAACTTGGCAAAGAATTGATTTTTCCTCAGAGTCTCAAGCACAAGCCTCAGATGCTGCTTATGCTCTTCCTCCGTCTTGGAATAAATCAAGATATCATTAATGAACACAACCACAAAGTCATCCAAATATTTGTGTAGCATGTTGTTCATCGTTTCCATAAAGACAGCAGGGGCATTCGTTAGTCCAAAGGACATAACTTTATACTCATAGTGCCCATACCTCGTGGAGAAAGTTGTCTTTTCAATATCTTGCTCCCGCACTCGAATCTGATTATACCCAGATTGTAGATCAATTTTGGAAAACACCTTGGCTCCCTTCAATTGATCAAACAAGTCCTCAATGCGAGGCAACGTGTATTTATTCTTGATAGTCACTCGATTAAGAGCCCGATAATCTATGCACATACGCCAACTCCCATCCTTCTTTTTAGTAAATAGGACGGGGCTCCCCAAGGTGACACACTGCGACGAAACAACCCCTTGGACAATAACCCATCCAATTGCTTCTTCAACTCTTCTTGGAGTGGTCGTGCTAAACGGTACGGTGACATAGAGATAGGTCGAGTGCCAGGAACAAATTCAATCCTAAACTCCACATCTCTTGCGGGTGGCATTCCGGAAGCTCTTCAGAAATATATCGGGTACTCACATACCACCGAATATCCTCAATGCGCAAAGGCGCACTCGATTTTTCCACAAGTGATAGAAGTAACCCACACTTAAACATTCGACGGCCAGAGAACAGGCTGGCCAACACAAAAAGAGAACCCGAGACGCATTCCCTCGAAAACTATCTCCTCCCGAAGGAGCTTGCAAAGTGATTGTCCTCGAAACAGAAATCATCGCCTTGTGATGCAACCATCCATACCGAGGATAACATCAAAATTCTCTATCGGAATAACCATGAGGTTAGCCACAAAATCCTCGCCATCTATGGAGACTATGCATCCGGGACAAACCATAGAGCTAACAATAATACCCCACGGAGAATTGATCAGAATCGATCGTGAAATCTGCTGCATACTCAATTTTGCTTTTCTAGCAAACTCACTAGAAACAAAGGAATAAGTGGCACCGGAGTCGAAAATAACGAGAGCACTGTATGAATCCACTAACAGAGTACCTGTCACAACGTCTGGATGACTCGCACTCGGCGAGCAATGTGTAGACTCGGTGGCACCGGGCAAGAAGAGCCCGATGCTCGCCGTGACGGATCGGAATGGGAGGCGGTGCAACATACCAAGTGGAGTAACTGGGTAGGTGGCCAAGATACCCAAAGGCGCGCCAGAAGGAGGCTGGCAGCGCAGAGCGATCGCCAACACCGAATCGACCCCGAGATAAGGCATTCGATGACGCAGATACACTTGGTGATATGCCCTAGAGGCAACATGGAGATGTTGAATATATCACATACTATGTTTATGATACATTGCTTTGTTCCTTGAAATAGACATTATCATTATTGATCAATGAGTATGTGACTTATTCATGAGACTCTTAATGCCAAAATGTTGCTATTTCTAAATGATCCCCGATTATATTTCATATGAGGAACAAATATGATTCAAAGATCGAGATATGTATTGATTGATGATCATGTCTCATGGATCATGGTATGGAGATACCAAATCAATAATATGGATATGTGTTAGTGAACATATGTTGGATAGACCCGCCATGAGACACTGCAGAGATTCCATATGTCATCGCTTGGTCTCAAGTAGTGTTTATGTGGAATCCTTAGACTTGAGATCATCATGGTTCCCAAGATGCGTAGTAGCTTACTTTGGGACTACTAAACACTACTCCGTGAATCGGGTAGTCATAAAAGTAGTTTTGGGTTTGCCATGAAACATGTAGTGGGATGTGAATGATCAAGATAGAATTTGCCCTCCTTATAGGAGAGATATCTGGGCCCTCGATGTAATGGATTATGAAAGTGCATGGCCATGCCAAGGTGATTGAGGAGTCAATCACGAGTTTATAATCCATCACGGAATCGAGAGAGATTGAGCTATTAAAAGGATGACACAGGTCTCGCCTTGAGCTTAATCTATATCGTGAGGCAAAGGGATTAGTACATGAGAACATTACGAGTTCGTAGATATGATCTTTACGTATACTTTGGGGTTAATATGTCTTACTAGAGGCGCTATTAACACGGTGACCGGAAAGGTGTTTACGGTCGCGACCAAGTATCGTGAACCTACATGGTCGCACACTTAACGGGTTGGAACACTAATTCGAATGTGATTCGGATATGGGCTCAATTCGGATAGAGATCCGGATAGACTCCTATTGGGCCTCGGTCCACGAGGCCCAAGTGAGGAGGTCTATATATGGAGGCGAGGGGCGAGGAACGATCCGATAATCCCGAGCTAAACCACCGCCGCCACCTCGAGCCAAACCCTAGCCGCTCGCGCCTTTGGTACACTCGCGATCGGCGTTCCGGCCGGGCGTGTGGATACCGGTGGAGACGCCGCTTGTTGCGGCGTTGATCGGCATCAACAACCTCTGATTGGATGCGCTCGTGGTGCGGTTGATCGCGTGGAGGAGACGATCGGTTCGGGATGATCGACTACTTCCACTACTACCTCGACGCGCGTGGTTGGATCGGCTCCAACTCTTCTTCCGCTGCGCTGCGCGTCTAGTGGTAACGATCTATGATCCCTCCTTAAGCATGATGTCCTTGTGTGCGCGGTAGAAAAGTTTTGTTTTCTGCTATCGTAGCCTTCGCGCAATCCATTATACCGGCTCCCACTTAATGATCTTTGGAGGGATTACGACGACAAACCTTCTCCATGTGGCCCATCCGCCACGGTGTCGACACTCTCCGTCCGGGAACATTCGACTCGGTGCTCACCACCACACTTAAAGCAAATCATGCCCCCGCACGGGGACGGGGCGCAAAGGCGGTGGTGTAGGAGACGGCGATGTCAATGATTTAGACTTGGATGGCTGTGAAGAACGTCGACTCCACTTTGACTTTTTAGGAGCGGGCCGCTGAGATGACCCACCCCTCTCACTATAGCTCCTCTTCTGGTCACCACCAGAAGCACTCGAACCACCAGAGGGTTGCGACCCTTTAGTGTGGTGCATTTCCATCTCCATCCCTCTGGCCTGCTCAACCACAGACCTAAAGTCACGTGGCGCAGTAGCACCCATAACATGCCGATACTCAGAATTGAGCCCTCGGCGGAACCTTTTGGCCTTCTCAAGGTCACTATTTGCGACCGACGGTACGAAGCGGATCAAGTCATTGAACCGCGCCTGTACTCGCCCATCGTCATCTTCCCTTGCACAAGGGTCGACAGGGCAACCTCCATACTCTCCACAAAAGATTCTGGGTAGTACTTCGCCTTGAACTGCTCGACGAAGACCTCCCAGGTGGCTGGACCTTAGGCAGAGGTCCTGGCTGAAAGGACTCCCTCCCACCAAATGTCCGCCTGACCTTTCAACTGAAAGGCCACAAAGCAGGTTCTAAGCTGTGAAGTCATATCTAAAGCTTCGAACTGCCTTCCCATATAGCGCAACCAGTTTGCAGCCTGGACTGGCATACCCGTCCCGTCAAAAGTATCCAACCGCAATGCCATCCATTCGCGAAGGCCCATTCTTGGCTCCGATGCGACAGGAACGGTAGTCGGGACAGCGATAGGTACGGCCGCAGCAGCGCCTGCAGGCGCTTGTCGTAACGCACGGACCTCCTCTATAAACTCCCGCAACAAGGTCAAGACCTTGCACGAACCCGACTACGGGCGCTCAGCAGACCCAACTTCCACGTCAGGTGCCTCCTGCTGAACTTCTAGCGATGGCTCCGCTTGGACACGGCCACGACCACGGCCTCCACGGCCTCGGCTCGCACCGCGACCGCGACCTCTACCTCTCGGCATCTCTGCTCACAACAGAGAAGCAATCACACAATCAACAACTTTAACAATACAAATCCACAACACAATTAGGGAAAACGCATATGCAATGCAAATCCCAAACCCCATTCTACTGTGCAGCAAAGTGTGTCAAATTTAATCCAATTACTTGGCCTAAGTCAAGTTTTAATTGATTAAGGTAGCCTAGGTTACCAAATTATCCAAGACGGATCTAACGCCCGCTCGATACCAATCAGAACACCCAGACCCTCCACGTGGTCCAAGATGCTATCACCACACCCTTACTAATTCAAAAGTGTTGCTAAATCAACTTTTAGCAGCACAACTCCTGTTCTTTTTATAAGATTACCCACAAGAACTGTAAGATAAATGCACAGACAACTAGTTTCATATTTCACAAGCTATAACATAAACAGAACCCTGGCTCGCAAGCAAGCTAAGCCAAACAACGAGCCATCAAGACTAAATACTGGATTAAACATAAAGCCTCAGCGTACGGCTAAACTGTTATTTCAATCAATTTCACGAACTGTAAGATGTAAGTTAAGTTCAGAATCGTATCAGTAATCTATCCTATGTCGTAGAACGTAATACAATTCTATGTCTCAGAAACAGTAAGCGTAAATCAATCTCAGAATCAGAAATCAAAGTCAATCTTCAGAATCAGAAATAAATCACACTGCTCATGAATCGTATTACTTTCTCTGTCACTTCCATGCAATGTAATATCATGCAATGCATCTGTATGCTCAGAATCAGAAATCACAAGCGCTCAGAATCGTATCACTTTCTCTGTCACTTTCATGCAATGCAATACCATGCAATGCATCTGTATGCACCGTAACTGTAGCTTATACCGGTATAGCGGAGGGTCCACCCGTCGATGGACCACTCATTTGCCTACCTCTGTAGGTCTTATTCAATAGCACTCCGGACTAGTCATTTGACTTTCTCACCGACCTGGCTCTTATTCAAGAGCACTCCAGACTAGTCATGACTTTCTGACCGACCTGGCTCTTATGCATTTTGCATGATGCAATATGCTTCAAATATGAATGTCTAATCAGAAACGATACCCATCAAGGTATGATTAGCACAATTCATATACATCATCTCATAAACACTATAATTCATGGCATGGAAACATGATTAATAATCATTCCCACAATTTACTGTTCTACCATGCACTTGCCTGTTAACCTGGCGGACGGTGCGTGGACGGCACCAGACTCGAACCGCCACCTGAACAAGCATTAACCATTTCAATTCATCGCTAATGCAGTACACTCATAAACGAGCAAATAACATCGCTCTAACGCCCAATTCGACATAACCCAATCCTGTCCCACCGGGCAATCTCCCATTGTCCCGGTGCTTAATTGATTTGAACATTTAGCGAGTTCATCATTTATACTCGCCAATCAAAATCTACACACTTAATCCCACTTTAATCGATCACACTATTGAACCTCAATTTATTCCCCTCCCCTCTCTCCTGCCACGGATCGACCAAATTAATAGTGGCAGTACCGATTTCACCGTTCAGGCATTCAAGCTAATAACGATAATTAAATATTCACATGCATCAATTCTAATTATCGGTATACTAACATATGCCTGACTCGGCAAATAAACACAGAGAAGGGTTTTCGAGGCGCTACCCTGGTCCCCAAATGACTGGATCAGGCACTACTTTCTTTTCCTTGGCCGGATCGGGCAGATCTGGCGGTGGATCAAATTCCCCTTTTTTTCCTCTCTTCCTTTTCCTTTCTTTTCTCTTTTTTTTTCTTTTCTTTCTTTCTTTCTTTTCCTCTCTTCCTTCTCTCCCTTTCTCCAGTCGGCCAGCGCCTTCCTTCTTTCTTCTTTTTCTTCGCCCAGCCCCTCCCTTCTTCCTTTCTTTCCACGCCGACTCCTCCCTCCTTCTCTTCTTCACTCCCAGTAGCGGCTCCTCCTCTCTCCCTCACTCACGGCGACTTCCCCTTCGCTCCCACCGCCCCTCCTCTACTCCCGTGGGCATGGGCGGGCCGGCGAGGCGAGCGGGGCGGCGCTCGAGCGGCCGCACCGGCGGTTGGTCGACGCGCAGCGTCGCGCGAGAGGGGCGGGACGGCGACCACGACGCAGCAGCGGCGACGGCGATAAGCGGCGGCGCCGAGGAGTAGCAAGCAGCGGCGGCGGCGGCGCCGGCGGCGGCACCGGCCGACAACGTCTTGGCGGCGGCGATGAAGAGGGAGTGGATAAGCACGTGGAGAAGAAAAATATCTGTTGCTTCTCCTCCGGCTCTGCTCTCTCTCTTATATATATAGTCAGGGATGGACCTGGTCGGGCTAGGTGGACTTTCTCCACCTGTATTACATTACCTAGATGATCTCTTAAGATCACCCTTCTTCTTTCTTCCTCTTCTTCTCCTCCTTCTCTTCTTCTTCCTTCTCTTCCTTTCTTCTCCTTCCTTTCTTTTCTCCTAGCACCAAGGGACAAGGGGTGGTGGTGTGGGAAAGAGGGAGGAAGGGGAGGGGGCCGCGCCGTGGTAAGGGAGGGTGGCTAGGGTAAGTGGGAGGGTGTGGCCACCCTTTGGGCTCTTTGGCCCAAGGTGGCAAGCCATCTCTCCTAAAATATTTTTAATTATAACCATTTTCATTATTATTATTTTTAATTTAATGTTATCTCATAATTTATTTATATATTTTTGTTTCTTCCGCGTTTTACCGAAACCCAGGCGACTCGTGATTAATTTAAAATCCTCGCCGAATTGACGATCAGGATATTACATTCTCCTCACTTAAAAAAGATTCGTCCTCGAATCTAACTCCTCCACCCACGAGACGAAAGAACAATCAAGTAAAGAATAACCAATGGATAGAGTATTCCAAGGATAGAACAACAACTACGGGTTCTCACCCACCTCGAAGAATTTGGGTCCTTCTTCAACATTTGAACTTCAAGCTCCCACATCACCTCCCGCTCGGACTGATTCATCAAGAGGGCCTCCACATACCTGGTGGCCCTCTTCCTCATGGCCAACTCCGACGAGACCACGACATGCGCCGGTCCACGACATGCGCTGCAACTCTCTCACGGCTCGAGCGGCCAATGATCTGTCGTTCTCGCAAATTTTCCCCGCCACAACTACCAAGCCACTATCTAATATCATCCTCCTTCTTAAAATATTTTCCTCTATATATTATAATCTGGATAGTACATTGTACCCCTTTTAAAGAATTCGACCACAGATTCCACTCATAACATTTTACTTGAAGTACAAACAATAAACTTTACAAATGGATCCCAACCAAAAGAAGAATAAAAGATTCCCAAGCAACACACTAATAACCAGCTTTCATTCAAAGGACCACGATCCAAATCAAAGAATTCACCACAAAATCTTTTACACGCTCCAAATAGACATTTGGAGAATCCACACCGTATAAGCCAAGAGTGAAAATCACTCGACAGACCAAAACAATCATGTTCTTTTCCTAACTGGAAAAGACTACGCTCCAACATAAAACAACTCAATTTGCAGATAACATCTGCCATAAACACACAGTTTAAACAAAAATCAAGAGAGGATATTACTGCTCGAGGTATCATTAATTTTCCAATCCATTCCCTTTGAAAATTTAACTTTCTTGAACCAAAGATTTTCAAATCATCGCCCAAAACACCAACTCATTTATCTTAAGTTGGCAACTTGGACAATGCGCTCCAACTGGGTACATCATCCACACCATATAGAGAGACTCTACTGTATCCACAAAACACATTCTAGCCAAGCCCTCGACCAATGGAATTACTTTGACAGATAATCCCTAAAGAACCTCAATCCCTTAAGGATAACAACTCGAAATTCATATCACACCCACAATCTCACCAAAATCAATCGCACGACCGCACCAACTAGTTGCCATACACCTCTTAAAGGACTTTGCAACCCAAATTGATTACCCCTTTCTTAGAAGAGGCAAAAAGAAGTAAATTTCAGCATAAAGAAAAATGTTACCATCTGCAATAGACACAAGACCAAGAGAAATAGCAATGATCTTGGACGACAAAAGATAAGATCACAGTTGAAGGCACATGCCCCTCAAGAAGAAAGTATCAAATCTCAACCAATAAGAATACAATATTGCCATTTAAGCTCAAGAAACTCTTACGCGGCGAAAATAAGAAGTCAAGCACACCTCAAAAGTTGCACAACTTGACTTCAACCTCCAATACTCTTACCACACTCTTTCTTTTAACAAAGAGAACAACTTTCTTTGATTACGGTATTACCTTGACAATTCCAACAAAAGAAATTTGAAGACCACAACTGTAACACCCCAGGACCCACATTACCCTGGGATGCTACTAAAACTGCCCTACAACTAGTCAATTTACAAGATAAATTAAACTGACAACATTTAATTAACAGGATAATATAAGCGGAAGTATAATCAACTAGAAAATAACAGAACAATGAGAACAATTTAATATTCATTAACAACTTAAACATAATAACCAAAGGAACGGTTCCAAATTAACATTAATAAGATGAAACAATTCTCCACAAGATAGATAAGTAAAAACTAGAATTCTTATGACTTTATTTCAGCATTAAGATAAAATCCATGTGCATCAATGTGGTGCTGCTCTACCCTTCCCAATGCATGCTCAAAGTTCAGCTGTAGGGAGGGGGAAACAAGGGTGAGATAAAAATCTCAGCAAGCAAACAGTTTAACAACCTATTCAAACTACAAACAATTATACATCATCATTTATAATTCCATACAACCACAGCTACAATTCTTGTTAACAATTAATAAATCACCACAATCCTCTATGAATCATACCTCTTTAATTTTAGATTTAAATATCATATGATTACAGTCAATTTATCCTCAATTAAATGCAAATGAAACATTTAATCTTCCATAACCACAATAGATTACTCATCAATATTTAATCTTTCACAATTAACAATGTTTATATCCTCAACCTCAAATCGTTAATGACGGTAAAGCATTAACAAAATAAATCTTGTTGACTACTTTAATACCTCAACCACTACCACTACCACTACCAAAGGTAATAAAACATATGCATATTTTACATCAGTACATTATTATCTCTCACATGCTCATTTGCTATCAACAATTAATATATAAGAAACGAATCTTATGCCACAAACACAACCCTAACCATACACGAGACGAATCCCATTCCACGCCCACAACCACAATCCTCATACCACAAATAGCTCACATGAGCCAAATCCTCAACACAACAATGAAATTGTAAATTCCACATTACAACTATGAAGTTGAATATCCACAAATTAACTTCACCACAACGTATTGCATATGAATGCAAATAAATATTTCCACAACATATCTTCACCACAACATATTGCATATGAATGCAAAATAGCATATGTATGCAGTCATTCAAACAACAAATAAATGCATATGGATGCTCATGCTATCTTCCTTCCTTCACTCTTTCCAAGGCAGGGAATTGCTTCCCGCGGGAGAAGAGGTTGTACCGGTACGATCGCGGCTAGGTGTGGCGACATACATACATGCAAATGACATGATATGACATGAATGTTATGATAATTCATGAGTCACATTAATTAATCCACCAGGAGCATTATCAAGCTCTCAACATCTCCACATCCACCACATATTAATTTTATATTCCACAATATAACATTAAACAAGAATTCCACATGTCTACTAGCAAAATTATCAACATATCAATTGATAAATAATTGCTACCATATCCATAATTAAAATATCATGCAATCATGGCATATTGTATCAAATTACGATAATAATATAAAATTGCAATTAGAAGGAATAACAAGTTAAACGGTAGCAACCACCGCTACATTCACTTGCCTCAAACCGACGAAGCGAAGCAAAAATCAAGAACGCTCAGGGACAAGACCACCTGTCCAAAAGACCACTCTCAGCACACAGCCACAGCAAACAAATACGACAAAAATAATTAAGGCGTCGCTAGAACCCCGAACCCGCACAATCTCCTCTCCGCTCAACAGATCAGCAAAAACCCTTCGGCAGCAGCGCTGCTTCACAATTTCGTATCTTTAAAAATAATGAACTAATTACAGCAAATGATATCTCTCTGGAATCATAACTTAAAAGCCTACAATTTTCATGCAGAACACCTATTTTTATTCGGATCATAGCTATATGTAATGTAATGCCCTAAACAGAGGAAACTCTCTGATCTGGTAGACTGGATAGCGAAACTAAATCACGTCTCTACTACAGTACAGAGGTCTAACAATTCTGAAAATTATACATAAACTAGATCTCTGAATTATCTACAACTTTCTCAATTACGGCCATAACCATAAAAATCATCTACTATTTTTAAACCCGTATCACTGTAGGACTGTACCAATATGTCCGCCTGACGGACAACGGTATTACTGACTTCGTATATCCCAGATCCCATGGCCAAATAATCCAAACAAAATACAGGAGACGTATATAGAAATCCTCTACAACTTTCCTTTTGGGAGGACCCATAGGAAAAATCGTTTACTATGTCAAAACCGCGCGAACAGCCGCGCTACGCGAATAAATCTACTAACAGACAGCAGGTAAATTCTAATCAGGCAATTAATCTATAATGTCTCATCAAAATCCGTGCCAAGAACCCCAATTATTCCTAAGAACAGAGGGTTTGGGATGGCGAAAAATTACCTAGATGGAGGATCATCACTTTTTTCTCCTCTTCTTCTTCTTCTTCTCCTTCTTCTTCTTCTCCTTCTCCTTCTTCTCCTAGCACCAAGGGACAAGGGGTGGTGGTGTGGGAAAAAGGGAGGGGGGCTGCACTGGGGAAAAGGGAAAGGGGAGACTCTAGGGTTAAGGGGAGGGCGCACCTCCTTGGGCCCTTGGCCCAAGGGTGGTTGGCCCACCTCCCAGGCAGCTCAAGCCTGAAATTAAAAATAATTTTTAATTTATTTTATTCCTTTTCAATGCTCTACAATTTTTATTTTTCCCTTCCCGCGATTTACCGAAAAACCGGTGACTCTGTGATTGTTTTAAAAACTTACGCCGTAACGACGTTCAAGATATTACATTCTCCCCACCTAAAAAGGATTCGTCCTCGAATCTCGCTCCTCTAACCACAAAACAATAGAACAGCGAAGAAAAGAGCAATGAAGGAAAGAACCACCAAAAGAAAGAGCATCCCAAGGATAGATCATCTCAAGGGAACAACAACTACAGGTTCTCACCCGCCTCGGAGAACTCGGGTCCTTCATCTGCATTTGAACTTCAAGTTCCCACATCACCTTCGCTCGGACTGATTCATCAAGAGGGCCTCCACATCAGCTCCGACGAGTCCACGACACGTGCCGGTCAGCGCCAAGCACTCGCAACTCTTCTGTCGACTCTGAACGACCAACAGATCCTGCCGTTCTCGCAAAACTATCAAGCCACTATCTAATATTATCCTCCTTTTTAGAAAACTTTTTCCTTTAATTAATATAATCAGAATAATACATTGTACCCCTTTAAAGAATTCGACCACAGATTCCACCCATAACATTACTCGAAGCACAATCAATAACTGTTACAAATACAACACAACCACAAGAAGAATGATGTATTCTCAAACAACACACTAGCAACCAGCTTTCTTTCGAAGGACCACGATCCAAAACAAAGGATTCACAACAAAACTATTCACACTCTCCAAATAGACATTTGGAGAATCCACACTGCACAAGCCAAAAGTGAAAATCACTCGATATACCAAAACAATCATTCTCTTTTCCTAACTGGAAAAGAGGGAGAAAGGGGGGCTGCGGCCAGGGTAAAGGGAAGGGTGGCTAGGGTAAGTGGGAGGGGGTGTGGCCACCCCCTTGGGCCCTTTGGCCCAAGGTGGCAAGCCCTCTCTCCCTAAAATATTTTTTTTAATTATAACCATTTCCATTATTATTATTTTCAATTTAATGCTATCCCACAATTTATTTATATATTTTTTGTTCCTTCTCGCGTTTTACCGAAACCCCGGGCGACTCCACGATTAATTTAAAAATCTACGCCGAATCGACGATCAGGATATTACAATATATGTGTATATATATGTATGTATACATTATATATATATGTATGTGTGTGTATATGTATGTATATATACCTATATATACACATACATACATATACACATACTACAAATTAAAAATTACGATGAAATAAATAATTACATAAATATACACACATATATATACATATAATATATCTATGCATGTATATATATTAACATATATATGTATGTACATGTACATATATGTTTGTATATGTGTATGTATATGTGTGTGTGTATATGTATGTGCACATATATGTATATATACATCTATACACACACACACACATATATATATAATGGTAGTACAATACTATAAATTAAAAATTATGATGAAATACATAATTATATAAATGTATGTATGTATGCACACACATATATATTACACAGAATTACACGCTGTCTGACGCTAATCGCCTACGAATAATTGCGAGAGCGACTGCGAGAGAGATTGCAAAAGAAACTGCGAGACTGTCTGCGTGAGAGTTCACAATTTATAGCACGAGCGATAGCGTAGTGCGCTAACAAAGCATCAATAATGGCGGGAGTGAACTGCGCGCGGGGAGATAGACGCAACGCAACCTCCCTTTCGATGGTCTGTTCCCTCATCACGTATGCATGAGCACTCATTTTCCAGAGCAGCCAAATGGCCTTTGGCCTACTGTATTCGTTTGCATGCGTAGTAAAGTAACTAAAAACATGTGGGGCCACCCCTGCCACATGGTGCCAAACTTTGGTGCCCGACCACCGTGTGGTAGGTGATTAGAGGCTGCTTAATTAGGGGTAATTAGATGTATTGGTGGCGAGTAATGGTCCCTGCCAGCCCGTGGCCATGCGACATCGACTTGGCCGCACGGTGGCTAGGCGACAGCAACTTGGTCGAACGACAGTAGCTTGGCCAGGGGTGTAGCCAGCTAGCCAGCCAGCCTCGGACCCAGTCCATGGAGAGTGCAGGAGGCCTAGCTTCTTTCCTTGGGCTACATTGTTTTGTAGTAAGAAAATTTGATCTAGGTCTTGGGCCATTGCCCCAACGGCCCGAGGCCTAGCTCCAACTCTGAGCTTGGCTGTAAGGTTATGGGACACCGCTGGCCACATATCAGGTCTATAGCTATCGTCCGGTGACTGAACACCAAAATGGTCATTTTGCAAATTTTACGTACGTACTGATATTCTTATACATAGAGACTTAAAATACGCTATAAGTGTCAAAGACTCGGTCCACCACTAGCCACCAGGCGCTCTTCCATCGCTTCATAAGGAATCAAGTGTTGGAATTAATCTTGATAATTTGTACATGGTTGTGGTACTTGTATGTGGTCGATAGTCGACAGTCGTGGTCGATAGTAGATAATCGACAGTCGTAGTCGTCAGTGCATACTCGGAGGAGTACCATGGTCGAGATGCTCGTGATCGAAGATGCCCGTGGTTGAGTGCCCATGGTCGAAGATGCCTGTGGTCGAGTCGCCGTGCGTGGTCGGTAACGACTACGTTGTAAGTGGTCGTTACGACCTTGTTGTGTGTGGTCGGTACGACCTCATTGTATGAAGTCGTTTCGACCACGTTGTGAGTGGTCGGTAACGACCACGTTGTGTGTGGTCAGTTTCAACCATGTTATCCGTGGTCGTTACGACCACGTTGTCTATAGTCGGTTACGACTACGGTGTGTATGGTCGTAACAAGGCTTGTGTGAGTGGTCGGTTACGACCAGTATGGTCGTGGATGACCAGTTTGTTGAAGTCGAAGACGACCAATGCAGTGATTACATGGTCAAAGCTCGAGTGCCACAGTTGAAGCCAAGATTGGAAAAGCAGTCAAGGAGCAGCTGAAGTGGAAGCCAGTGGCTGAGGTCGCACGGCCAGTCTCTCGAGCGGTCAAGTCGGCGTAGTGAGTAGTCGCAGGCGTCGGCATAGGGAAGCGCGAGTGACACAGACGATACAATGGTCGAAGGTGATCGGTCACTGCGGCGGCGATCGTCGAGCTCGGTTTGGCGGCGATTGCGATGGAGCACTACAACGGTATGTGTCGTCTGTCACCGACGATCGTGAGTCGATCGATCGAGTGGCTCAGCAGAGTCGCAGTTGAGTGGTTGGGCGAGCGGCGGAGCAGTTAAGTGCTCTGAGGCCCGGTTGTATATATACATTCTATAACCTTTGTAGTGAGTTAGAGTGAAGAAAAAAAGAAGAAAATTGCCCCCAAACACTCTCCACCGTGTTTCAACTTTGTCCTCTGTTTCTTCGTCGTAGTCGTAGGAGCTAGTCGAAGGCTCACTGTTTGCCATCTGACAACAGCAGTCCGGTTGTAACTGTGGGCATGTTTTTTTCGGTTGCGGCTTATGGTTTTTGGCTGAAATTTTTGAATTTTGGTTGTTTGCGGTACAGATTATGGAGAGACAGATACTCAGTTGCGATTTTAGTTGGTACAGATGTTGGACGTTTAACATATAGATCGTTTTACTTGTAGACCTCATCTTGAGAAAATACTCTATTTAAAAATTAGATACTGTAGTAAAAATCAAAAGTCACCAGTTTATAAGGTAAAGAATAGGTCGTGTATTTGGACGCGTTGATCCGGTGCCAGTTTTCCAACATCAAGTGCCTTAGCTCCATCAACACTATCGCACCGTCTCCTCCTCCATCTCATTCCTCATTTCGAATCCAGTTTGAGAGAGAGAGAGAGAGAGAGAGAGAGAGAGAGATGGCTGACCAGACCCACGGCGCCGTCAACTCGCTGCGGGGCCGCCTCTCGGCGATGATCGAGGACGAGGCGAGGCTGCTCGGAGGCGTTCAGGGCGACATACGGTTCATCAAGGACGAGATAGACAGCATGAACGGCTTCCTCCTCCACCTCACCGAGATGGAGACGGAGCACAACGACCAGGACCGCTCGTGGATGAAGCAGGTCCGCGACATCGCCTACGACACCGAGGACTGCATCGACCTTTACATGCACAACTTGAGCCTGCGGGGAAGGGGCCTCTGGGCCCCCTGGCGGACGATGACGGCGCGGCACCGTCTCAGCACCCAGATCCGCGAACTCCATGTCAGGGTGCGCGAACTCGGCGTGAGGCAGCTGCGCTACGGCATCACCAACCCGCGCTCCGACATCACCGCAGGGGAACCCGGCCCCTCCGCAGACACCTCGTACACTCCAAAGGGTGACCTTGAGGGCATCGAGGAGCCAAAGAGGGAGCTTCTCGAGCTGCTAGAAGAAGCTGAGAACGACCGAGGACAACCCTTAAAGCAGCTCAAGGTGATTTGTATCGTTGGCTTCCACGGTTTGGGAAAAACTACTCTCGCCCTGGAAGTGTATGATAGTCTTGATGCCGAGAGATTCAGTTGCCGGGCTTGGGTTGAGGCGTCCAAGTACAACGATGGGAAGGACCTTCTAACAGAGATACACCAGCAAGTTGCTCAGGAGTCAACAAGCCAGGAAAGGTCCAATGTTGCTCAAACGATACAACATCTAAGGCAACACTTGCAGGAAAAGGAAAGGTGAAAATTGAAACTGGCCTGCTTCACCCCCATCGTTAATTTGGTATTTCCATTTTTTTTCGTTTTGTGGAAGGAAGAAAAGCATAGCTTAATTATCGCGTTGTGCATCCAATAATGCCCACATATTCGCATTCAATCAATGATCAAACTACCCTCACTCTTGTTTTTCTTTTCTACAGTTAATTATATTTCTTCCTTCACTGTTTATGAGGTCTCTTGTAGCACTTATTTTGTGAAACAGATGGCGTACAAATGAATGGACATGATTCTTTTTTTTCTTTTGTTATCTTATTCTGTAATAATTTTATGGTTCTGTAGGAAATATGAGCTTCTGATCTCGTTAGTTTGTTATATACTACCACTCTATATATTGGTTATCATAACTTGCGAGTGTGTCCGGCAGGTTCTTCATTGTTATCAACGACATTCAGCCACGAGTGTGGGAAACTATTAAATCTGCTTTCCCTGATGAGGATACCAATGGCCGAATAATTGTGACCACGAGTATTAACAGTGTTGCAGTGGAATGCAGCTCCAGGACAGGATATGTTTACAGAATGCAAGCTCTTAACGAGGCTCACTCTAAAGCTTTATTTTGGAAAACAGTTCCTGACTCTCCTAGGAAACGTGTTTATAATTTACAGAAAGTTTCAGAATGCATCTTGAAGAAATGCGCTGGTATTCCTCTTGCTATAATTGGCATTGCTCAACTTTTGAGACCCATATCAAATGAAATGACATGGAGTTCCCACAAACAGGCGCTGAAGGAACACGTATATCTGCAAAGTAATCCTGCACTTGAAAGGATGAAACAAGTTCTCAACCATAGCTACCGCAGTCTGTCTAGCCATGGTCTCAAAACCTTTTCCTGTCTCTAAGCATGTTCCGGGGATCATATGATCAAGAGGAGAAGTCTAGTCAGGCGATGGTTAGCTGAAGGATTATTAGTTGGTGATGTCAGACGAAAGGAGAAGGATGCTGCAGATGACTATTTTCGGCACTTGATGGACAGTAATTTAATTAATCCAGTGGAGATTAGCAACAACGGGATGTGAAGACATTTCAAATTCATGGGATGATGTTTGATTTCATTGCCTACAAGTCAGTCGAGGAGAAGTTCAGTACTCTGATTCACGACAATAAAGTTCTAGGAAACAATGGAGTTGTCTTTCGACTCTCTTTCCACAGTACCAATGCAGAAAGTGGAAGAATAGCAAAGAGGATCGATTTATCTAACATCATGTCGCTGTCAATCTTCAATCATGCTGGTGGTGATGATCTTGTGGATTTTCAGAGGTGTAAGTTCATGACAGTGCTGGATCTAGAAAATTGTCAGGGGCTTAAGGATAACATTCTGGATGAGATATGTGAATTGTTGCGGCTTAGGTATCTGAGCCTCAGGGGTTCCGATGTTAGCAAGATTCCTAGGAAAATCTCAAAACTACACTGTTTAGAGACTTTGGATATTCGGGAGACACAAGTCGACATGCTGACTATGGAAGTCCTCTCTCTGCCGGGGTTAGCTTACCTGTTTGGTCAGTTCCGGCTCCCAATTCAGCTTAAAAGAGACAGGACAAGACGTAAACTGCAGAAGTTTCTCTCAGTGCAAAGTGAACTGCAGTCTCTTGCAGGACTTCTCGTGGACGATAGCCCAGGCTTTGAACCGATTTTCGTTCATGCGAGAAAACTGAGGAAGGTTAAAATACGGTGTGAGCAAACTCCAAGTAGCCATTTAAAAAATACTTTGGTTTCCTCCCTTGTGATGCGCTTTGTTGGCAGCTGTGCTCTTGAGTCCCTGTCAATTGATTTTGGTAACAACTCCATAGACTTCCTGCAAGATATAGATTCTTCCTGCCCTCTCAGATCAATGAAATTACAAGGGAGGTTAACAAGATTACCCAACTTCATTACATCGTCGCCTTTTCTTAAGGAGTTGTGTCTTTCCTCAACTGGTTTGAGCAGTCAAGTCTTATCAGACCTGCAAACCATACCTTGCCTGGTTTGTCTCAAGGTGGTGAGCCAAGAATTTAATGGCGGCATCTCCAATATCGAACATGGAGGATTCCCAAGCCTTCAGCGGCTGTGGATTGAAGCCGGAAAGCTTCCACAGGTGAGTATCGAAAAAGGAGGCATGTTGCGTCTCACCTCCCTTCAGCTGCTTTGTGAAGATGTAGAAGGTCTTGCAGCCGCTACCATCAGGTGTCTCGAATACCTCGCAGAAATCACGCTTGGTGACGTGGTGACCAAACAAGGAAAGCTTGGGAAGATGAAGCAAAGCGCCACAAGAACAGGCCAACGATTAAGAAAGCGGCGGCTGCGCGCCAGGCTGAAAACGCGCCGGGTTCATCTCAGAAATGAGAGGGTCCTGGACACGAGAAAATTTTCGATCTTAAATACATGTAACCATTTGTGGAACAGTGTATTTTGTTTCATCTGTTGATGTACAATTTCTTTGGTTTGCCTTGCATGCTCACTCGATAATTGGTACTCCTCGGTTCTTCTTTTTATTTGACTTTTCACCGTCTCTGATAGACGACTTCGATCTTACTTTTTATAATTTTACACTATGATATACTAATAAAATGATAATATTATAAAAATATTTTCAATAATGAATTTAATGATATAATTTTTTTGTATAGTTAATCTAGATAGTTTTCAATATATTTGCAAATACCCACAAGAGTCCGACGATCGATTGATTTACTCCTATAAGTATTTTTGCAATACATGCCTTCCAACAAATTCATAGTTGTTTGATATGCCCCCACCCCCGTTCCAGTTGACTATGCTTTTTTGTTGCCATGGACGCCATGGTGTGCTACCATGGCTATGGATCAAGTACAGCGTGGTTAATTTAACCCATGCCACATCCTCCAACCGATTCGTCCCGTGCCTGTCACCTTTCCTCGGCTCTATTTGACTCGTCTCAGCGGGTGAAATGAACACGAAAGCTTTGCACACATACCCATCTTGCTGGGCAACTTAACCTCATGGGTCATGCTAGAACGCCTCTGTTAGACCATATGGTTAGATCGTGAATATAGTGATGATAATAATTGATATTTGAATTGTACTGAAATTTATATTTGTAAAAGTTTCAGACAAGACACTATTGCAAAGTTGAAAATGACGAAATATTCGGACTTAGGCGTGTGAATGCCATGTATGGGGTCTGTCTGACCGGCCGATGGTCCGACCGGCCTGTGCATAACATCGAATCAAAAATGAGGAAATTGAGTTCGTGGATAATTTGGTTCGTGTTTTGGGTGCATTACATTGTGTTATGTGTGTGTGGGTGATATTGGTCAAGTTGGAGAGAACACATGGGAAAAAATGTTATTTAGTGTAAGATCGTTGATAGCAATCAGAGGAGGTGAATAATTGCAACGCCTAACGGAAGCCTTTTCTAAAATCTACTGTTTTTTCCTGCTAAGCACTGAAAGTACAAACAAAAAAATAGCTAGAAAAATAAGAAAGATAAATATTAATCTTTACCTGTTGCTGTTGGTGGCTATCTTGTTTTGTCTTTTTCTTCTAATCTCTTTTTCCTCTCTCCTCTGATCTTCTTTTCCTCTCCTCTAATATGCATGCGTCTGGTATCTTCACGCCGAGAAAACCATGCATGTGTGCAGCCTTCGTAATTTCAAGCCGCCGTCAACTACTCTTTTTTCCCTGTTTGCGACAGCCCCAAAAAGAGCCTCATACAAAGTCACGACCGCCGCCGATGACACATATACTTTTTTCCGTCTGCTGGGTTGACACGCCGTTTGCCCAAGCGACGATGAAGGCACGCGTATACTGCGACGCAGCCCGAGACAAGACGAAACCGCCGGCCAATCTCTTTTCAAATAGATCTAAACTTTATTTCTGAATTATAGTGATTACAAAGTGCTCTTTTCAAAAACCACAATTTTAATCACAATTTCTGTCTTTTTTATGCAGCCTCCTATGAATCCATTTCGATTTCTATTTCAAATCCTAATCCTAATCATAATCCAACTCATCCAACTAGACATAGGCCTTTTTACCTCAACTAGATTTTTGGCCCACTAATTTCCAAGGGACCCGAAACCCTTCCTAACACGAGTTTTCACACTCCCGACTTTTCTAATACGTCACGTGTCGAAGCCTCCAGGACCACACCTCCCGTAGCTTCTCCACGCATCATCCACCACGTGTCGTAGCCTCCGAACCGCACCTCCGTAGCTCCAACACGTATCATCTATCTCTGATCTCCATGCGCCCCAAGCATGAGCCCGACCATCTCGCATGACATCCTTGACCGTCTGGACCTCAGATCTCCCCATCCTAGTCCTGGTCCTCCTCGTCACCGACCATGATCGCCTCCATACTCAACCTGCATATGCAAAGATCAAAGAACATTCTTCCGGCACAAGTTCATCCCAACTTGACCAACATCAGTCCATACGCACACACGCCAACACACCTCGCATAACATCGATAAACAATATTATCAAATATTCATCATTATAAATTAACTGTTGTCAATTATTCATCACCAAAATAATCTAGACCTAACCACATGGTCTAACATTTGGTCTTTGCATGTGCTAGTTGAGCATGGAGGCGATCGTGGTCTATGACGAGTTGGACCGGGACTAGGATAGGGAGATCTGAGGTTCAGATATTCGAGGATATCACGAGATAGTCGAGCTCATGCTTGGGCATGTGGGGATCAAAGGTGCATGATGCGTAGAGAAGCTACAGGAGGTGCGGTCTTTGAGCCTTTGACACATGACCAGTTAAAAAGTTAGAACTTTGGAAAACCCATATTAGGAAGTGTTTTGGGTCTCTTGGCTATTGGAATTAGATAGAATTTCGTGACCTTGTGGATAAGGACACGTTTTAGAGCGCTAGCATTTAAATAGAAGGGAGATGTTAGAGTTAACCATGACTTTTGGGAGAAAAACTTTTGTATTTTCATGCTAGAGTTTGAGGAGTGCTGTGAGGACACTAGGAGTGCTGTGAGGACACTTTGTATCCATATAACATCATCATCCAGCAATGCAAATCAACTCTTGATCCAATCCTCGATGAAATCATGCTTTTGTTCTTATGTTTTGCCTTGTTTTTGTGGAATCGGGTGATTTCGTGATTCGTGTGATTTTAATTTGATTATTTTTTAGGAATTGGTTGAAAATAGGCATAGGAAAAGATCTAAAAAGTTTTGCTGGAAATATCCAAGTTATCTGAAAGTTATTGTAATTTTAGGGTTTGACCTAGTTTTTGACTATCTCACGTTGCGATATGAATTTCTTCATATCTAGTTGGTGATTCTTGTAATTTCTTATTTGAATAGATTCTAGATATCCTTAGCGTCATGTGTGTTAAATTTGAGGTCAATTGGAGTTAATTTGTAAAAGTTAGATCGATTTTTGTTCGCGTCGGTTGTGCTGTTTTCACACGGTGAATAGTATTAGAGGTTAGACCGCCAACTACATAGCAGTCTGACCGCCCTTACCATTGCGGTCTAACTGGCCAAAAGCTTTTGGTTTCATTTTTTGTTGCTATTTTGTTTAGGGTTTGCTTCTTCATTTTTCAGTAGTTTTAATCTATTATTTAGGTTGTTTTCTTATGGTACTAATTTGTTTTCAAGTTCCAAAAAGCAGAGGCAATTATTCACTCCCTCTTTGATTGTGGTATTCAATCCTACAAGTAGTATCAGAGAAGGTTGCTATGGCATTAGAGAGGGTGTTAACCATCTCCCTATGTTGGATGATACTGATTTTGTTTTTTGAAAATATCGGATACAAACTTACATTGAAACTCAAAGTAGTGATGTTTGGAATAAAGTTTCTAAACCTTATAAGGTTCCTGCTACTATTACTAATTTGAATAAAATAGATGTTGATTTAAATGCTCGAGCTCGAAACTTGTTGTTTCAAGAGATTTCTCGCAAAAAAATTGATCGTGTAGCTTATATTACTTCTGCCACCTTAATATGAGAAACTCTTTGCAATTATCATGAAGGAACCACTAAAAGTTAAAAAAGTGCATAAAAATTTGTATAAAAAAGAGTACTCTGCTTTTGCTATGAAGTCTGATGAATATATTAATAATCCCGATGTGGTAAGACCGTCATATGACGAGCTTGAAGATGGTTTGATTAAACTTACTATTGAATTAAAAAAGACCAAAAAGAAATTGAAAGAAAATAATGTAATATCCTGAACGTCGTTACGGCGTAAGTTTTTAAAAACAATCGCGGAGTCGCTGGTCTTTCGAAAAATAGCGGGAAGGGAAAAATAAAAATTGTAGAACATTGTAATACATACATACATAGAAATTAATACAGAGTACTATCACAGCCCAATGTTTATTTGTTAATTAAAGAGGCAGCATACATTAATGCCTATAGCAATTAGTCATCTGAGCCAATTGCCTCCTAGCAACATAATTTATCCCTTCTTGAATTGCTTTTTTTGAACTTTTTCTTAGTACCATAGCTTCAATATAGAATTCAAGCATATTCATTTGTGATCTACTACATGAACTATATATATATATATATATATATATATATATATATATATATATATATATATATATATATATATATAGTTTTGTTTGGTTTCAATGCTATGTTTGATTAAATTTCCCAAGATCTTTTGTTTGGTTTTCTAAACATTTTCTTAGAAGCATATCTTAATGCAGAGTACTATCACAGCCCAATATTTATTTATTAAACTTCCCAAGCTGTTTTGTTTGGTTAAATTTCCCAAGATGTTTTGTTAGGTTTGAATGCTATGTTTGATTAAATTTCCCAAGATGTTTTGTTTTGTTTTCTAAAGTTTTTCTTAGAAGCATATCTTAATACAGAGTACTATCACAGCCCAATATTTATTTGTCAATTAAGGAGGCAGCATACATTAATGCCTGTAGCAATTAGTCATTTGAACCAATTGCCTCCTAGCAACATAATTTATCCTTCTTGAATTGCTTTTTTTGAACTTTTTCTTAGTACCATAGCTTCAATATAGAATTCAAGCATATTCATTTGTGATCTACAACACAGACTATATATATATATATATATATATATATATATATATATATATATATATATATATATATATATATATATATATATATATATATATATATATATATATATATACGCTAAATGGGACACCCAGGTGCCCGGGCACCAAGCCTCCCTACCTTTAGATTGCTTTTAGATGCGTGCAAGTGCAATGATATATAATATTAGGATGGAAAGTCTTAATTATGAATGAAAAGTCTCAATCATGGAGCACAGGCACCATGGTGCCTCGTTATTTATACTATATATATATAGTATATGAAACTATATACTCCTTGTATATATGACCACTTGCATGTAATTAAAACATCAAAATTACTCATAAGAAAAGCACATTTTGCAATTGTCCATACTACAATAGTCTTTCTTACAAATGACCTTCCAATGGCATCCTTCTATAACATACTACTATTAAGTTTACAACTGGATTTTTTTCTTTTGACAACATATTTTTCTAATATCTCAGTCGAGTATTTTTTTTATCTTCTCCTGGCCGCATTGTAGCCTTCTGTACTTCAATATTCTCTACATTTCCTTGAGTGTTGCATGTTCTCTGGCCTTCTTTTTTGATTGTCCTCCTGAAGGAACTTCAAAATACAAACATTAGTTTTGAACCTTTGCATATGTTATGTATTTTTTTTGGAAAATAATCTTTTTTGGCAAATTTTACCTTGTTTGCTTGCTTTATTTATCTTTTGCCTCTTCTTCTTGGGTAGTTCAATTTTAACATGCTTCAATTTGCATGTTGCAAAGTTGTGATCAGTAGCTCTGAGAGATCATGTGGAAATGATCCCATCTTTGTGATGAGTATTTGACTGTTGTTTAAAGGAAAATTGAGTTTGTTTTGGGCTTTTATTGCAAAGTCTTAATTCTGGTCGAAATGAAGTCGTGTACGACTTGTCCCGCTCGCATTTAACCATGTAGCATGGCGTACGACCACGTTTGGTCGTGGTCGAATTTCGTTCAGGAGCGTACGACCACGTTGAGGTGTTCTCGGCAAAACTAACAGTGGTCGGAAGACGTTACGACCACGTTGGCGCATATCGGGTGGCGTACGACCACGTTGCCGAGTATCGGGTTCCAGCCGAGCAACGTACGAGTTCTTTGGCCGTGGTCGGAAGGGTTTACGACCACGTTGGAAAGTGGGAGCTCGAGGCCTCGACCACGTTGTGGGAAAGGAGCCACGACTACGTTGTGGCACTCGGTGGTGCGACCGCGTTGTGCGCTCGGAGAGCTACGACCACGTTAGCGCGAGAATTGAAAGTGGTCGAAATCGCGTTCGACCACGTTATCGGTTGGATGACCGTGGTCGTGCGGGATCACTAAAATTGGTCGTGAGGGTGCATTTCATGTCCGATTACGGTAAGGTTTGGTCGGTTGGGTTCCTTGTGATGTTGTGGACCTTGTAGACTGGTTTGTTCTACATTTTGACAAGGTTTGGTAAAGTCTAATTTCGTGGAAAAGAGACTTGAGCTCGTGTGTTGTCTGAGTATGGATCGATGCTATGTGATGGTTTTGTTGTCTTTGTTGGTTGCGGGAACCGGAGGCGGTCTTGGTGAGGCTTAGGAGGTCGGGACTAGACAAGGGAGTTGTTGAGGTCCGAGCGGCGTGAAAAGCCGAAGAGGACGTGTCGTGCGGGTGGGTGACGGCATGGACAAGAAAGCGGTGGAGGAAGCTTCTGGAAGACAGCGGAGGGGCATTTTGGAGAAATGTCAAAGCTGCGGGGGAAGCTGTCCACTGGGAAAGCACTGTGTCCACTGGAGAGGCTCTGTGAGAGCTCTGTGGAGTTGGTGGTGCTATTGGGCAAAGCGGTGAAGCCGTTGCACCGGGTAATGGGCAAAGCACGGAGGCACCAAGCATGGACTCTCTCAGAACGGGTGGTCTGTTGAGACCCGTTAGCGTGTGAGACTATAAATAGAGAGGTTAGGTCTCAGGAGCTGGGAGAGGTTGTCCCACGAGTTGCTCTGAGCTTTTCTTTCTATTTGCGTGAGTTGTCTCTGGGTAGAGCATGGATGCTCGTGTACCTCCGATGGAGTGGCTGTAGAAACCTCCATGTGCAATAGAAAAGATTGGATTCATCTCTCTGTATCTTTCTCAGTTTTTTGTTCTTGAGATGATTTGTTTGATCCATTTGCCTTCTCTTCGTTGTTACTGCTATATGTGTTCTCTTTGAGAGTTGGCTCGTATTTCTTTGCTCGAATCGATTCATTCTCTAAGACATCTTGGTCGGTTTATTACGAGAGCAAGAATCAAAAGAGAAACTTCGTGTTTTCTGATGCGCCACATCTATTTGCCTTGATCGTGTTCGACCGCTTCGTTCTCTCCTTCCTTAGCAAAGACTCTTGATATTCTTGGTAATTTCACTTTTAAATATCTTGCTCTTGCTAAGTTTCAAGTTTCTTGCGGTTTCGACTTGTGTGCAAAAGTTATCTCATTTTTCCGCTCTACTGTGCGTCTTGAAAATGAGTAACTACAGTTCATCATCCGATTTTCGGTTCTTCGACCACTTTGTTTATTTGGTTGGTTCCGATAGTTTTCGACCACCACCACTTCCATTGGTTGGCGATCGATCACGGTGTATCTATTTCTCGAGGGTGCTTCTGGTGTGTCTTCGACCACACGGAAGATCTTTTCGACCACGATATTTTCCCGATCACTTTCATTCCACGTCCCGATTCGATCACGGTGGTAGATTTCACGACTTCCTTTTTCTTTGTGTTTTCGGTTGTCTTTTCTTAAGGCACGCTTCTTTGACTTCATAGCTCTCTAGCTATAGGAGAAAAGAATAGGTTGAATACTTGGGAGGAATTTTAAGGCACCATTCACCCCCCCTCTGTTGCCATTTCGGTCCTTCAATTGGTATCAGAGCCGGTTAGCTCTTCTTCATAGATCTTAACCGGTCTCAAAGAGCCATGGCAACAGACAAGTATTCCACCAAGCCGCCCATCTTTGATGGCCTGGATTACCCCTTCTGGAAGAGCCGAATGGAAACATATATCCGTGCTCGGGGTATGCCATTTGGCGGAAGGTGAAAGTACAATTTGTTGTTCCTGCCGATGAGAACATCAATGCCGGGAATATGGTTGATGTTGAGGCGAATGCAAAGGCAAGGAACATCATCATTCAGGGGTTGAGTAGAAGCGAGTTTGATCGCATCTCTCACCTGTCGTCCGCTCACGACATCCGGGTGACCCTCGATGCATACCATGAGGCACCTCCCGATCAAGACGGTTCGACAGGACCGGTTCAAACGCGAATCTGATGAAATTCGAGATGCTTGCTGGAGAGTCCCTTGACGAGTGCTTTTCACGTTTTCACAAGATTTTGAGCAACCTCCGAGCCGTCGGTCTCACATACTCCGACTCGGATAACGCTCGACGATGCTTTCGCACTCGATCTTGGGTTTGGGAGATGAAGGTGACTACCATCAAGGACACCACGGACCTCTCGACCTTGACTCTTGATGCGCTTTACTCGCGCCTCAAGACTCACGAGATTGACATAGTCTCGTCGGTCAAGTCACAATCGATGGCTCTAGTCACGGATCCCACCGGCCTGGTTCTTCTGCCGATTCTCTTTGCGGGTTCTCCTAGCTGCTCTCGTGGCGAATCGATGATCGCTTAGAGCGGCTAGAGGATGAACAGTGGCCCTCCTAGCTCGGAAGTTCTCCCATGCTTACAAGAGAAGGAGGACGGAAAAGAAGAGGACCGATGATTTGCTTTGAGTGTGGTGGCCCTAACCACATTCGGGCAACCGCCCCAAACCGGAGAAGGAAAAAGCGGCGTTGGCGGTTCGGCAAGAACGACTACATCGACAAGAACCGCAACAAGAAGCCTCCGCTCGGGCGCAAGGCAAGAAGAAGTACCGCGACTTTGGGAAGGCCAAAAAGCTGTTCCACCGCGTCCTCACCGCGTTCGACGACCTCGACCTCAGCGAGGTGGAGGGATGGAGCGACGACGACGGGACGGGTGATCAAGACCCCAAGAGCGGCAACGACTTCTCGGCATGTGCTTCATGGCCCTCGAGGGCTTAACGAGCGACAATGAGTACTCCGACTCGGACGAGGTATGCCCCACCTATGACCAGCTCAACCATGCTTTTCTTAAGCTAGGTGGTTTTCATGCTAGAGCTAAGGCTAGGTGTACTGAGTTAGAGAAGGAAGTAGCTAGATTGTCACGGAGCTTACTTCACTTACATCTCGCTCCCTCCGTGACGAATGTGATACATGCATTGCCTTGCTTGGAGACATGGAGAAACTAAGGACCTCGCATGATAGTCTGTCCTCTGAACTAGATATTGTTAAGGTGGAGAACATTAGTCTTCTTGCTGAGCTTGAGATGAGTAGGATAGCTCCTGTTTCATCTTCTACTGTTGAGACTATTTCTTGCACCTCATGTGAGGATAACGACAATGCTTTTAGAGGTCTTTATACCATGTTGCTTGATCTGCCTGAGACTTGTGAAAGTTGCAATAATTTAAAATGAACTTAAAAGGGCGATCACAAAATTGCTTGAGTTACAAGCCTTTTACTTGAGCCTATTACTTCATGTGCAAATTGTCCCAAACTTCTTCTTGAACTTGAATCTGTCTCCAAACAGGTTTCAAGAATTTGTTGATGATAATAAGAAAATGGCTCAAGATGCTTCTAAGGATCTGTTAGCTCACCATGCAAAAGTTGTAATAAACTAAAATCTGATTTGATTGCCTTAGATGAAAAGTGTGTGAAGCTAACTAAGGACCTTATAGAAAATCACATCCTTCCCGTGCTTTCTCTTTGAAATGTTGGAAAAGGATAAGGACATGGTAGAGGCGTTTAGGAAGAGTTACGAGAACCAAATGGCTAGGATTAGGGCTGCCCCTGTGTCCCTGTGAAGCCCTCAAGGTTGAGGTGGCCGTGCATAAGGAAAAATACGCACGTGCTATTCGCTCTTACGCTATTGGTTCTTCTCCTTCCTCTCCTCCTGCTCTCTTCTTCTTCTCCTTGCTCCTCTTGCACTCTCTCTTTCGGGAGTGTCGGTGCCTTATGAACACTCTCGAGAAATTTGTAGGAGGCAAGAAGGATCTCAATCTTATTCTAGACCAATCAAAGATTTGCAAGTTCAAACAGGGTCTAGGATATGATTTCCGTGAGGATGTGAGGAAGCATCCACCTGCCGTGCTCAGACCCATAGCCGCAGGTGTGATCGAGGTCAAGCCCAAGAACAAGAAAGTTCAATTTAGATCAGCAGGCTTTGTCCAAGGGATTTCTGACAGCAAGGTGATTTCACCTGCAGCTTCGGCCTCTCAGAAGGCGAAGCCATCTCATGCTACTTCAGCCCCTCAGAAGGCGAAGAATCATTGCACCTTCTGTCAGAAGGATGGGCATTTGTTTGACCATTGCTTCAAGCGTGCCAAGATTGCGCGAAGAGACCGTGTTGAGTCTCTTAGGCGCATTCAGGGTCAGCCCCAGACCTTGAGTGCACCTAAGACCAACACGAGGTCTAGGTTTGCTACTGTTGGTAGCTTTGGGCAGCACCGAGGACTTGGTTTTTCTGAGTTTTCTGGTTTTCGTCCTCGTGCTCCCTCTGTTCGTGACTTCCGCCGTCCTGAGGGTAGATCTCGTTTCCATCGAGATAGCTACCCGCGGCGTGATCAGCGTGCTGCCATTGCTCCGACTCGCTCTCCCGTAGTAGTCGGATCCGCAGAATGACTTCAGTCTCGCACATAGACCTTCTGCTTCTTTGAGCGACGGAGGGCGTAGGGTAGTTAGAGGTCAGTCGTGTGTGACTACTTCTTCTGCTCGACGTGTGACTCAGTATTGGGTGCCAAAATATATGTTGATTTATCCCAGTACTGAGACTTTGCTCTCTTGTTGACTCAGGTTCGCCGGGCAGGGAAGGGTAAGGTTTGGCTTGTAGACTCCGGGTGTTCACGGCACATGACCGGAGATTCCCGTTGGTTTTCTTCCTTGCCGTGCTCGGTGATGAGACGATCACCTTGGAGACGCCTCTTCAGGCGAGTCATCGCCAAAGGTACGATCGCATTAATGATTCATTTGTTTTAAAAGATGTTGCCTTGGTTAGTAAGTGCAGACAATTTGCTTTCGGTCTCTCGACTTCCGATGACGATTTCGAGGTAAGTTTTAAGAAAACAATTGCAAAATTCTTGATTCTTCTGGTAGTCCGATTTATGGATTTCTCGCTTTGGGAGGATCTTCGTGCTGATTTTTCCGAGTCTTCGGTGATCCTCTTCGTTGTTTGCTTGCTTCTGAGTCCCGCGATCTTTTCTTCTGGCATAGGAGACTTGGTCATATTGGATTTGACCATTTGACCCGAGTTAGCGGCCACGATCTCATTCGTGGTTTGCCAAAACTCAAGATGGTCAAAGATCTAGTTTGTGCTCCATGCTTGCACGGCAAGATGGTTGCCGCTTCTCATCCTCCCACACAGTTACTATGACCGATGCACCGGACATTGCTCCATATGGATACGGTTGGACCAAATGAGTCGATCGGCAGGAGGGAAGTGGTATGTTCTTGTCGTGAGTCGATGACTTCTCGAGGTACTCTTGGGTGTTTTCTTAGCCTCGAAGGATGAGACGTTTTCACATTTCGAGGTCTTTTCAAGAGGCTTTCTGTTGAGCTTAGGGTGCCTTACGAGCGATCCGCAGTGACAATGGCACGGAGTTCAAGAATTCCTACTTTGAGAGTTTCTGTGGTGAGACAGGTGTAGAGCACCGCCTCTTCTCCATCGTCCCCAGCAGAATGGCGTTGTGGAGAGGAAGAACCGCACCTTGGTCGAGATGGCGGGACGATGCTTAATGAGTACTCTACACCGGAAGTTTTGGGTGAGGCTATAGCCACCGCGTGCCATGTTTCCAATCGAGTGTTTCTTGGGCACACTTGCACCACTTCTTATGAGTTGAGATACTGCTAAAGCCCGTGTTTCTCATTTTCGTGTGTTTGGTTGCAAGTGTTTTATTCAAGTCCGGAACCTAGATAAGTTCGAGTCACGTTCTTGTGATGGACTTTTTCGGGCTACTCGACCTCTTCGCGGGCCTATAGGGTCCAGGCTGAGTCTAGTAAAATGGTAGAAACCTGTGAGGTAACTTTCGATGAGGCGAGTCCGGGACTAGGCCCGATATCTCAGGTTCACTAGAGCAGTCCGAGACCATCTTTGTGGATGATGAGGATGATGGAGATGAGGGTTGTCTACCCGATCCAGTCCCTTCTCCACCCCTTGAGGTGCCTTCTTCCACCGCACCTCGAGGCGATCAGCCCTTACCTTCTGCTTCTTCTGGAGCTAGTGGCTCTGTTCCTACCCCGTCAGGTAACGAGGTAGAGGCCACTTCTTCATCTCATCCAGGACCTCCAAGACATATCCAAAAATCTCATCCTTCCGAAAGCGATGATTGGAGATCTATTTGAGCGAGTCACACGTTCCAAGTCTCGGCGTGTCACTTTTCAGTCTCCACTCTGCCTTCGTAGCTTCCTTTGAGCCCAAGGACGTTTGTCATGCTTTATCTGACGAGTCTTGGGTCAATGCCATGCATGAGGAGCTAGAGAGTTTCGAAAGAAACAAGGTCTGGACGCTTGTTGAACCCCCTCGAGGTCACAATATCATTGGAACTAAGTGGGTGTTCAAGAATAAGCAGAGCGAGGATGGGGTAGTCATTCGAAACAAGGCTAGACTGGTTGCTCAGGGGTACACCCAGGTTGAGGGTCTGGATTTCGAGGAGACCTTTGCCCCTGTTGCTAGACTTGAGGCCATTAGAATTCTGCTTGCCTTTGCAGCTTCTAAGGGTTTCAAGCTTTACCAGATGGACGTCAAGAGCGCCTTTCTCAATGGCTTCATTGAGGAAGAAGTCTATGTCAGACAGCCTCCAGGTTTCGAGAACCCCAAATACCCTAGTCATGTCTTCAAGCTTTCCAAAGCATTGTATGGACTTAAGCAAGCCCCTAGAGCTTGGTATGAGAGGCTTAAGTCCTATCTATTGAGACATGATTTTGAGATGGGTAAAGTTGACAAGACCTTGTTCATTCGCGGCTTGCAATGACCTTCTGCTCGCCCAAATTTATGTCGATGACATTATCTTTGGCGGCTCTTCTCATGCTCTAGTTTCACAGTTCTCGGATGTCATGAGCACCGAGTTTGAGATGAGCATGATGGGTGAGTTGACTTTCTTTCTTGGCTTCCAAATCAAGCAGACTCGGGAGGGTACCTTCTTGCATCAAGGCAAGTACACCCGTGATCTCCTGAGACGTTTCGACATGAGTGATGGAAAGCCGGTGTCGACTCCGATGGCTTCTACAGCCGCACTTGACCCAGATGAGGACGGCGAGCCGTTGATCAAAAGAGTTCGAAGTATGATTGGCTCTCTCTTGTACCTCACCGCCTCGAGACCGGACATACACTTTTACGTGTGTCTTTGTGCCCGGTTTGAGCTTCTCCTCACGTATCTCACCGCCAGCGATGAAGCGCATCTTCGGTACCTTGAGCTACCATTGACTATGGTATCGGTACTCTTCCTCCTCTGTCTATCTCTTAGAGCCTTTTCGGATGCGCACTTTCTTGGTCAGAGGATAGATAGGAAGAGCACTTCGCACTGCCATTCATTGGCACTTCTCTTGTTTCTTGGTCTTGAGGAAGCGATCCGGTGTTGCAGCCCACCGCAGAGGCCGAGTACGTTGTGCGACCGATTCTTTGTAGCCAAGTGCTTTGATGGCCTCGACTGCGGGACTTTGGGTTATTATCGACCGTGTTCCGCTCTTTTGCGATAACACGTCTGCGATTAGCATTGCTAAGAACCCATGCAGACTCTCGGACCAAGCACATCGATATCGATATCATTTTCTTCGAGACCATGTAGAAAGGGTGACATCGTGCTCCGCCAGGAGAGTGACCACCGGTTGGTCGATATCTTTACCAAGCCTTTGGATAGCACGAGGTTTTCACTGCTGGGGAGAGCTTGGGGTGGTTTGTCCTTACGGACTATTGTGAGGGGAGCTTTGGGCTTCTTGCTTTATCATATTAATTATGCTTCATATCCTTCATCACGCATCGCATTTTCAGTGCATTGGGTTTAGTCCTTCTAGCATAGGTTAGAGTGTGTCTCTTGCTGAGTGCTTAGACTTCTTGCTCTTATCTTGTGCTTTCGGGATAGTTGTTTCTTATCTCACTAGATTGAGCTCACTCACTTCTTCTAGGTTCTAGCGAGGTTGGGCCACCCGGCAGATGTGGCAGTGCGTGTTTGCTCTCTAGTGTGTGTTTTCTCGGCAATTTGTTGTCCCGAGTCATATGGGGTAGATAAGAGTTAGTCCGAGTCATTAGTATTCTCTATCTTATCTATGCTTTAAGGACTGCCTGTTTTCGTGATTTATTTGCCAGCTTCTCGTTTTTCTTGCTTTGGTTCAGGGGGAGTTCATTTGAGAACTTCTAGATCTTAATGATGACATAACTCAACTTGAACTAAAAGTTGCATCACATGTTGAGGGGGAGCTGGATTTTCTGCATTGCATCATGCATTGTAATATAGCTACATGGAGCCTTGATTATTATCCATTCATGACATGTTTTCATTATATTACATCTTGCCATGACTTATGCTCCATTGCTAATTTGATCATGACCTTATATGTGTAGTCAAGTCTTTGCCCTGATAGGTTAATTAAAATGCTAAATTTGACCTAATTCTGTCATGTTCATATTTGAGACTAGTCGACTTTGTGTTATCTTTTATGGTTCTTGCCATGTCAAATAGGTGAGTTGAGTCTTGAATCTTAGTTGAGCAATAGATTGAGCTATATAGTTTCTTGATGACACATAAGTTAGTACAATCTATCAAAAAAGATCTCTTCAGGCGAAAAACTGATCTCACCAATTCCTTCTCATGAGACGGCTTGCCATTGCACAAGGCATGAACTCAGGGGAGATTTGGATGACCAAGATCATTTCCTCAAGCTTCTCGCTTGGAATGATCGCATAAGGCTTGAGGTCTAGCACATGACAAAAATATGATTGAAAACAATCATGAGATCTCAAAAGAAAAATGTCAAAAGTGCTCAATTAAAAAAAAATTCAAAGTACTTAAACAATTGTATCATTCTTGAACAAATAGCACTCTAGTTTGCTCAACACTAGCTTCTTAATTCCATTTAGCTTATTGACATGGCTTGCATCATTTGTGGATATCATTAGCTAGACTAAAATCATGATTGACTTGACTTGCTAAGCACTTCAACTAAAATTCAGATTATGCCTTATGTTGCTTAGCTTCACTTTACATACTTAGTCATGATCTTTATAGCATATTTGTATGTTATGGCTTGGTGTAATACATTTTGGTCATTTTGGATAATTCTCATGGCTCGCATACTTTGAATAATCAAATCGACCATTCCATCCATCATTATGACTTATTCTCTCTTGCATACTTGATGTGTTTATTGCCAAAAGGGGGAGAATAGATTGGAGAAAAATAAAATTTCTCAACTTCTGGGAACTTGCTAGAGCTTTGGAGTTCAATTTGCTCTTTATTTTATCGCTCTAGTGTTCTCTCTGTTGACATGGTCATAATTTCATTTTCATTCCTGGACCATGTCGGTTTCTACAAACTCAACTTCTTAATTCTCGGTGTTTGTCAATATACTCATCAAGGGGGAGATTGAGAGATCATGTGGAAATGATCCCATCTTTGTGATGAGTATTTGACTGTTGTTTAAAGGAAAATTGAGTTTGTTTTGGGCTTTTATTGCAAAGTCTTAATTCGGTCGAAATGAAGTCGGTATGCGACTTGTCCCTCGCTCGCATCGACCATGTAGCATGGCGTACGACCACGTTTGGTCGTGGTCGAATTTCGTTCAGGAGCGTACGACCACGTTGAGGTGTTCTCGGCAAAACTAACAGTGGTCGGAAGACGTTACGACCACGTTGGCGCATATCGGGTGGCGTACGACCACGTTGCCGAGTATCGGGTTCCAGCCGAGCAACGTACGAGTTCTTTGGCCGTGGTCGGAAGGGTTTACGACCACGTTGGAAAGTGGGAGCTCGAGGCCTCGACCACGTTGTGGGAAAGGAGCCACGACTACGTTGTGGCACTTTCGGTGGTGCGACCGCCAGTGCGCTCGGAGAGCTACGACCACGTTAGCGAGAATTGAAAGTGGTCGAACGCGTTCGACCACGTTATCGGTTGGATGACCGTGGTCGTGGGATCACTAAAATTGGTCGTGAGGGTGCATTTCATGTCCGATTACGGTAAGGTTTGGTCGGTTGGGTTCCTTGTGATGTTGTGGACCTTGTAGACTGGTTTGTTCTACATTTTGACAAGGTTTGGTAAAGTCTAATTTCTGTGGAAAGAGACTTGAGCTCGTGTTTGTCGCGAGTATGGATCAGTGCTATGTGATGGTTTTGTTGTCTTTGTTGGTTGCAGGAACCAGGAGACAGTCTTGGTGAGGCTTAGGAGGTCGGGACTAGACAAGGGAGTTGTTGAGGTCCAGAACGACGTGGAAAAGCCGAAGAGGACGTGTCGTGCCAGGTGGGCTGACAGCATGGACAACAAAGCGGTGGAGGAAGCTTCCTGGAAGGCAGCGGAGGGGCATTTTGGAGAAATGTCAAAGCTGCGGGAAGCGCCCACCTGAAAGCACTTGTGTCCACTGGAGAGGCTCTGTGAGAGCTCGTGGAGTTGGTGGTGCTATTGGGCAAAGCGGTGAAGCCGTTGCCACCGGGTAATGGGCAAAGCACGGAGGCTGCAGCACTGGACTCTCTGTAACGGGTGGTCTGTTGAGACCCGTTAGCGTGTGAGACTATAAATAGAGAGGTTAGGTCTCAGGAGCTGGGAGAGGTTGTCCCACGAGTTGCTCTGAGCTTTTCTTTCTATTTGCGTGAGTTGTCTCTGGTAGAGCATGGATGCTCGTGTACCTCCGATGGAGTGGTCAGAGAAACCTCCATGTGCAATAGAAAAGATTGGATTCATCTCTCGTATCTTTCTCGCTTTTTGTTCTTGAGATGATTTGTTTGATCCATTTGCCTTCTCTTCGTTGTTACTGCTATATGTGTTCTCTTTGAGAGTTGGCTCGTATTTCTTTGCTCTGAACTGGGATTCATTCTCTAAGACATCTTGGTCAGTTTATTCTGAGAGCAAGAATCAAAACAGAGAAACTTCTGTGTTTTTCGGTCTGCCACATCTATTTGCCTTGATCTGTGTTCGACCGCTTCGTTCTCTCCTTCCTTAGCAAAGACTCTTGATATTCTTGGTAATTTCACTTTTAAATATCTTGCTCTTGCTAAGTTTCAAGTTTCTTGCGGTTTCGACTTGTGTGCAAAAAGTTATCTCATTTTTCCGCTCTGTGATGTCGTGTGAAAACAGAGTAACTACAGTTCATCATCCGATTTTCGGTTCTTACGACCACTGCTGTTTCGCTGGTTGGTTCCGATAGTTTTCGACCACGACCACTTCCATTGGTTGGCGATCGATCACGGTGTATCTATTTCTCTGAGGGTGCTTCTCGGGTGTGTCTTCGACCACGGCAGAAGATCTTTTCGACCACAGTATTTTTCCCGATCACTTTCATTCCGCTGTCCGCCACGATCACGATGGTAGATTTCACGACTTCCTTTTTCGTGTGTGTTTCGGTTGTCTTTTCTTAAGGCCTGCTTCTTTGACTTCATAGCTCTCTAGCTATAGGAGAAAAAGAATAGGTTGAATACTTAGGGAGGAATTTTTAAGGCACCATTCACCCCCCCTCTGTTGTCATTTCGGTCCTTCAAGCTCCATAGTGACTACAGTGATATATTTCCTTCTCCTTAATCCTGTCAATTAAACTTTTAAATCTTGTTGATGGTCTTCCTTTAGTTTGAGCAACATCTGGATCTACAAGATTGATCTATCCAACTGTCGAACTTTCATCTCTTGCAACATCATTTGCATTTTTGTCACTGTTGCTTTGTCCTTGCGACTGTTCATGCACTTCTTTGTCGGCTGCAACTACGTTTAGATGGTTTTTAATCCTTGATATTTCTTCCATCAGGTAATGATATGTTGCACCTGACTTTGAACCTTTTGATGCCAAATCAGCAAACCTTCAAGAAAGGACATTAAACCTTAAGGTCGAATTTTCTGCATCTGTATTCATTGCATTAATTCTGACAACTTTATTGACTTTCTTCCTCCATCTATCAATAATGTATCTATTTGGGATTTTTGTGATGTCCAGGTAAAGAATCACTCTCAGTATATGTGAACACAATATACCATCCTTCTGAAATTTGGCACATATGCAGCTAAGATCCTCCCTGGGTAAGTCTACTAGTACAATGTATTTCCTGTGTCTCCATTCCTTTTTCCTGTAATTTAATGCTTGGAAAACCTCATAAACCTTGGATGGTTCTAGTTCTGTCAACTGAAGTCTTGTTGTATCTTTGAGTTGCTTTTGGAACTTTTTGAATATATTCCTGTTGTAAAGCTGCATAGCTTGCTCCTCAATGTAGTATTCAGACCATAGTTGTCTTGGTTCTCTGGATCTGCATTCATGATTGTCTTTTTCCTCGGTGGTGAAAATTGTATCTATCAATCTATCGTACTCCTGAGGAAGCTTGTAATACTGTACTGTGGACCAACATTCCGTTTGAATCTTGCATTTGTGCCTTCGCTTAGTGCAGTGCTTTCTATGAATGGACGGAAGTTTTGTTTAAAGTACACTGGAACAATCCTCTCTCTAGTTAGCCACATCTATTGGAAATACTTGATGTTTTGAATATGATATTTTTCAATCATTTCTTGCCAAAGCTTTTCAAATTCTTCAATTGTAAGACAGTTGTGGATAATGTCTTGAAAATCCTCAAACAATCCATGGTTCCTTGCAAAGCATTTTCCACCTTTCTCAACTGCTTTCTTCAGTATGTGGAAAAGACAATTTCTATGTGTTGTGTTAGGAAATATTTGAGATATTGCTGATCTCATCGCTCCATCTTGGTCAGTTATTATTGTCAATGGTTCTTCCCCTCCCATGGCTGATAGGAATGTGGTGAACAACCACTTGAATGTTTCTATAGTTTCATCTAGTATGAATGCACAGCCAAATATACATGTGTTCCCATGCCCTGTGATTCCAACAAATGGCGCAAATGGCAGATTATATCTATTATTTCGATAGGTTGTGTCCAAATCAAGTCTTGTTATGTACCATAGTCCATTTGTTTTTGTCACAACCATTACACACTCACAATTGGTCTTTATCAGAACATTTGTGTCTCTTTCTGACGTTACTTCCTCCTGTCTTTGCTTCTTTGTCACCCCATGCCTATTGCACTTGAATGTAACTCTTGTGACCTCATTATGCCTCTTCTTGCTTGTGGTATGATAGTTATGTGTAATGACCACTGAGAATCCTGATAGGAAAGCATAAAAATTGAAAAAGTGGTGTGCTTCTTCTGCTGTTTTGAATTGCATCCCCATTTCAGATGTGTACTTGCTATCTATCTGTACATTATTGCCCTGTTTTGCTGCTTGCTCTTCAAGAATCAAGAAATTTTCAATGTCATCTTCACTTAGCAGGCCATTTTGTTCTGTTTCATTTATGTCTTCTCCTAGGTCTTCCTGCTGGCGTGCTTCATAGCTCATACGAAATGCTGGTTCATTTGAAATGTCATCATTCTTATCTGGTCCCTGAAAAGCAATGTTTCATCCAAGACTTAGAATTTTAGTTGCCTATGTTAGTATGTACTGAAGATAGGATTTTCTATATGATAACATACCTTGCCATTTTCCATTGACTTTAACATATCCAAAGATGGGGAGATTCATCTTCACTTTCTACATGTATGTCCTGACAATAATCTGGCTGCCCTATTTGTGCACCTGAGTAGTCATCATTTATCCTGCTGCTTGTCATTATCATTGAATTCTGGATACATACATGATCTAGTTAGTACTTCCATGAAAAACATAAATGTTTTTTTGTTGTGACAATTTTTTCTGTAAGAATTCATGTTAGTACCTGAAAACCGACAGGGGCATTCAAAAGATCCACACAAGCCCCTAATCCCTCCTACAAAAGCACCATAGGAATGCAGGTCAGTTTTTGTGTCATTTTCACTGGTTACTCAAAGTACATTATCTTTTTTTGTTTTAGCATGTCTTTTTTCACCTGGTAATTTGAGTAAATTGAATCAGTTCTATTAATCATTTGCTGCATCAGAGTCGAAAATGGTAGATGCACTCCCTTCGACAAACAAATAACAGTTAAACGCATAGCCAGGAAATATATTTCTCAGTGAATTGTGTCTCCATATACTTACTGTTCCCGTAGTATAATTCAAGAGTTGCAATTCATCAAATATTAGATGTGTCTTCAGTTTTGTCCTGTGTCGTTAGATCTTTATTCAACGTGTTGTCAGTTTGAATCCCTGAGCTTAGCTGCAAAAAAAATTGGGTTTACATAGTTACAATCTGAAAGCACTAACCTGTATATCTATCAGCACTCTGATTAATTTGAAACTTACCTTCATTCTATCAGCATTGACTGGTATTGATCTAGCAAGATCTGCATAGGTTCCTGTTTTTTTGCAACAAGGAACACTTGATTTGTTAGGTGTTCATGATATATCTAGATTGACATATCTGAGAAACCCTTGATAACCTTGTTTTTTTCAATTTTCTATGCATAATTTGCATCCAATTGTAATGATCTAGCCCCATATGTAAACTTCACCAATGTGGAGCACATATTTTCAGTAGACTAACATCTCGCTTAGTTTTTTATTGCCTAGCATGTTGTGAACTTATTATGATGGATGCAAGTACCCACACTGCCATAAACACAAACTCTCCTATGAAAAACCAATACCCTAGTAGAAGAGAAATCTGATTAGAGCATATGTTTGAAAGGTACATTACTTACTTAATCAATTAGGAGTTTTATTTGATAGATCCTAGTAGTATTGCCAAAGAATAAGACACAAGATTATAGGCTACAAAGATTTAAGAGATTACTGAAGCACCATTTGTTTTGTATTGGTCTCAGCTAATCGTGAAATATTGAATATAGGCTGTAAATTGAAGCATTGATATATGTTGTTATCATACTTTAAGAGTTATACTTTTCTGTGTATATATTTTGCATGGCAGATTTTGAGTGCCTGTGGAATTTAGATGACTACTAACTTTTGCTGGTTTTTTACTGCAGGTGTTAATATAACCCAGAGCATATAAAAGGAGCTAGTAAGGATTGACATTGAAAACTAATGTTGCAGGCAGTACAGTAGTTTGTAACCTTTGACACAAGACAAGTAAAATGGGACTGCAGACCTTTGATTTGAATGCTGATACTTGGAAATTTCTGTGCCAGCACCATGTACTTCTAATTTCCTAAAGTATTGTTGTATCTTTTTGAGTTGCTTATGGAACTTTTTGAATATATTCCTATAAATTGAAGCATTGATATATGTTGTTATCATACTTTAAGAGTTATACTTTTCTGTGAATATATTTTGCATGGCAGATTTTGAGTGCCTGTGGAATTTAGATGACTACTAACTTTTGCAGGTTTTTTAATGCAGGTGTTAATATAACCTAGAGCATATAAAAGGAGCTAGTAAGGATTGACATTGAAAACTAATGTTACAGGCAGTACAGTAGTTTCTAACCTTTGACACAAGACAAGTGAAATGGGGGACTACAGACCTTTTGATTTGAATGCTGATACTTGGAAATTTCTGTGCCCAGCACCATGTATTTTTAATTTCTACCAGTCAAATTGAAGCAAAAACAAGGTTGGTTTACGCAATGTACCATGCATTTGTTCTGGAACCCCTCTTTTTGCTTCTATTTTCTCTCGATTTCCTGAATCCCACTGCTGTTGCTCCATTTCTACGTGATCGCTGCCACCATCTGATCCATGGTAATCTGTTCTTACTTCTTGAGACAGCGTCTCCACATTGTCTTGTTGCATGCTGCGTCTTCCTCCTGTGTTGCTTTTTCTTCAATCCCCTGGTCTCTGCATCGGAAACACACTGCTATTCTCTCCCCTTTTTTTCTAGATTGCTTTTTTCCCCTTTCACTCGATCACGTCGTCGACGAGTCTTCTTTTTCCTTAGGTGTCAAGTTGATGGTTTGTAATCGTGGGCCTTTGTACAAAGATTTAATCCCTTTTTTTTGTTTCACCATGAGAACAAAACGGCCACAAAGCCATGATGGAAACATACAAAACAATGAACAAAACCCACAATCGACGCTAACAGGGTTTGTGGATGCTGATCCGGTATGGGCATTTTATAAAACGAGGCCCAATAAGAATTGACGGCCCGTTAAGCAGTTTCATGCAGGTTTGTATTGGACAATCTTGTATGTCCATTTTCTAATCGTGCGGCCTAGATTTTGACTATTTTTGACAATGAAAACTGTCAAATCTCATGTAGACAGTCCCATATTTTAATTCCAAATGTTACTAGGAGGCAAATATAATAAAACAGTGATGCAAAACTTACTACTAACAGCAGGCTACTCATCATACTTCAGAATATACGCAAGAAAATATAGTAACAAAATCGAAAGAACGCGCGAATGACTTACTTTTTCTCCTGATGAAGAACATGAAGCAGCGCAGGCTTGACGCAGTGCAGAACGTAGAAGATGTAGTGCAGTGAGCGGTCGCGCAGGTGTGCGCTGTCCAGAAACCTTATTGCCGTCCTGTGCAGGAACTCTCTGCGGCAACGGTTCGGAGATAGCCACTCTCCCTCTTTCCAAGTGCACGCTAGGAAGAAAAGTCGACGAGGTTCAGACAGCACAGTACTCGAGTATAAAATCGCAGAAAAGAAGAAAATGGAGGCAGTGAGATTCTCACTCACACTCTGGATGTCTCCAGGCATATATATAAACAGACTGATAGCTGACATGATTAAAACAGCCATTTGCCCACTGGTAACTGACAAATTCAACCAGCCATTTATCCACTAGTAACTGTCTATCATCAAAACTTCAGTAAAAGCCTCAAATTCAAACGTTTGAATCTCATTCAAACACCGAGAGAGAGTGGTGCAGAGTTTAGCAAAATAAAGATAGACTTGGTCTGCCAAGTGGCGTGTGATTTTCACGCGAAAATACGTGAATATGCGTGCGTGCGTGCGCGCGTGTGTGACTAGACAAAACCCTCCTCATACCATCTCTGCCCATATTCAAGGAGTGGTGAGGACTCCACCTTATAAATCGGTCTTCCTCACCTTATCTTAGCAATATGGTACTAAACCATGTATACTTTGGAATTAACAAAATGAGCCATATTACATGGACCAATTTCTAACAGATGAAGGGTCTATATGTGGAAAAGCATCAATTTAGTCTATTGATGTATTATATATGATCGAGGCAGAAATAATAGCTATAGCTGAAGCTGCCAAGGAAATATTATAGCTTACCGGATTAGTAAAGGAATTGGGCATTGAACAAGGCGAGGTTCGATTGTATTATGAAACCAAAGTGCAATTTCTTCGTGCCAGGTGTACCATGCCAGGAGAAAGCATATTCGTGCGAGGTATTGTAGGCAGAGAATTGATTGCTTTTGATGAGATTTAATTGCTGAAGGTTCATACCAGTAATGATGTTGCCGATATGTTGACCAAACTAATCACTATTGACAAATTTGAGTATTGCTTAGGCTTGTTGGAAATAACAAGCTACTGATCAAGATGGCTAACTCCCAATCTATTGATGCATGAGAAGCTTCCGGTGTTTTCTTTCTCCTAGATGGTTTATATTTATCAAGGTGAAAATTTGTTGTCCATGGCTTATATATCTACAGGTGAAGGGACAATGTTGGGTAAACATGTAATTATATCGGAGATATTTATATACTTCTAGCATTGTAACCATATTTGTGAGAATGGAGCCGTCGTAATTTGGCTCGGACGTAGGCACCTTACCCAACTTCGTAAACAAATATGTTTGTTCTTGTTCGTTGTGATTGTCTTACTCGTGTGAATTGCATGGCGCCTCAGCTCCAACACATACGTGCTATTGTTGTTTCCGTACCCATACGTTGTGTATTACTCTCACGAACAGAGTAGCATACTATGAGCCTGTGCGCTACATCTCGCATGCGTTTAGATCTCTAGTATAGCAGATCAAGTAATGGGAGAGGGGCCGGATCGTAATAGGGAGGAGGGAGGCGATGAGAAGAATTCGAAGTTTCGCGAAGGACTTGCTTGATATTTTGCTTTGGTGGGAAGAGCCGTATCCAACTGCACGTATAGCCTGAGAGCAAGATCGGACGGACATGGTTAAAATGATGACATGGCGCTCTTTTTTGCAGCAAAACCAGCAGCCGTAAAACTCCCTCGAGTTAAAACAACAAGTTTCGGGATGCGTGTACTTAAAATTTGAAAACTTTAGCTATAATAATTTTTAAATATTTAGATTAGATATATAAAAACATATGTGTTGATTCATCTAAAAATACTTTTATAATATCATAATTTTATTAAATTTTATAAATATATTATAATTATAATTAGTGACTAAAATTATATTTTAAAGACCACGTAATATTTAATGCGACTTGTTTTTTTAACTTAAGCTAGTATATAAGGCAAGATATACAGCAAGACTCGGAGGTCTATTAGCTAGTCAAAACGTACTCTTTGCATTGATACCGACATGTGCTCAGGTAGTACTTATACTAGTCTTGAGCTTGTCTGCTCGCGGTTGTGGCTGTGCTACTATCAGGCTATACGTACAAACCCCTATATTACGTTCCGGGGGAACGCTGCGCGGAGGCGCCCTCCACGTCGCCCGCGCCCTCGCTCCGTCCGACGCGTGCCGGCCAAATTTTGGTACGGTCGGGGGAGGCGTTTTGCGAAAAAGCCTCTGTATTTTTTCGAAATTACGTACATATCCTTGGTTCTCGCGAAAAGGTCCCTGAAAATTTTTTTACCCCCTCCGTTTTGCAGAATAGCCCCGCATTTTGGAAATTACGCGGGTCCCCATTTTTACGTCTGGTCCTCGGTTTTTCGAAAAGCCCTCGCCTTTTTCGAAAATACGTTTTTGCCCCCAATTTTTTTTGAAAAACTTCTCACGAATTATCGCCTCTTTTATTTTAGCACGTACGGTGGTTGGCGCGGCGTGGCGCCGCGCCTATCAATCTAGTTAAAAAGAATCCCCGCATTACAAGCGAGGCGTAAATTGGACACGTCCTACGAGATCCAAAAGAGGGTTATTCATTGCTACAGAGAACGCTATATTGAATATCTCATTATAGGTGGTTCTTCAAATCTATCCGTATTGTAATTATCATAAATAATTTTATATACGTGACCGTTTATGTTAGTAGCGACGACTGAAACTATTTATGAAACATAATTATCATATATGGTTTTTATTAAGAACCGTTTGTGAATTATCGCAAATGATTTGAATAAAAGAATGTCTATGAAGTCTCTCATTATCAAAGACAGTTCATATTAAAAATCATCTGTGATAATTTATATATAGTTCATGGTTGGAGATACCTGTGATTGTAGGACCGAAATGACGACGAGGGGTGAATGTTGTTCTCTTTAAATTAGTCCTCGAGAATTCGGAAAAATTAATTCACTAAAAGCTGAACGATGCGATACTAAAAATCCAAGATAAATCGAGAGTAATCAAGAAAATTGCAATGAAAATATTGTCGTTTGATCCACATGCAAAACCTCAAAGATCAAGAAAAGAAAAATGAAGAGCTTAAAACCGCAGTCGTTGAGTACACAGAAATTCAGACTTCACCAAAACCGAACTTAAAGATCAAGTAGCAAAACAAAGATGTTGTCTTGAAGTGCGAAAATGAGCGATGCTAAACCGAGAACGCAATGGTTTTCCTCGCCGAAAACCGAAGCTTCAAGACAAGAACTATTTTCGCTTAAAGATGTGGAATGAAATCCAAAACCGATCGCACTGTTGATCTATCCGAATCTCAGAACTTGTTTGGTCGACAACAACAAAGAAGAAATAAAACCAAGGCTTGCCGACAGAGAGATCACTTCATTGCAGATTACTCACCCAAAATGAAAACATTAACTTGGCCAAAACATGCAGAGAACAGAGGACTACGGAGGAATCAAAGCAATCAAAACGGCAAAGAACCGAACATCTAAAGATACTGCATACTGTCAAAACTAATTGAAATTAACTAGTAAATGATGTTCTCCCCAGGTCAAAACAGCAAGAACATAAACTAAATAATCAAGAAGACATTTCCTATTAAGAGAAAACAAGAAAGATCAAGAAATTCAGATTTGGCCTTAAACTGAAACCTACAGGAGCACACAAAAATCAAATTACTCCTCATTCTTTGATCTTTTGGCTATGAAATTTTGCACGATGTTAGCAATAGCCAAGGGATAATCCAGATCAAATTTCATGCCATTTCTTCAAGGAAACAAAGATCATCAAAACCCTAGAAATCCCAAACCAAGAACAGAGAAGACTCAGATTTTCAAAACTGAAATTAAACTTGATTTGCTCTTTAGAGAAGTCAATCAAAGGGTCTAGAAATGTAATTCCATCATAGAGCAACCCATTTTACTACTCATCCGCAAGAGAAACAATAAAACTCAAAAACTCAAGAATTGAGCCATGAGAGCATCGTAGAGAAAATAAGAAACAGAGAGCAGAACTTCAGAGATTTTCATTTCTAATCAACAAGGGTTACAAAGAGTCCCCATACATTTGAACAGGAAAGAAAATACAAGTAGTAATCAACTAGCTCTAACAATCTCCATCATCCTCTCAAGAACACAAGAAGGGAACCATGGAGAAAACAAGAACCGTGGGAGATCACGCAAAGCTACGGAGACACTCCTCACATACCTATATTGTGAGCTCCATGGGACGCCTTGCACCCCTGCTCTCTCCAACAACTAAGGCTTAAAAAGCAAACAACCTTCTAAAGCCTCTTTTGACTCAATTGAAACCCTAATCCTCTAGAAGCAATGAGGAGGTATGCAGCCCTCTCCTCTATTTATAGCCTTAGCTAACGGGTCTCACTCCGTACACCCGCTAAATCCAACGCGCCCGCCTCCCGCTTTGCGCTTTGCGAAATTCCGTTTCCCTCCCGCACCTTCCGGAAGCTTCGCGCCCTTGCCTCGCATGCCTCGCAACCACCTCGAGTCCACGTCGCCTTCGACACATCACGACCGTTCGACCTCGCCACCGCTGCGCCTAGTCCGGCCACCTCGTGTCTCGCCACGACTGCGCCTCGACGTCCCGCAACACACGCACAAGAAACACGTCCAAATAGCACCGCCGATACATGAAAGCGTAAATAGAGATCAAACCTGTCGAGTCATCAGAATATGCAACCTAAACCCATACGACTAGGTTCGACCAAGTCCGATCGAGCCCGTTACGCCACGCAACGCCTAGGTCCGAACAAACCAACTCAAACTCGACTTTTCAGAACGATGTCAATTACTCATCATACACAACGGATGACCTCCACATGGTCTCTCAATCTCCCCTTGATGAGTATATTGACGAACCCAGAAAAAGCATGAAGTTGAGTTTGAAGAGTCCAACATGGTCCAAAGAAAGAATTGAAACTCATGACCATGTCGACAGAAGAAATCACTAGAGCAACTCAAGAAAGAGTAAATTGTTCTCCAAGCTCTAGATTCCCAATAGACTTTTTCTCCAATCTATTCTCCCCCTTTTTGGCAATAAACGCATCAAGAATGCAAAAGAGAGAATAAGTCATGATGATGGATGAAATGACTGAAGTTTATTTATTCTAAGCATTTAGAGCCATGAGAATTATCCATAATGACCATAATGTATTACACCAAACCATAACTCAATGAACTGCTATCTAGATCATGACAGGATATGTATAAGCTAGCTAGAAGCAATTAGATGACAATCTGAATTTTAGTGCATTTATGAGCATGTCAAGTCATCAATAAACAAAGTCTAGCTAGAGACATCCAAGGATGATGCAAGTCATGTCAATCAAGCTAAGCGGAACCAAAAATCTAATATCGAGTCCAAATAGAGTGTTATATACTCAAGAGTAAAACAATGGTTTAAGTACTTGATTCTTTTGATAACTCAAGCAAATTGAGCACAAATGACATTTTTCTTTTGAAGCTTATGGTTGTTTTCAACCAATATTTTTATCATGTGCTAGATCTCAAGCCATGTCACGACTACTCCAAGCAAGAAGCTTAAGAAGATAGTCTAGGTCATCCAAAACTCTCTCCAAGTTCATGTCTAGTGCAATGGCAAGCCGTCTCGTGAGAGAGAATTGGTGATATCAGTTTTTTCGCACAGAAGAGATCTTTTTATCTCTATTTTTTTTAACAAGTTGTACTAACTCATGTTACATCAAGAGTTTAAGACAGCTCAATCTAAGACTCAAAAGAGATTCAACGCTCAACCTAGCCTATTTGACATGGCATGAATCATAAAAGGATAGCTCAAGAGAGACTAATCTCAAATGCTAACATGACAAGTTTTACTTCAAATCGAGCAAATTTAATTAACTCATCATGGTAAAAGCTAGTCTACACATATGAAGTCATGATAAATCTAGCAATTAAGCATAAATTATGGCAAGATGTAAATCATCATAAGCATGTCATAACCGGATAATAATCAAGGCTCAATGTATTTATATTACAATGCAGAATGACATGCGGAAAATCCACTCCCCTCAACAAGTGATGCGACTTTTAGTTCAAGTTGAGTTAAATCAATATTACATTCCAGAAGCTCCCAAATGAACTCCCCACAACCAACGCAATAAAATCGAGAAGTCGGTAAAGAAAGCAGTGCCCTTAAAGCATAGATAAGATATAGAGGATACTATAGCTCGATCGACTCTCATCTACCCCATATGACTTCGGGACTAATAGTGATCAGTAAAACACACACTAGAGAGCAAACACGCACTGCTCACCCGAAGGTGGACCGACCGCTAGATCGCAAGAAGTGAGTGAGCTCAATCTAGTGAGATAAGAAACGACTAATAGAGTATCCTGAAAGTATAAGATAAGAGTAAGAAATCTAAGCAACTAGACAAAAAAACCACTCTAACCTATGCTAGAAGGACTAAACCCAATGCACCCATATGCAAATGCGATGCAACAGTAATGAGACAGAAGCATAATTAATATGATAAAACAAGAAAGCACACGCCCCCTCACAACAGTCCATAAGGACAAACCACCCCAAGCTCGCTCACAGAGTGAAAACCTTGAGCCATCCAAAGGCTTGGTGAAGATGTCACCAACCGGTGGTCACCCTCCACAAACCGGAGCACGATATCACCCTTCTCCACATGGTCTCTAAGGAAGTGAAAGCGAATGTCGATATGCTTGGTCCGAGAATGTCTGACTGGGTTCTTAGCAATGTTAATTACGTAGTGTTATCACAAAGGAGTGGAACACATCGATAACTAACCCAAAGTCCCGCAGTCGAGACCATCCAGCACTTGGCTACAACAATCGGCTGCAACAGAACGTACTCGGCCTCTGCGGTGGGCCCTGCAACACCGGACCGCCTCGAGGACCAGAACGAGAGAAGTGCCAATGAATTGGCGGTGCCGAGTGCTCTTCCTGCTATCCTCTGACCAAGAAAGTCTCGCATCCGAGTAGGCTCTCGGGAAAGACAGATGAGGAAGAGTACCGATACCATAGTCAATGGTAGCTCGAAGGTACCGGGATGCGCTTCACCGCCTGGCGGTGAGATACGCGAGGTGAAGCTCAAACCGAGCACAAAGACACACAGAAAAGTGTATGTCCGGTCTCGAGGCAGTGAGGTACAAGAGGGAGCCGATCATACTTCGATACTCCTTCTGATCGACTGGCTCGCCGTCTTCATCTGGGTCGAGTGGAATTGATGTAGCCATAGGAGTGGACACCGGCTTCCCATCACTCATATCGAAGCGCTTCAGGAGGTCTCGAGTGTACTTGCCCTGATGCAAGAAGGTACCCTCCCGAGTCTGCTTAATTTGGAAGCCAAGGAAGAAACTCAACTCGCCCATCATGCTCATCTCAAATTCCGAGCTCATGACATCGGAAACTGGGAAACGAGAGCATGCGAGGAGTCGCAAAGATGATGTCATCCACATAAATCAGACGAGCGAAAGTTAGTGCCTAGCCGGCGGATGAATAAGGTCTTGTCGACTTTACCCATTTCGAAACCATGACTCAACAGATAAGACTTAAGCCTCTCATACCGTGCCACTGGGGCTCGCTAAGTCCATACAAAGCTTTGGAAAGCTCAGAGACATGGTTTGGGTATTTGGGTTTTCAAACCGGAGGTCAGTCTCACATAGACTTCTTCCTCAATGAAGCCATTGAGAAAGGCACTTTTGACGTCCATCTGGTAAAGCTTGAAACCTTTAGAAGTCTGCGAAGGCAAGCGAATTCTAATGGCCTCAAGACGAGCTACAGGGCAAAGGTCTCCTCAAATCTAGACCCTCAACCCAGAGTACCCCGAGCTACAGTCTAGCCTTGTTTCAATGACTACCCCATCCTCACTTTGCTTGTTCTTGAACACCCATTTGGTTCCAATGATATTGTGATCTCGAGGGGCTCAACAAGCGTCCGCACCTTGTTTCTTCGAAACTCTCCACTCCTCATGCATGGCATTGATCCAAGACTCATCGAGAAAGCATGACAAACGCCCTTGGGCTCAAAAGAAGCTACGAAGGCAGAGTGGAGATGAAAAGCGACACGCCGACTTGGGCGTGTGACTCGCTCAAAGAGATCTCCAATCATCCGCTCGTAAGGATGAGATTTTTGAATATATCTTGGAGGTCCGGATGAGATGAAGAATTGGCCTCACCTCGTTACTCGACGGGGTAGGAACAGAGCCACTAGCTCCAGAAGAAGCATAAGGTAAGGGCTGATCACCTCGAGGTGCGGTGGAAGAAGGTACCTCAAGGGGTGGAAGTGGGACTGGATCGGGTAGACAACCCTCATCTCCATCATCCTCATCACCCACGAAGATGGTCTCGGACTGCTCTAGAGAACCTGAGATATCTGGCCTAGTCCCCGGACTGGCCACATCGAAGGTTACCTCACAGGTTTCTACCATTTTGCTAGACTCGCAGTTCCAGACTCTATAGGCCCGCGAAGAAGTCGAGTAGCCCAGAAAAAGCCCATCACAAGATCGTGACTCGAACTTATCTAGGTTCCGGACTTGAATAAAACACTTGCAACCAAACACACGAAAATGGGAAACACTGGGCTTTCTGTATCTCAACTCATAAGAAGTGCGGTGCAAGTGTGCCCAAGAAAACTCGATTCGAAACATGGCACGCGGTGGCTATAGCCTCAGCCCAAAACTTCCGCGGTGTAGAGTATTCATCGAGCATCGTCCTGGCCATCTCGACCAAGGTATGGTTCTTCCTCTCCATAACGCCATTCTGCTGAGGGACGTATGGAGAAGAGAACTGGTGCTCTACACCTGTATCACCACAGAAACTCTCAAAGTAGGAATTCTTGAACTCGTGCCATTGTCACTGCGGATCGCTCGTAAAGCACCGGAAGCTCAACAGAAGCCTCTTGAAAAGACCTCGAAATGTGTAAACGCCTCATCCTTCGAGGCTAAGAAAACACCCAAGAGTACCTCGAGAAGTCATCGACCACGACAAGGACATACCACTTCCCACCGCAGATCGCGATCGAGCCGGTCCAACTGTGTCCATATGGAGCGCTTGTCCGGTGCATCGGTCATAGTAACGTGATCGGAGGATGAGAAGCGGCAACCATCTTGCCGTGTCGGCATGGAGCGCAAATAAGATCTTTGACTATCTTGAGTTTCGGCGCACCACGAATGAGATCGTGGCGCTAACTCGGGTCAAATGGTCAAATCCAATATGACCAAGTCTCCTATGCCGAAGGTAAGGTCATGGACTCGAAGCAACCAAACACCGGAGAGGATCACCAAGACTCAATAAAATCAGCACGAAGATCCTCCCATAACGAGAAATCCGCAAACCGACTACTCAAGAATCAACAATTTTGCGGCGTTTTCTTAAAACTTACCTCGAAACCGTCATCGGTCGAGAAACCGAAAGCAAATTGTAATGCGCTTTACTCACCAAGGCAACATCTTTTAAAACAAATGAATCATTAACGCAAGACAAGACATTTGGCGATGATGCGTCCGGACGAAGAGTCTCCAAAGGTGATAGTCTCATCACCTGGGGCTCGGGCAAGGGAAGAAAACCACCGGGAATCTCCGGTCATGTGTCGTGAACACCCGAGTCTACGAGCCAAACCTTTCCTTCCCCGCCCGTGAACCCGAGTCAAAGCAGAGTAAAGTCTCGATCTTGGGGTAAATCAACAATGATTTTGGCACCCAATCTTGAGTAACACGTCGAGCGATGAAGTAGTCAAGCACGATCGACCTCTATCTACCTTACGCCTCCGTCGCTCAAAGAAGGTAAGATCCGTGAGCGGACTCAAGTCGCTGTCGGGTCCGACCGCTACGGAGAGCGAGTCAAGCACCAAGAACATGTCGATCTCGCCATGGATAGCTATCTCGATTGGGAAAACGAGATCTACCCTCAGGACGGTGGAAGTCATGACCGAAGGGAGCATGAGGACGAAAACCAGAAAACTCGGAAGAACCAAGTCCTCGATGCCGCCTAAATCCACCAACGAAGAGCAAGCCTAGACCTCGTGTTGGTCTTAGGTGCACTCAAGGTCCGGGCGACCACGGATACGCCTAAGAGACTCAACACGGTCTCTTCGCGATCTTGGCGTGCTTGAAGCAATGGTCAAACAAATGCCCATCCTTCTGACAGAAGGTGCAATGATACTTCACCTTCGAGGGGTCAAGTGCAGTGAAATCACCTTGTCGCCGAAATCCCTTGGACAAAGCCCGCCGACTTAAATTGAACTTTCTTGTTCTTGGCTTGACCTCAATCACACCGCGGCCACGTGTCTGAGCATGACAGGTGGATGTTTCCTCACATCCTCATGGAGATCATATCCTAGACCCTGTTTGAACTTGCAAATCTTTGATTGGTCTAGAATAAGATTGAGATTCTTCTTGCCTCAGACAAATTTCTCGAGAGTGTTCATAAGGTGCCGACACTCCCGAAAGAGAGAGGTGCAAGAGGAGCAAGGAGAAGAAGAAGAGACAGCAGGAGGAGAAAGGAGAAGAACCAATAGTAGAAGAGCGAATAGCACGTGCATATTTCTCCTTATGCACGCCACCTCAACCTTGAGGGCTTCGCAGACACACAAGGCAGCCCTAATCCTAGCCATTTGGTTCTCGTAACTCTTCCTAAACGTCTCTACCATGTCCTTATCCTTTTCAAACACTTCAGCACAGAAAGCACAAGGAGGATGTGATTTTTCTAGAAGGTACTTAGTTAGCTTCACATTTTTCATCCAATGCAATTAATTCAGATTTTAGTTTATTACAACTATTGCATGGTGAGCTAACAGATCTTTAGTAGCAAATTGAGCCATTTTCTTGTTATGATCAACCATCTCTTGAAATTGCTTAGAAACCCATTCAAGCTCAAAGGTTAATTTAGGACAGTTGGTACAAGAAACAATAGGCTCTAACAGTGGAAGCACGCAATTCAAGAATTTTATGGTCCGCCTGCTTAAGTTCATCTTCAGATTATTGCAAGTTTCACAAGATTCAGGCGAGATCAAGTAGCATGGTATAAGGTCCTCTAGTAGCGTGTCCTTATCCTCACATAAGGTGGGAGAAATAGTCTCATCGGTAGTAAGTAGGGTAATGACCATCCTACTCAATTCTAATTCAAGAAGCGGACTAACATTCTCCACCTTAACAATATCAAGCTCTGAGGACACACTATCATGCGAGATCCTTAGTTTCTCCATGTGACCCAAGATAGCACAAGTATCACAATCATCATTTGTGGGAGCAGATGTAAGAGCAATAATCTCTAGAGACAATCTATCTACTTCCTTCTCCAACTTGCTACACCTAGTTTTAGCTCTAGCATGAAATCCTCCTAGTTTAAGAAAAGCTTCATTGTTGGTCGAGGAAGGAAATACCTCCTCGAGTCGAGTACAGTCATTGCCGATTAAGCCCTCAAGGGCCATGAAGCACATGCCGGAGAAGTCGCCGCTTTTGGGTTCTTGATCACCGTCCTATCGTCGTCGCTCCATCCCTCCACCTCGGCGAGGTCGAGGTCGCCGAAAGCGGTGAGGACGCGTGGAAGAGCTTCTTCGCCTTCCCAAAGTTGCGAACTTCTTCTTGCCTTGGACCGTGCCGAGGGCTTCGAGTTGCGATTCTTGTCGGTGTAGTCGTTATTACCCGAACCGTAGTCGCTTTTGCCCTTCCCGGCTTGGGGCGGTTGCTCGGATGTGGTTGGGGCCACCACACTCGAAACAAATCACGGGTCCTCCTCTTTTTCCATCCCTCCTCCTCTTATAAACATGAGAAAATCTCCGTGCTAAGAGGGCTAACTGTTCATCCGCAAGCTGCTCTAACTGGTCATCAGTTATGTCACAGAGAGCAGCAAGGGAGAATCCGCACATCGGCTCAGCAGAAGAGGATCCAGAAGTGGGATCGGTGACTAATGCCATCGACTGTGACTTCGACCGACGAGAGACTATGTCAATCTCGTGAGTCTTGAGGCGCGAGTAAAGCGCGTCAAGAGTTAGGGTCGAGAGGTCCGTGGTGTCCTTGATGGTAGTCACCTTCATCTCCCAAACACGAAGATCGAGTGCGAAGCATCCGTCGGCGTTATCCGAGTCTGAGTATGTGAGACCGACGGCTCGGAGGTTGCTCAAGATTTTGTGAAAATGTGAAAAGCACTCGTCGAGGGACTCACCGCAAGCATCTCAAATTTCATCAGATTCGCTGAACCGGTCCTGCCGAACCGCCTTGATCCGGGTGGTACCCTCATGGTATGCATCGAGGGTCGTCCGGATGTTGTGAGCGACGACGGTGAGAGATGCGATCAAATTCGCTTCGCTCAAACCTTGTATTATGATGTTCCTTGCCTTTGCATTGGCCTCAACATCGGGCATTAGGGCATGCGCTTTCAAACCGAACCGAAAAAGCGCATCAAAAAACCGAACCGAATCGGTCAACTCGGTTTGACCGGTTTCGGATTCGTTCGTAGCTAGAAAATTGACATTTCTCGATTCGGTTTTTCGGTAAAACCGAGGAAAACCGAATTTCCCAAAACCGAACCGGTCTCGTTTTGATTTCGCTGCCCACTGGCGATCGAGCACCCGCGCCCCTTGCACCGACGGCCTGACGGCCCACGACGCGGTGGACGCTACAAGTCGCAACCATCAGCGCAGACGGCAGACCGACGCCCCTCCGCCCTCGGCCCTCGCCTCACCACCTCGCCAGAATCGCCAGATCCGCTCGGTCCCGGCGGCTGCTCCGGCTCCGTCGCTCCGGCTCCTCCCAGCCTCCCAGGCTCGGTCGACGGCGCCGCAGACGGCCACTCGCCTCGCCAGATCTGGTTCTCCGACCTCCGGTTCTCCCCTAGCCCGAGCTCGGTCGGCGCCCGGCCGCTCGGCTCCGCCGCTCCAGCTCCCCGGTCCCGGCCTCCCAGGGCTCGGTCGGCGGCTGCCAGACGGCCACTCGCCTCGCCAGATCCACACTTCTCCGACCTCTCTCCGACCTCCTGCTCCCCAAGTCCTGTGCTCGGTCGGCTCGGCTCGGGCGGCCGCTCGGGCTCCGCCGCTCCGCTCCCAGGTCCCAGCTCGATCGGCGCCGTAGAAATTCCTCTCTGACATGTGTATTGTGTAATGTGCTGCTGGTTAGTGGTTTATGATTTTAGTCTTTATTTGCTTGTCATTGGTGCCATTGCTGCTGCAGTTCTGCTTGAGTGATATTGTGATAATGTGATATATTGATATAGTGATATGTCTTTGCGACCGACGTCTTCTTTGGTTTATGATCGCTATCTTCTTCCGCCGTAGAAATTCCTCTCTGGAATGCTGGTTGCTTCTTCTTTTGTTGAGTCTTGGTTCATACTTCATCTTGATTATCGATGCTTTGTGAGCCTGTGGCTGTGAGTGTGAGGTACTGAGGTGTGTGCTGTGAGCCTGTGACTGTTGTGATGCTATTGCTGTCCTGAGTCCAGACTGATGCTGTATTGCTGTGAGCCTGTGATGCTTTCATTCTAGAATGGAGAATTGGAGTCTGCCTGTGACTGCTGTGATGTTGTGCCTGTGAGTGATGGATGCTTTCATTCTAGAATGGAGAATTGAAGTCTTGGAGATGAGATTAATGTTTAGCAATTCGCGCAAACTTTGGTAAATTGGTATTAACCGATACCGCATCAAATAAAATGGTATTTACCGATACCACACCGTATTCTGAAAAATACCGTATTTCCCGAAATACAAAAACCGTATTTACCGATCAAACCGTATTTACCGAACCGTATAAACCGAAAAAACCGAACGAACAGTCCTATCGGGCATGTTCGCCACATTGATGTTTTCATCGGCAGGAACAGCGAATCTGACCTTCACCTTCCGCCAGATGGCATACCCCTGAGCCTGGATGTATGTTTCCATTCGGCTCTTCCAGAAGGGGTAATCCAGGCCATCAAAGATAGGCGGCTTGGTGGAATACTTGTCTGTCGCCATGGCTCGCAGACCGGTTAAGATCTATAGAAAAGAGCTAACCGCTCGATACCAATTGTAGGACCGAAATGACGACAGAGGGGGGTGAATGTCGTTCTCTTTAAATTCGTCTTCGAGAATTCGGAAAAAATAATTCAGCTAAAAACTGAACATACGATACTAAAAATCCAAAGATAAATCGTAGAGTAATCAAGAAAAATTTCAATTGAAAATATTGTCGCTTGATCCACATGCAAAACCTCAAAGATCAAGAAAGAAAAATGAAGAGCTTAAAACCGCAGTCGTTGAGTACACAGAAATTCAGACTTGACCAAAAACCCGAACTTAAAGATCAAGTAGCAAAACAAAGATGTTGTAATTGAAGTGCGAAAATGAGCGAGATGCTAAACCGAGAACTGCAATGGTTTTCCGCCGAAAACCGAGCTTCAAAGACAAGAATTATTTTCGCTAAAGACAGGGAATGAAATCAAAACTGATCGCATCTGTTGATCTATCCGAATCTCAGAACTTGTTTGGTCGACAACAACAAGAAGAAATAAAACCAAGGCTTGCTTTGACAGAGAGATCATCTGGCAGCAGATTGCTCACCCAAAATGAAAACATTAACTTGGCCAAAACAAGCGAGAACAGAGGACTACTTGAGGAATCAAAGCAATCAAAACTCGGCGAAGAAAGCGAACATCTAAAGATATCGCATCTTGTCAAAACTAATTGAAATTAACTAGTAAATGATGTTCTCCCCAGGTCAAAACAGCAAGAACATAAACTAAATAATCAAGAAGACATTTCCTATTAAGAGAAAACAGTAAAAGATCAAGAAATTCAGATTTGGCCTTAAACTGAAACCTACAGGAGCACACAAAAATCAAATTACTCCTCATTCTTTGATCTTACGGCTATGAAATTTCGCACGATGTTAGCAATAGCCAAGGGATAATCCAGATCAAATTTCATGTCATTTCTTCAAGGGAAACAAAAGATCATCAAAACCCTAGAAATCCCAAACCAAGAACAGAGAAGACTCAGATTTTCAAAACTGAAATTAAACTTGATTTGCTCTTTAGAGAAGTCAATCAAAGGGTCTAGAAATGTAATTCCATCATAGAGCAACCCATTTTACTACTCATCCGCAAGAGAAACAATAAAACTCAAAACTCAAGAATTGAGCCATGAGAGCATCGAGAAAATAAGAAACAGAGCAGAACTTGAGATTTTCATTTCCAATCAACAAAGGTTACAAAGAGTCCCCATACATTTGAACAGGAAAGAAAATACAAGTAGTAATCAACTAGCTCTAACAATCTCCATCATCCTCTCAAGAACACAAGAAGGGAACCATGGAGAAAACAAGAACCAGGCTGCAAAGTTACGGGAGACACTCCTCACATACCTATATTGTGAGCTCCATGGGACAGCCTTGCACCCCTGCTCTCTCCAACAACTAAGGTTTAAAAAGCAAACAACCTTCTAAAGCCTCTTTTGACTCAATTGAAACCCTAATCCTCTAGAAGCAATGAGGAGGTATGCAGCCCTCTCCTCTATTTATAGCCTTGGCTAACGGGTCTCCGCCCCGTTACGCCCGCTAAATCCAACGGCGCCCGCCCCGCTTTTGCGGTTGTGCGAAATTCCCGTTTCGCCCCCGCACCTTCCGGAAGCTTCCGCCCTTGCCTCGCACGCCTCGCAACCACCTCGAGTCCACGTCGTCTTGACACATCACGACTATTCGACCTCGGCGCCACTGCGCCTAGTCCGGTCACCTCGTGTCTCGCCACGACTACGCCTCGACGTCCTGCAGCTTACGCACAAGAAACACGTCAAATAGCACCGCTCGATACATGAAAGCGTAAATAGAGATCAAACACAGCCGAGTCATCGAATATGCAACCTAAACCCATACGACTAGGTTCGACCAAGTCCGACCGAGCCCGTTACGCCACGCAACGCCTAGGTCCGAACAAACCAACTCAAACTCGACTTTTCGTAGCGATGTCAATTACTCATCATACACAACGGATGACCTCCACATGGTCTCTCGGTGATACATTCCGTTATTAAATACCTCGCCAGCCAATCCGCATGATATATCTCTACTACTTAAAAATTAGAGTTGGTGACGGTTCGTCCGTTCTCCCACCCTTTCTCCTTAAAAGCGAGAACCGGCGTCGGTCAACTAAAAAAAGACCGAGTGGCTTCTCTCCTCCCAGCCCCTGTTCTCCACGTGACCGCGTCTCCCACGTTCTCGCGCCTCCTCCTCCGCCACCGCCACTCCGCCTCGCCTCCTCCTCCTCCTCCGCCGCCACCGCCTCCTCTTCCCCACCTGCGCGCCGCCGCCACCTCCTCCTCCCTACTCCTCCACCCGCCGCCTCCTCCCTCACCCCTCCGCCTCCCGCAAAACCATTCTCCCTCTCCCCTACACGCTCGCCTTCCTCCGTTCCCCTCTCCTCTCACCTCACTCCCACTCCACTACTCCGGATCTACTCCACTTCCCCCACCTCGACCTCGGGCGCCTCCCATGGCGTCGCCTCCAGAACCCTAACCCCATCCCGAACCCCTTCGAGCTCGGCAAGCTCTTCAAGTCTCCCCAAAATCTAACCACCCATAACCGCCCGACTGTCGCCAAGATCTTCCCGGCGCCCCACCGACGCTGCTGTTGGCCTCCGCCCACCCGCCCCTACTCCTACCCGCCAGCCACCCGCCCTTCCACCGCGCCCCTACCTCCACTACCCCAATGACCCCTCGCCGCCACCTCCCGTCACGGCCTTTGCGAACCCTAACCCCACCCCAAACCCTAGCCCGGCCCTAACCCGGTCCCAACCTGGCCTGCGGCTCATACAAATCTGGGGCAACACCGTACCAACCCACCTCGATTCGGCGTCCCCATGCCGCCGATTCGAGTTCTCTGCGGCTCGATGGCGCCGCACCGTGATAGTCGTCGCGCCAGACCGGCGATGCCGTCCGCCGCCAAGATAGGATGCCGAGCAGCAAGATGCCGCGGGAGGCTGCTGGGACCGGGCGTGCACGACGTGGACTTGCGGTTGCCGGGAGGCTCAAATGTAGTGGAGGTGACGCCATCACAAAGTACACCTCGGACCCGGTCGGTCTTGGGCGGCAGATCGCCGTGAACCGGACCTACATCGTACGGGCTCAAGTTCGGCAACATCCGCGTGCTCAACATCAACACAACGTTCTGCTCGCTCCTTCGTGGGCACACACATGTTTGACTGCTATAGATTGATCACACCGAGGAAAATTTGTTGTTGCATAGTTTAGTACATAAGTGTTTGTATGAGCTGGTATCAGTAGCTCTAAAGTGAACTACAGATTTGTGTCTTTATGCATCAGCTCCCCAAGCACTAATTAGTATATGTATAGTGTGTTTGATAGGATCATTTTGCTCTATAGTGGTATCTGCTTCACTCTTATGTTTGTTTTTATGATTATGGAGTAGTATATTATATTCCAGGCTGAGCAATTGACTTTTAACTACATATATAGGGTGGATTATGAATTTGGAAGGTTATATTGTGAAATGAATTAATAAGGTCACTACATGTAGCGAAGTCCAAGTGAAAGCGTGTATCTGGTTGTTTAATGAGTTAGTTTGAAGAATATTAATAACCACCATATCTATAGTCCACTGGAATTAATTCTTCTTCCTCGTACTGATGAGGTGTATTTGTCATCAATAATGATATTTATAGAATATAAACGGAAAATGTATCTACTGTAATTGATGTTTTGGTTTTATCCCAATATTTTTAGAAGCTTGGTATTTGTTTCATTTGATGTGATATTGTTGGTTTTTGTTAGCATGAAGGTGCATTTCTTTTTATGTTTCATGGTCTTATTTGTGTTTGTTGCGAAGGTGATGACATGGCTTTCTTCGTAAGATGTCCATCGTTTAGCAAGGTACTATGTCGACATACAAGATGTTCTGCACACTTGTTTTTCTGTTGGCGTAGCCGGGTAGCGATATTGGGTGCCTGTGCTCACATTTTATTCTTTTTGGGGTACGACCCGATGGTATAATGGTCGTGGGCTGGCATGCAATTATTGACACAAATTAATAATTTGTTTGCCTCATCTATAGTGCAAGTGTAGATGGCCGTATATATATATGGAAGATTGATGAGGGACCCGACAAAGAAAATAAACCATAGATTACAGGCAAGATTGCAATCGCTATCCAGATTGTAGGAGATGCTGAAACTTACCATCCAAGAATATGTTGGCACTCCCATAAGCAAGTAGGGTCTTATCTACATTGCCTGCATCACATTCAATATCTGCACTTTTTTCTGTTCAATGATTCATGCTCTTTTTCCTTGTAGGAGATTTTGTTTGTTGGAATTGGAAACTGCATCTTAAGAATCGACACAACAAAAGTGGGAAGAGGATGAGGCTTTAGTACTGAAGAGCCTCTCTTAAATGCCCACTTGGCAAGCTGATTGATGGTGTGCACTTGGTTGGTAAACATGATGGGGATATAATAGATCTGTCCTTATCTCAATGGATGACTACCCGTCTCGCTTCAGCATCAAAACATGGCATGGTTCGTACAAGATATCCACTTGTTAATTCAGAAACCTATACTTCGTGATAGGCAATAACACATGAAAGAAATGGTTTGCAAAACTAAAGATCCTGAACACTCTGGTAAACTTCTGTTATATTGCACATAGTCAAATTCAGAATTTGTTTCATTTTTCACTTTCATAGGGTCCAAAATGTTTTCAACTGCAAAATGGTACCTTGTATTTCCATTTTCACTGAGTAATCGATATGGTTAAATGTGCTTTTGTGTTTGACTGAAAGTTTTCTGCAACCATTTCATGCTAGGAATGCTAGGATTGTTGAGCTTAGTTTAGTCTTTGTTATTCTGCTACGCAAGGACAAAAATCGCTGCCTCTGCCAAAAGTTTTTTCTTACTTTGATGGGGATGGGTGGTCAGGGGATATCTTAACTTTTTTTCCCTGTTGGTACCTGTGATGAACAAACACACTATCCGGCATTTCTAGGTGCAGTTTATAATGTGTATTGTCCGCGGTAAAGATCTGGATGATCGCAGGCGGTGCCTCTATCTCGTGATGAAACCACATGATGGTCAAGCTGTGTACTCGGTTTCTTTTCTTACGGCACCTGAGCGGCCAGATCATATAAATCTCGTCACAACCGTTAAGCCGTATGTATTTTTGTACATTATCACTATATTTGTTGTCATATTTTATTGCCTTTATCAATTAGTTATGCTATTCTGCCAAATAATGAATGAACACAACATTGTTGTAAGGGTACACAATATTGCAGAAGCTTTATAAATTGTGCCAGTCTATCAATAACTGAAGAGGTAGTTATTTGAGAGATACGTTTGGTTTTCTATTCACATGGTGGTGGCTACTGTTTTCAACCCTTCAAAAAAATGCTACATATGAGACATTTCTGATGAGAATATTTGTCGCTCTACACAATTTCAGTTTGATTCTGCTTTTAGCTGATCAATATTCCATCTTTTCCCCAATCTCCCTTAATGGAAGAAATAGAAGCTCGAGTGGTTGGTGTTGAGCTGCAGGTATAAACTGCTTAGTATGGTTTCATATTCTTCGTTGTGAGCTACCTAAATCATGAGTTGGTATGTGTTTAATAGCAATCCTTCTACGAATACTACAACATGCATCTTTTGTTGTTGTATGTGTATGATTATTTCTCCTAGCTTCTGAACCAATGCCTATTTATAGCCTCTCGGCCAGTAGTTTTAGCGTCATTTCATAGTAATTTGCTGAAACATGATTTCAATAGAGATGTTTTTGCTCCCAATGGAAGAATAGGTCTTGCAGGTTTTGCGATGTGATCATCAGGAGCTACACAGTTATTTTTACTGCATATGAAAAAGCTAACTACATACTACATCCATATGAAAAAGCTAACCCCGGTCTTCAGTAGAAAAAACACATGTACGTCATCATTTATTTTTGGCTCTGCATATACATTGTTTTTCTGCATTCACTCCACTCCAGCCTGAAACGAGCTTGGAATTTCTGAAAATGAATACCACGAACACTCTTAATGACTATTTCTGAGCAAGTATTTCCCTTTACATAAAATAAAAAGTACCATGACTACTGAAAGAATCAGAATTAGCACAAATTGGTTGGGAAATGAATTTGCTGATTGCAATGTTGTTCGTGAGCTAAATGTTTACACAGTTACTTTAACCATACTAACCTTCTCCAGCTTCTCAATATTTTTTCTTTCAGTCTAAGGGCAGCTTGTTCCATGAAATAAAATCAAGCCATTTTAGATCAAGCGTAAAGTAGGAACTCTAAATCGAAACTATGTTCTAAATATTAAATTAACATGATCGCTCTGAGCGGCGGGGGAGGGGCCAGGTGGGCGCGGGAGGGGGAGGAGAGTGGCGTGGTGGAGGAGGGCGTGGAGGAATCGGGAGGGGCGGCGGGCGGCGGTTTGGGAGAGGCGACGCAGCGACGGCGGGAGGGGCAGGGGTGGGCGGCGGGGAGGGGAGGAGAGTGGCGTGGGGAGGAGGGGGCGCGGAGGAATCGGGTAGGGGCGGGGGTATTTTTATGCAGTGGCATTTTGAGGGTAAATAACCCAAACTTTAATGGCATTAGTCCGCAGAATCTATGAGAAGCTGGGTTTTTGCAGCTTCTCAGTCCCAGTACAATTGTGCCTTCTCCAGATTTTTAGATTCTCAGTAGCTGGCCCAAAAGCTGAACTGTTTGGGAGAGCTTTTGGCTACTAGAAGTAACTAGCTTGCCTAGAATCCGAAACAAACAAGGCCTAAAATACCAACTTTAAGTTGGAAACACTTTTCTAAGTCTAAAACATCTCAAGGAATTTTTGAGCATTGTTCTGGAATTTTTAGACTTTAGTTGGTATTTTCTAAGTATTTTCAAAGCTTCCAAGTGTTTTTGAAAATCAAAAACCAATTTCTAAAACCAAAATCCCCCTGGGCCGACACGTGTCTGGCCTGGATCTAATCCATCCTTGCCCAGTTTAATCTCAGCCACCCACCTTCACTTACCCCTTCACTCTTCATCCGCGGTCTGGATTAAATCCACCGCCGCTCATTTTAATCTCGGCCATCCGATGTCACTTAACCCCTCCCTCTCCATACGACGGTCTTGATTTCATCCCCGTCTCCCGATCCAATCTCATGTGTCCCTCTCCATTTAAGCGTGTCGATGGCCGGATGCCTCTTGTCACCATGTGTCGCTCTCTCTCTTCCTCGTTCGTTCTTTCACCGACAGCCAGCCCCAATCATCAGTGCCTTCTTCTTCCTCCCCCTTCTTCCTCCTTGCGCCACCGCCATTGCCGCCGCCCGAGCTCTTCAATGCCGCCCGTTACCTCTCTTTAGCCAGAGCAATTGACACCATTAATGTCCCTCTTCACTCCCGCTTTCACCCTCATCTGTTTCCCCTCTTTAAACCGTGCTTACCTCCCTCTTTACTCACCTTTGCGTCGGCCTTAACTCCAGCATGTAACTGATGGTCGTTCGTCACCCCTCCGCCTATAAAAATCCCTCCCCGTGTGTTGTTGCCCCTTTCTACTTGTCCCATTTCCCCTCTCTGTGCCCGAGATGCCCTGGTTCTGTCTCTCTTGACTGAGCGCTGAAGGTCCTCCAACGAGGAATTGCCACCGGTCGGAGCCACGCTAAGCCATGTGGCCTACATCTTCGCCTTCGCCGGACTCAGGAGCACACTCGCCGCCCCTCTACCAAGTGAAAACATCACTGGAGCCCTTCCCCGCTGTGAGCTCTCACCGCCGCTGCTTCCCTGTCATCACCGACCGTTCTCGGGTCATTACCGAGCACCGTTGAAGGTACCATCAGACTCCCCAAGTGCCCTCTCCACATCCCGCACCTCAATCTTGGCTCAATTTCACTCCCCAGCGCCCAAGGACCCCCGCACCGGCTGCATCTCCCTCCGTTCACCGGCGAAGCTCCAGCGACAATCGCCACCTCCTCGGTCCGCCTTGTGCCTCGCTGACACCATCTATGCCATCCTTGTCACTGTGCTGACGTCCTCCGCCCCTCCACCGAGCGAAGTCCGTTGTCGAAACCCCCTCGCCGTCGCTGCCCAGATCGCCTCCACCTCCCATCCTCGCCGCCGATCGCCTTCCCTCATCCTCTACCCTTGTGAGAGGTATGAATGGACTCTTTGCCCTTCCCCCTCTCTCGTGCACCCTTCGCTGGCCACCTCCATGCCCCCAAACGCCAGGTGACCCTTGGGCCCCGAGCGCCACCGCTCACCGGCGCCGCCACGTCAGCCGCTTCCGTGATGTGGTAGCCAACTGGAAGCCACCCGTGTGCCACCTCGGCGCCGAGTGCCACACCAGCCTAGTGTGCCACCTCAGAGTCCTTGAACCCAGTTCACCATAAACCAGGTCCCACCTGTCAATGACGAAAACCTTTTTTCTGTTGAAAAATAAATCAGCTGAAAAATCATTTCCCTTGCTGACATCATTCTGACATCGTAAATTCCTTTTCCCGAAGAAAAATAATTCCTCCAAAAATCAATTCCTTGCTGACGTCATAATCTTCCTTTTTCAGTATAAAAATAATTAAGAAAATCTTTATTTTGTTTTTCTCTCTTTTCAAACTTCAAGAAGCCTGTTCTCCTTCATCCTAAATCCGATTGCATCCATTCAAATTTCTAAATTCTTCAAAACATCCAATCTATCCATTTTTACCACGCAATTTTAGCACAATTGACTTGTTTTTCCTTTTGAGAAACTCATGATTGTTTTCAACCAGATTTTTCTTTAGTCATGTGCTAGATCTCAAGCCTTATGCGACCATTCCAAGCTAGAAGCTTAAGGAAATGATCTTGGTCATCCAAAACTCCCCTTAAGTTCATACCTAGTGCAATGGCAAGCAGTCTCATGAGAAAAAATTGATGAGATCAGTTTTTTCGCACAAAAGAGATCATTTTTGCTTATGTTGAATTTAGTTCAAGAACAATGAGTTAAAAACTAACTCATGCTTAACATAACTCACTCTAAGGCTCAATGAAGATTCAAGACTTAACTAAGCCTATTTGACATGGCTTGAATCATAAACGGATAACTAAAGACAAACTAGTCACAAGAGCTACTGAGAGACTATGTAGAGGTCATCCCGTGTGTATGATGAGTAATTGACATCAGTTTAGGAAAGTCGAGTTTGAGTTGGTTGGTTCGGACCTTGACGTTGCGTGGTGTAACGAGCTCGGTCGGACTTGGTCAAACTTGGTCGTATGGGATTAGAATGTATATTCTGATGACTCGACAAGTTTGGACTCTATTATGCTTACATGTATCGAGCGGTGCTATTTGATCTGTTTCTTGTCTGTGTTGGCTGCAGGACGTCGAGGCGGAGTCGTAGCGAGACACGGAGTGACCGGACTAGACACGGGCGGTGTCGAGGTCAGAACGGTCGAGATGTGTCGAAGACGGCGTGAACTTGAGCTGGTTGCGAGTCGTGGACGACAAGGAGCGCGGAAACTTCCCGGAAGGTGCAGGAGGGGCGAAATGGTAATTTCGCGAGGCTGTACAAGCGGGAGCGGACTCTGTTCGGGTTTAGCGGGCGTAATGGGGTGAAGACCCGTTAGCCAAGGGCTATAAATAGGAGGGAGTGGCTGCATGCCCCCTCATGGCTTTGGGAGAGAGTTAGGGTTTGCTAGAGTCAAAAGAAACTTTGAGAGTTTGTTTTGGCTTTAGGTTTTAGTTGTTGAGAGTTGGTAGGAGAGGCAGAGATGTGTTGGAGGTGTGTCTCCTCTCTGTTGTCTTCATCGTAGTCTCCTCCCCTCTGTGTGTTCTTGAGACTAGAGATGGAGAGGGAGAGGGATTGAGTAGAGATTCCATGTAATCCTTCCTCTAGTTCTAATGTCTATGCGTATGGGGACTCAGTTGTGATCCTTGTTGATTGAAATGAAGAATCTAAAGTTTTTATCCCATGCTCTCTGTTTCCCTTCGATGCTCCTCTCTGTTGATTTTTGAGTTTTTCATTTTCTTGTTGATTCTTGCTAAGGAGTAGCAAAATAGGTTACTTTATGTTGGGATGATGCCACAAGATTATTTGATCGATTTTCCCAAGAGTAAACCTTGTTTAATCTCAGTTTTTCCTTTTTGGGCTACTCTGTTCATGTTTTTCACTTCTAGGATTTGAGGTCATTCTTGATTCCCCTCATGAAATGGCATGAAATTTGGAATGTTGAATCCCAAGGCTATTAAGTAGCTATCCTGAAAGTTTCATGACCAAAGGATCAAAGGCTTGATGGGACTTTGATTTTTAGTGCTACCTCTGTAAGTTTTCAGTTTTCGGTTCCAACAGTGCCTCAATCTTTTAGGGCTTCGGCAGTTTTCGTCAGTTAGCAGTAATTACTGTTTTCTTTTGCTATTTCAGTCGAAGCGTTGTTGTCTGCAGCCAAGATTTTCAGTTTGCTTTTTCTCTACAAAATCTGCATCTTCAGACCGGTAGCTTGGTTCTGCAAACAGACTTCCTTCTTTGCTGTTGTCTGCATTTGCCGTTTTCTGTTTTCAACCGCGTAATAGTCTTGGTCTTTAGGTTCTTTCTTGGTCTGTTTTGTGAGCAGTCCCTGATTTTCACTATTTCTGTGGACAGATTACGGCCTTGAATTACAGCAAACCACCTGCTTCCTGCTTTACTGATTCCTCAGCCGAACTGCTCTTACAAGCAGAATTCTCACTTCCTGAAATTGCTTGATTATTCAGCTTGAATTACTGCTTCACTTGATCTGAAAAGGGCAGAGATTTTCTTTTTGGCAATCTCTCTGTTCTTTGTCTGTATTTACTGTAGCGGCAGTTTTTCAGCGGTAGCTTTCAGAATTTCTGCTTCTCGGTTTGCTTTCTCTGTTTTGAAGGTTTTTGCTCTTTTAGCTACTTGTCTTGTGAGTCTATATCTTGTGGCCTTTTGTGTTTATTCGGTCAGGTCTGAGACGGATGTGTTATCCTGTTTCTCAGCTAAAACTGATGTGTAGTATTCAGTCTGCAGCCTCATTTCTCAGATTGCTCATTCAACGTTTTGTGCTCGGCTGCAGTTTTTCTTTTTGCCCAGTTTGACCGGCTCCTAAACCTGCTGCTCTGCTCTCTGCATTTCCTTCAGTTTTTCAGCAGCAACCTGTTTTTGTCTTGGGCATTCTTGGCCAGATTTTCTCTATAGATTGCAGTCTCAAATTCTTGGGCCAAAATTCAGATTTTCTACTGCTTCTTGCCGAGCCTCAACATCTCTGTTTCAGCCTTCTTTTTAAGTTTGAATCTTCTCATCTGTAGTATTCTTCCCTAGTGAACAGCTGGTGTTTTCTTGCTACAGTTTTCAGTAGTATTTATTTCAACTAGTTCCTTTGTGTGTCATGTATTCGGCTGTCAATCTTGGTTCAGTTTGTAGCTCCAGTTTCAGCAAGTGTGTATATTCTTCATAGCTACTATAGTTATTGGAGAAGAAATTTGTGGATACTTCGGGGCTAGTTTTTAAAAGGCACCATTCACCCCCCTCTGTTGCTATTTTCGATCCTACAGCTATCATAACATGAATTAATTCAAGTTGTGCATTTTAATCAACTTATCATGGCAAAGACTAATCTACACATATAAAGTCATGATAAATCTAGCAAGTAAGCACATATCATGGCAAGATGTAATGCATTGTAAACATATCATAACAGGATAATAATCAAGGCTCCATGTAGTTATATTACAATGCAGTATGAAATGCAAGAACATCCAGCTTTCTCTCAACAAGTGAAACACTTGTAGTTCAAGTAGAGTTAATCAACATTCAGATCCAGAAGATCCCAAATGTACTCCCCATGAACCAAAGCAACAAATACGAGAAGTTGGCAAAGAAGTCAAAAGGCAGTCCTTAGAGCATAGACAAGATATAGAGAAGACTATTGCTCAGACTGGCTCTCAGCTACCTCATATGGATCTAGGACTAATAGCTGGTCTACTAACACACTAGGGAGTAAACACGTTCCCTGTCTACCCAAGGGTGGCCCGACCCTCACTAGATCGCAAGAAGTGAGTGAACTCAACCTAGTGAGAAGAGAAGCAACTAAAATCAGCAACCTAGAAACACAAGATGAGAGGAAGCAATCTAAGCAACTAAGCAAGAGAATCACTCTAACCTACGCTAGAAGGACTAACCCGAATGCATCCACATGCAATGCAACATAAAGGAGCAAGAGCATAATAAATAGGATAGATCATGAAGCACAAAGCTCCCCCTCACAACAGTCCATAAGGACAGACCACCCCAAGCTCTCTTTGCAAGGCTGAAAACCTAGAGCTATCCAAAGGCTTGGTAAAGATATCAGCCAACTGGTGGTCACTCTCCATAAACTGGAGCACTATGTCACCCTTCTCTACATGGTCTCTAAGGAAATGAAATCTGATATCAATGTGCTTGGTCCGACAATGTTGCACTGGGTTCTTGGCAATATTAATGGCAGAAGTGTTATCACAAAAGAGTGGAACACTGTCTATGACTAACCCAAAGTCCTGCAAGGTCGAAGCCATCCAAAGTACCTGGCTGCAACAACTGGTGGCAGCAACGTACTCGACCTCTGCGGTGGACTATGCAACACCGGACTGCTTCCTAGAAGACCAAGAAACAAGAGAAGTGCCAATGAATTGATATGTGCCAAAAGTGCTCTTTCTATCTATCCTACAGCCAACAAAGTCTGCGTCAGAGTAGACTCTAAGGGAAAGACAGGAAGAGAAAGAGTACCATATACCATAGTCAATGGTACCTTGATGGTACCGAAAGATGCGCTTCACCGCCTGGCGGTGAGGCACATCAGGAGAAGCCTGAAAACGAGCACACAGACACACGGAGAAGTGTATGTCCAGTCTCGAGGCAGTTGTCAGACCCGGATTTTTCAATCCGGAATCTCCTGTGAATTACTGCTCTATTCCCTAGATCAGTAGCTAGAGCACACAGGTCATTGCTGTATCAATACATACATCGCATAAACATTAATATTACAGACCATTTGTTCAAATTACACCACGTCGGGCGATAGTTTAAAAGGGCACCTAGGCCGAATGTCATCATTACATCCACATAGCGTAAAAAGCAAAAGTAAGACCACGACCACGAACAAGCGATCGGGGATAATGTGTGCGATATATTACCTAGACTTAGATAATATCGTGCACACACATTATATGTCTAACTTGTCTAGGCCAAGAAAGCGGCGACGTCCTAGTTTCCTTCGTCGCTCATTCCATCCGCGGCTGGGGCATCTTCATGATCATAATGATCCTGTGTCCCTGTTTCTGTTTTGGTATTGCGAGTGTGAGCACACTATCCACCGTGCTCAGCAAGCCATCACACAGAATGCAGTAAATAGCATGCTAGGCTAGTTCAAGGGAAGGCTTGTGTTTAGTTGTTTTACCAGAAATTGCATGTAAATACTGTACTTAGAAATTCCTATGACCTAGCAATTTTTGGAAGGTACGACACAAGTTTAGTGAAGTAAATTCATCATACTAGTAATACAGATTCCATCCACCGTTACATGGCATCTGCACCATATAGCGACTTTCAGCGTTATAGCCGCTTAACTTACCACTGGGACGACACCCAGGACAACTCCAATCCAGGGCCTTCCACTGCCCTCCATTTTTCCCATTCTATAAATCATTTTGAAATAGAACTATATCTAGTTAAGTCCCCATGTCTACCCATGACCGTGGGCACGGTTATTCGAATAGTTTTGACTCTATAGAGTTTGTACACTTTCACCACAAGAGATAATCAACCCATTGCCCCACATGATTCCTTAGTCATGTGGTTAAGTAGATTATCACCATGACTGTTCAAAATATCTAGCCCCTCTAGTCATCTCATCCTATGGACCGTCCCCACTTACGATGGGTCCCATACGTTGCACGGGATGTTCACCACGGCTACTAGCACTATTCGGGCTCCTCTCCCCTCAATGCTAGTACGACCGTGAGCGTCACCCTCCACTTGGTGTCCCTTTAGGCCTCCCTTTGCCCTTGCATAACCCCACCTAACCACTACCGGTGAGATGAGTCGGGGAGTTTCGATATCGCTACTGAGCCAGGTTGTATTTTACAGACTTGTGGTTGTCTTTGTTTACACGGCTAACATGACAAGATTCGGTCCTTAGAGCTACCTGGGTGGTTCTACCACGTTCCATAATTTTTGTGCTTCCACTGCACCACATACCAGCCCCCAAATCACCCACCCAGATACTAAGCAAGTTTGAGGCTTTTTGGGGCATAAAATAATAGTTACAAATTTTTCTCCAGTCATTCCCACCATGACTGCCCAAATCATTGTCATATTTGTAAGGAGAGATTTTGGAACATCTAACATCTCCGTTTAACTAGCAATACTAAGCAGTGCGATATATTATAACTCTATTTATGAAAACTACATTATGATAGCTTTACTATAGCGACAAGGTTCACATATCCTAAAGGTTTCAACAGGTAATAATAACAAGTATAATAATAGGTGTATATCTACATTCTATAAAACTGAACATAATCTACTACATAAAATAATAGCATGCATATGGATAACTTAAAAGAAATTAATTTGCATAATCATGGGTTCAACATGGTCAAAGTGATAACTCGCCTTGGTCATAGGAGTTAGGTTCTTGATGATCTAGAGCTGCTAGGTTGGCGGTCTCAGCTTCCTCCTCCTGAGACTCGTATGCTATTTTAATCGTACGTGAAGATTTGCATAAAAAGAAAAGCAACAAATCAATCCAAATGAACTCTAAAAATCATGATTTCAGTTCCATTGGATAGATCTTGAATTTAGATGAATTTAGAAATTTGTCTCACTCAATTTGGAGTTAAAATGAAGAAGTTATGCCATTTTAAAAATCTCAGTCCAGATAAATCCCTAAATTATTAAATTTCTGACAGATGGGTCCCACACGTTATATTTCATATTTTATTTTATTTTATTATTTTTCTTTCCTGCCTCTAACCAGTGGGGTCCACATGGCGGTGGCTCTGGCCTTCTTGCGCCCGCTGACGGGTGGGGCCCGCATGGCAGCGGCTCTGTCCTCCGGCAACCACTGACAGGTGGGTCCCCTCGGGTACCGAACCCACATGTCAGTGGCCCACTCTGACAGATGGGACCCGTCTGTCAGCGACCACTCGGTCTAGCAGCCGGCGGGTGGGCCCACATGTCGGCAGCCCACGAGACCATGCGGTGACAAGCGGGGCCCACTGTCACCAGAATTAAAAAAATGGCTCAACCCCGACGCGAGCCGGGGCTCGAACGCCACGGGGAGCCGGGGAGAAGAGAATCGGTAGGGCTAGCCAAGTGAGCGCCCGGTTTTATCTTACCCTATATAGGCGATTATACCTTTTGAGGTATGCCGTGAAGGGGTCAAGGCAGGAGGCCGAGGCGGGGTCACGGCGGTGTGGCCGGCGGTGGACTGTCGGGGAGGTGCCGGCGATGCCCAAAATGCGCTCCCGGTGCTTCGGTGAAGCCGATGGAGGAGTCGGCGGGGACCGGGGAGCACGGTGGTGGGTCGGCGGCGTGCGGTGGCGGCGACTCGGGAGGGTCCTCGGTGTCGGTGAAGTACGGCCGATGGGGAGCTCGGGGAAGACCGGGAGTGGGCTCACGGTGCTCCGGAGGTGATGTGGGAGTTTGGAATCGAGGTGTGGTGGCTCGGTTCGGTGGATTGCCCGGCGGTCGGAGTTGGGGAAGGAAGATGGCGCCGGCGAGCTACGGGAGATGGAAATTCAATTGAGTGATGTAGGAGGAAGGAGGGAGCGTGGGGAGTTCGGGGGAGGCCTCGGTGGCTCTTATAGCCGTGCGAGGGATGCTGGCAACGGGCGCCTGCCAGCGGTCCCGTCGGCGTCAAATGGTGCCGTGACCGCCGCGGATTTTCGGGGATCCCAGGTTGCGTCGCATTGAAGAGCGGTACCGACTCGACTCGAGCGCGCGATGAGGCGGAGGGAATCCGGCTGCGATGCGGGGGTTGCGGCGATGGCGCGTCTTTTGCCGGCACGCCGACGTGACGCCCACGACTTGGTGACGCGCGATGGGTGATGGCGCGACGGGACCGGCAATCGAAGGGGCCGTGGGTAGGAGGCGGGCGGGCCACTAGGCGGGCGGCGGCTCGGGCGGCTGGAGAGGGGTGAGCGAGGAGGGGGGAAGAAAAATAGTGGCGGGGGAGAGGTCGAGCGGGCTAGCGCGGGGTTGGGCATTGGTGTGGGCGGTCGGTCGACCTCCCCTTTTTTTTTTTTTTTTCTCTTTTATATATACATACATATATATTTGATTTGCATCCTTTTCCCAGCCTATCTTTGTATGATGAATTTATTTACCTACGTTTTCTCCTCCCTATTGTTTATCTATATTTTATTCTTATTTTTATTTATCTAGCTATTATTGCAACCTTAAAATAGGACCCCCAATATTTTGGGATTAAGTTGTATTCCTCTTTCAGTGGATCATCTTTTCAGATTCGCATTTTAAAATCTTGTTTTCTATTATTTAAACAGGTGTGCTCTTTTTCTTGAATTTTTAACCAAACTCCGGGAAATGCAATAAAAATTCAAGGTCAAATATAATATATCGCAAAATAACTCATAATATTTCTTTTTACAAAATTTAAATTTTCAGGATGTTACAAATCTATCCCCCTTAAAAAGAATCTCGACCCCGAGATTCAGCCTAACTGGTGAACAGCTCTGGATAATCTCTCCTCAATTGGTCTTCGCATTCCCAGGTGGCCTCTTTCTTTGAGTGATGACTCCATTGCACTCTGCAGGTGCGAATGGTTTGATTTCTGGTCTTCTTTTCCACAGTGTCCAAGATTTTAAATGGACGTTCCTTGTAGGTCAGGTCGCTCTCGAGCTCAACTGCCTCCATCGGGGTTTGATCTTCTGGTACTCGAAGACACTTTTTGAGTTGGGACACATGGAAAACATTGTGCACATCCGCTAGGCTTGCGGGTAGGTTTAGTTGATAAGCTACTTCTCCTTTCTTGGCTATAACTGGGAATGGCCCAACATAGCGAGGGGCGAGCTTACCTTTGACTTTAAACCGTCTGACCCCTCGTAGGGGTGACACTTTCAAGTAGACATAATCCCCAACCTCAAAGCTTAATGGCCTTCGTCTCTTATTCGCATAGCTCTTACATGCATCGGGCGGCTAACAATCGATCTCTGATCAGGCGAACTTTTTCTTTCGCCTGCTTTAGAGTATCAGGCCCGAATATGTAGCCTCTCCAACTTCTGACCAGTGTAAAGGGGTTCGGCACTTTCTCCCGTACAGTGCTTCAAATGGGGACATCTGTAGGCTGGCTTGGTAGCTGTTGTTGTAGGCGAACTCTGCATAGGGCAGACATTTGTCCCAGCCTTTAGAGAAATCCAGGGTACAAACCCGAAGCATGTCCTCTAATATCTGATTTACTCTCTCTGTTTGGCCATCTGTCTGGGGGTGATAGGCGGCGCTGAAATCCAGATGGTTACCGAGGGCCTCATGTAGGCTAGCCCAGAAATGCGAGGTGAACTGGGAACCTCGATCTGAGACTATCCGTTTTGGCATACCGTGCAAACACACGATGCGTGACATATATAGTTCTGCCAGCTTATCTCTATTGTAAGTTGTCTTGATAGGGATAAAATGTGCGACCTTGGTCAGCCTATCCACTACGACCCAGATGGAGTCGTACCCTGACCTGGTTCGGGGAAGTCCTGTGATAAAGTTCATTCCTACTTCTTCCCACTTCCACTGGGGTACTTGCAATGGTCAGTAACAACCTATTTGGTCTCGATGTTCGCTTTCACTCTCGACATACGTCACAACAGGCTACGTGTTCGGCGATGTCTCTCTTCATACGTGGCCACCAGTACCACTGCTTCATATCTTGATACATCTTTGTACTTCCAGGGTGGAGGGAGTATGCTGAACTATGAGCTTCCTTGAGTATGAGATCCTTGAGGCCCTTCTGGTGGGGTACGAAGATACGTATCCCATATCTCAAAACCCCTTGTTGATCCACATATATCTTAGGTGCCTTTCCTGTTTCCATTAATCTTTTCAACCTCAAAGCGGTTGGGTCTTCTTGTTATGCGGTGATAATCCTATCTTCTATGCTTGGTTGCAACTCCATTGCTGCTAAGGTGCCTTCTTCCACTATCTCCAAATTCAAGGCTATCAATTCCTTGTATAGCTCAGGTTGTTGCTCTTGTATCATGTGGGTATTACAATAGACCTTACGGCTTAGGGCATCTGCCACCACATTGGCTTTGCCTGGATGGTAGTGGACACTCAGGTCATAATCCTTGATCAATTCTAACCATCTCCTTTGCCTCAAATTAAGGTGTGACTGGGTAAAGAAGTACTTGAAGCTCTTGTGATCCGTGTATATATCACAGTGGTTGCCAATCAGATAGTGCCTCCAAATTTTCAAGGCATGTACCACTGAAGCTAATTCCAGGTCATGGGTGGGATAGTTAGCTTCATGGGGGGCGAAGTTGCCTAGATGCATATGCCACCACATTGCCTCCTTGCATCAGTACGCATCCAAGTCCATGATGTGAAGCATCACAGTATACTTCAAAATCCTTGCGTACATCAGGTAGAACTAGTACTGGGGTGGTGGTCAATCTTTTCTTAAGCTCTTGAAAACTTTCTTCACTGGTCTTGGTCCATTCAAACTTCTGTTCTTTCTTGAGTAGCTGGGTCAAAGGCCTGGCAATCCTAGAGAATCCCTCTATGAATCTTCTATAATATCCTGCCAATCCAAGAAAACTTCGCACTTCAGTGACGAAGGTAGGTTGCTTACATTCTGTTACAGCTGCAATCTTGGCGGGGTCAACGGACACTCCTCCTGCAGACACTATATGTCCCAAGAAGCTGATGTCACTTAGCCAGAATTCACACTTGCTATATTTGGCATATAGCTGATGTTCATTTAGTTTCTCTAGCACTAGACGTAGGTGTTCGGCATGTTCCTCTGTAGTCTTGGAGTAGATGAGGATATCATCAATGAACACTACTACGAACTTGTCCAGATATTCCATGAATACCTTGTTCATGAGGTTCATGAAGTAAGTCAGGCGTTGGTTAGTCAAAAGACATGACCAAAACTCATACAATCCATATCGAGTGGTGAAAGTTGTCTTAGGTATGTCCTCAGCCCTAATCTTAAGCTGGTGGTAGCCTGATCTCAAATCTATTTTGGAAAAGATGGTGGCTCCACCAAGTTGGTCAAATAGATCATCGATCACGGAAGGGGTATTTATTCTTGATGGTTACTTCATTTAATGCCCGGTAATCCACACACATCCTAGTTGTGCCATCCTTCTTCTTTACAAATAATACCGGAGATCCCCAAGGTGAGGAACTGGGTCTAATAAATCCTTTCTCCTGCAGTTCCTGGAGTTGGGTCTTTAGCTCTTCCAGCTCTTCTACCGTCATCCTATATGGTCTTTTGGAGATGGGAGCATCACCTGGCTTTAAGTTAATAACAAACTCGTGTCTCATGCGGGGCATCTGGGTAGGTCTTCGGGAAACACTTCCTGACAGTCTTTCACCACCATCATTCCCTCTAAGGGTACATCTTCACAATAATATATTGCGCGGCCCCATCGGTATGGTCACTCCACTTTTACATCTATGGTCATTCCAGACATTTAGTCGACTTCACCGTCACGGTGGCACGCCTATAACCCCTCGATGTCGGCTAACGGTCCATTCCTAATATAATATCCGTGGTTTGTGAGCTTAATACTATCAAGTCTATCAAGCTAGGAAGTCGCACCTCTCCATGGTAACTTTTACCCCAGGGCATACTAAGGTAGCGGTAATCATACCAGCTGGTGATTTAAGCACTACTGGCCTCTTTAGAGGATAAGTAGGTAACCCCAGTTTATCAGCATACCTCTTGGATATAAATGAATGTGAAGCTCCTAAGTCAAATAAAGTTTCTTGGTATTGACCGGACGAGAACGTACCCATAAGAACTCCATGACTTCCTCGGTGTGATATGGTTGACTCTACCACGGTTGGGTGTTGGGCTACTCCTGGCTCATGAGGTCGAGGCCCCTTGTGGGCACCGAGGCTTGGCTACAGGCGGGGTGTTTTGTTTGTATGGGCACCCTGGCGGCGAAATGTCCCTTCTCCCCGCAAAAGCACTTGTACTTTATGTATAATTTGACCCAAGAGGTTGGCTGCCCTACATAGAACCGCCCCCTGGACGAGGCGATGATGTTGAAGACTTGAACTAATTCGGCCTTGAGAAGGTGGAAGAGGTATTGAAAAATTTCTGCACAAATTTTCCATGTGATCGCTGTACTGCCAGCTTGCGCTTACGGCTGGCCTCCAAGTTCTTCTTCTCATTCTCTAGGATTAACGCTTTGTTCACCAGCTGATGAAAGCTGGGGAAGTCTTGGGCAATTAGCTGCACCCTTAATTCTGCATTCATACCCTCAAGGAATCGGTCAACCTTTTCTTCCTCCTCCGCTATGTCTCTAGGGGCATAGCGAGCAAGCTGAGTGAACTTGGTAAGGTACTCGTTGACCGACATGCTCCCTTGTTTTAGGGTACGGAACTCATTCTTTTCATCCTCATCACGCTGGAATGAAGTTGGACTTAAATGCGTCCCGAATTCGACCATGGTATGACATCCATGTCGCCGTCTCAGAGGTCTCTTCACGGCCTCTGGCGGCAAGATAGTTTTCCACCAATTTGCCGCCTCCTCCCGGGTGATGAGCCGCAAATATTACTTTGTCTTCTTCTGCGCTTGGGCAAGCGAGCTTCCTTTCCATATCCCGAAGCCAATCTTCGGCTTCGAGAGGCTCGTCGGTCGAGGAGAAAATGAGGGGCCGGGTCCTCTGAAAGTCAGCCAGGTCAGCTCTAGACCTGCTGGAGCTACCTTGTTGCCCGATAATAATGGCCTGTAGCAATTGGGTTTGCTGTGCCATGACCTGCGCCATGGTGGGATTAGTTGGAGGGGGTGGAAGGTTGGCTTCCTGATCTTGGGCTTGTTCACGCCCTGCTGGCAAGACCCCGGGTGTTGAGTCCACTACTTCTTAGTTGAGGGTGGCATTGGTCTGGGCCCTGGTCACCCTTTGACTGGCCATCTGCAGTCATAGTTTTATGACTTAATACTAATACTAGGCAAACAAAAGAAGGTTGCCACTTCATGCAATAAAAGCCAACACGATAAACGACAAAATAATTTCAACACAAGGCCATTTCCTTAAGCATAAAATAAACATCACATAGCCAGCTTCTAGGCTGGACTTACTATTACAACACAATAATTAAAGTCTGACCGAATAGCAACTACGATACAGAAGGTCTGGCATAACATGCTGCGATACATCAACTAGTACTTGCGCTACACCTGGCAAGTACGGCACTACCCTACCTACTCCTCCATATATCCGACACCGGGGCTAGAGGGGCTGTAGTCCGGGCACTGAGAGCGGGACCTACTGCCACTGAACTCAGAGGGGTCGGTGTCAGAGTCGGAGTGCGAGCGGCTGCGGCTGCGGCGCGACCCTCCCTGGCGAAGAGCCGACTGTGGTCCTGGAGGTCGCACGCTCTTGCGTGCGATCGAGCAGTCTTGAGTCCATTAGGTCCTATGGGGGCCGGTGCGGCAGGTGCTGGTGGGGCAGCAGGAGCTGGGACTCGCTTGGCTGCGCCGTCTTTGCGGCTGCCTCCGCCTAGGCTGCTGCCAAGGCCCGCTTCGCCTTGGGCGAGCCGCTCATGGAGGGTCGCCACCTCGGTGTGTGTGGCGGCGAGGTGCACCCGAGGCGGTGATCTCCTCCAGGCGGCGGTGGGGCGATCCCATGGCCTGGTCAGTCAACCGATGCGTAAGCATCGGGTTGTTCTCGCTCGTAGGCAGGTAGGTCTCATTATATCACGCCTTCTCCTGGCGCGATGGGTAGTAGCAGAATAGGGTGCGGCGAAGGGGGGCCTTGTAGATGTCGCATAGCCGTGCGGCGGCAAGGCGCGCAGCGTCCTGGAGTGCCACGGTCCTGATGGTCCGCTGGTGCTCCGTCCAGAAAATGTGAGACGGGTCGTGCGCACTCTTGGGGAGATGAACACCTTGATCAAGCAGGACTCCTCTCCTCCTGCCGTGGTCTTGAGTCCACGGTATACGGGCCGGTGCAGGTAGCCTGTAGTGAAGGAGCTTCTTGCGAGATCTTGGCAAACTCCCTCGTGAACTCGTGGGCCAAGTAGTCCTAGTCACCCTCCTATCCGGCTCCGGCCATCTGTAAATTAAATTTCTAGTGTTAGTATCATTGTAAAAATGTTAATGAAAGATAGAACAGATCAGATCTAAGAAGGATAGAAAAAGAATTAATACGCTATATTTTCAGAAATTCTTTTTATATAGTTTGCAAATTTGTAGTCCTATATCCTTTCTAACGTCCATACTAAGACTTTTACCCTACATTCGTATGCTCTAATACCAGCTCTGTTAGACCCGAATTTTTCAATCCGGAATCTCCTGTGAATTACTGCTCTATTCCCTGGATCAGTAGCTAGAGCACACAGGTCATTGCTGTATCAACACATACATCGCATAAACATTAATATTACAGACCATTTGTTCAAATTACACCACGTCGGGCGATAGTTTACAAAAGGGCACCTAGGCCGAATGTCATCATTACATCCACATAGCAGAAACGAAGCAAAAGTAAGACTACGACCACGAACAAGCGGTCGGGGATAATTTGTCGATATATATTTCCTAGACTTAGATAATATACGTGCACACACAGCCTTATGTCTAACTTGTCTAGGCCAAGAAAACGCGAGCGACGTCCTAGTTTCCTTCGTCGCTCCTTCCATCCGCGGCTGGGGCATCTTCATGGTCATAATGATCCTGTCCCTGTTTCTGTTTTGGTATTGCGAGTGTGAGCACACTATCCATCGTGCTCAGCAAGCCATCACACAGAATGCAGTAAATAGCATGCTAGGCTAGTTCAAGGGAAGGCTTGTGTTTAGTTGTTTTGCCAGAAATTACATATAAATACTGTACTTAGAAATACCTATGACCTAGCAATTTTTGGAAGGTACGACACAAGTTTAGTGAAGTAAATTCATCATACTAGTGATACAGATTCCATCCACCGTTACATGGCATCTACACCATATAGCGTCTTTCAGCGTTATAGCCGCTTAACTTACCACTGGGACGACACCTAGGACAACTCCAATCCAGGGCCTTCCACTGCCCTCCATTTTTTCCATTCCATAAATCATTTTGAAATAGAACTATATCTAGTTAAGCCCCCATGTCTGCCCATGACCGTGGGCACGGCTATTCGAATAGTTTTGACTCTGCAGAGTTTGTACACTTTCACCACAAGAGATAATCAACTCATTGCCCACACGATTCCTTAGTCATGTGGTTAAGTAGATTATCACCATGACTATTCAGAATATCTAACCCCTCTAGTCATCTCACCCTATGGGTCGTCCCCACTGGCGATGGGTCCCATACGTTGCACGGGATGTTCACCACGGCTACTAGCACTATTCGGGCTCCTCTCCCTCAATGCTAGTACGACCGTGAACGTCACCTCCACTCGGTGTCCCTTTAGACCTCCCTTTGCCCTTGCATAACCCCACCTAACCACTACCGGTGAGATGAGTCGGGGAGTTTCGATATCGCTACTGAGCTAGGTTGTATTTTACAGACTTGTGGTTGTACTGTTTTACACGGGCTAATATGACAAGATTCGGTCCTTAGAGCTACCTGGGTGGTTCTACCACGTTCCATAATTTTGTGCTTCCACTGCACCACATATCAGCCCCTAAATCATCCACCCAGATACTAAGCAAGTTTGAGGCTTTTTGGGGCATAAAATAATAGTTCCAATTTTTTCTCCAATCATTCCCACCATGACTGCCCAAATCATTGTCATATTTGCAAGGGACAGATTTTGGGACATCTAATATCCTCGTTTAACTAGCAATACTAAGTAGTGCGATATATTATAACTCCATTTATGAAAACTACATTGTGATAGCTTTACTATGGCGACAAGGTTCACATATCCCAAAGGTTTCAACAGGTAATACTAACAAGCATAATAATGGGTGTATATCTACATTCTATAAAACTGAACATAATCTACTACATAAAATAATAGCATGTGTATGGATAACTTAAAAGAAATTAATTTGCATAATCATGGGTTCAACATGGTCAAAGTGATAACTTGCCTTGGTCACAGGAGTTAGGTTCTTGATGATCTGGAGCTGCTAGGTTGGCGGTCTCAGCGTCCTCCTCCTGAGCCTCGTATGCTATTTTAATCGTACGTGAAGATTTGCATAAAAAGAAAAGCAACAAATCAATCCAAATAACACCAAAATTTCAAATGAACTCTAAAAATCATGATTTCAGTTCCATTGTATAGATCTTATAGCCACGCGAGGGATGCTGGCAACGGGCGCCTGCCCAGGCGGTCCCGTCGGCGTCAAATGGAGCCGTGACCGCCGCGGATTTTTGGGGATCCCAGGTTGCGTCGCATTGAAGAGCGGCTGCCTGACTCGAGCGTGCGACAAGGCGAGGAATCTGGCTGCGGTGCAGGGGGTTGCAGGCAGTGGCGCGTCTTTTGCTGGCACGCCAGACGTGACGCCCGCTGACCCGGTGGCGCGCGATGGGTGATGGCGCGACGGTGGGTGGCGGTCCGGGGGGCCGTGGGTAGGAGGCGGGCGGGCGCGGGCGGCGGGCGGCTGCTCGGGCGGCTGGAGAGGGGTGGCGAGGAGGGCTGGGAAGAAAAACAAGGGCGGCGGGGAGGGAAGAGCGGTGGCGGGGTTGGGCCATTGGTTGTGGGCGGTCGGTCGACCTCCCTTTTCTTTTTTTTTTTTCTTTTCTCTTTTATATATACATACATATATATTTGATTTGCATCCTTTTCCCAGCCTATCTTTGTATGATGAATTTATTTACCTACGTTTTCTCCTCCCTATTGTTTATCTATATTTTATTCTTATTTTTATTTATCTAGCTATTATTGCAACCTTAAAATAGGACCCCCAATATTTTGGGATTAAGTTGTATTCCTCTTTCAGTGGATCATCTTTTCAGATTCGCATTTTAAAATCTTGTTTTCTATTATTTAAAAGGTGTGCTCTTTTTCTTGAATTTTTAACCAAACTCCGGGAAATGCAATAAAAATTCAAGGTCAAATATAATATATCACAAAATAACTCATAATATTTCTTTTTACAAAATTTAAATTTTCAGGATGTTACAGTAGTGAGGTATAGGAGAGAGCCAATCATGCTGCGATACTCCTTCTGATCAACTGGCTCGCCATCCTCATCTGGGTCCAGTGAAGCTGAGGTAGGTATAGGAGTTGACACCGACTTGCCATCGCTCATATCAAAGTGTCTCAGGAGGTCACGAGTGTACTTGCCCTGATGCAAGAAGGTACCCTCCTGAGTCTGCTTGATCTGGAATCCTAGGAAGAAGCTCAACTCGCCCATCATGCTCATCTCAAACTCTGTGCTCATGACATCGGAGAATTGGGAAACAAGAGCATGAGAAGAGCCGCCAAAGATGATATCATCCACATAAATCTGGACAAGTAGAAGGTCATTGTCATGCCTACGAATGAACAAGGTCTTGTCTACCTTACCCATCTCAAACCCATGACTCAACAGATAGGATTTAAGCCTCTCATACCAAGCTCTAGGGGCTTGCTTAAGTCCATACAGGGCTTTGAAAAGCTTATAGACATGGTTTGGGTATTTGAGGTTCTCGAAACCTAGAGGCTGCCTAACATAGACCTCTTCCTCAATATACCCATTGAGGAAGGCACTCTTGACATCCATCTGGTAAAGCTTGAAGCCCTTAGACGCCGCGAATGCAAGCAGAATTCTAATGACCTCAAATCTAGCTACAGGGGCAAAGGTCTCCTCGAAATCTAGACCATCAATCTGAGTGAAACCCTGAGCTACCAGTCTATCCTTATTTTGAATGACTACCTCATCCTCACTCTGCTTGTTCTTGAACACCCACTTAGTCCCAATGACATTGTGACCTCGAGGGGGCTCAACAAGCGACCAGACCTTGTTTCTCTCGAAATTTTCTAACTCCTCATGCATGGCATTGACCCAAGACTCGTTAGAAAGTGCATGATCAACATCTTTGGGCTCGAAAGAGGCAATGAAGGCAGAGTGGAGACAGAAGAGTGACAAGCCAGATTTTGAGCGTGTGACACGCTAAAAAGGTCTCCAATCATCTGCTCGGAAGGATGGTCTTTCTGGATATGTCGAGGAGGTCTTGGATGAGAAGAAGAAGTGACCTCTACCTGATGAGCTGATGAGGTAGGAACAGAACCACTAGCCCCAAAGGAAGCCAAAGGCATGGGCTGGTCTCCTCGAGGTGCGGTGGAAGTAGGCACCTCAAGAGGAGGAGAAGGAACTAGATCGGGTAGACAACCCTCATCTCCATCCTCCTCATCATCCACAAAGATGGTCTTGAACTGCTCTAAAGAACCTGAGATATCGGGCCTAGTCCCTGGACTGGCCTCATCGAAAGTCACCTCACAAATTTTACTAGACTCAGCCTGACCCTACTAGACTCGAGTAACCCGTAAAAATCCCATCACAAGAACGTGACTCGAACTTATCTAGGTTCCCAGACTTCATAATAAAGCACTTGCATCCAAACACACAAAAATGTGAGACACTGGGCTTTCGCCCATATCTCAACTCATAAGAAGTGCGATGCAAGTGTGCCCTAAGAAAAACTCTGTTCAAAACATGGCACGCGGTAGCGATAGCCTCAGCCCAAAACTTCCTAGGTGTAGAGTACTCATCAAGCATCGTCCTGACCATCTCAACCAAGGTACGGTTCTTCCTCTCCACAACGTCATTCTGCTGGGGCACGTATGGAGAAGAGAACTGGTGCTCTACACCTGTCTCATCACAGAACCTCTCAAAGTAGGAATTCTTGAACTCCGTGCCATTGTCACTGCGGATCGTTCGTAAGGCACCCGGAAGCTCAACAGAAAGCCTACTAAACAGACCCCGAAAATATGTAAACGTCTCATCCTTTGAGGCTAAGAAAAACACCCAAAATACCTCGAGAAGTCATCGACCACGACAAGAACATTCCACTTCCCTCCTGCTGACTGCACTCTAGCTGGTCCAACAGTGTCCATATGGAGCAGCTGTCCTGGTGCATCTGTCATAGTCATCAGAATCGGAGGATGTGAAGCGGCAACCATCTTGCCGTGCCGACATGGAGCGCAAACAAGATCTTTGACCATCTTGAGTTTCGGCGGACCACGAATGAGATTATGGCCGCTAACTCAGGTCAAATGGTCAAATCCAATATAACCAAGTCACCTATGCCAGAAAGAGAGGTCACGGGACTCAGAAGCAATTAAACATCGGAGAAGATTACCAGAAAACTCAACAAAATCAGCACGAAAGATCCTCCCATAACGAGAAATCCCGCAAACCAGACTACCCGAAGAATCAAGAATTTTGCAAGCATTTTTCTTAAAGCTTACCTCGAAACCATCATAGGTAAGCTGGGAAACCGAAAAAAAAATTGTAATGCAGCTTACACACCAAGGCAACATCTTTTAAAATGAAAGACTCATTAACACGCATTGTACCTTTGGCGATGATGCACCCAGAAGAGGCATCTCCGAAGGTGATCGTCTCATCACCTGGCGCACGGGCTAGGGAAGAGAACCAACGGGAGTCTCCGGTCATATGACGAGAACAACCGGAGTCTACAAGCCAAACCTCTCCCTTCCCAACCTGGTGAACTTGAGTCAAACAGAGAGAAACGACTCAGTACTTGGATAAATCAAAAGAGATTTTGGAACCCAATACTGAGTAACACGTCGAGCAGAAGAAGTAGCCACACACGACTCACCTCTAGCTACCCTATGCTCTCTGTCGCTCAAAGAAGCAGAAAGTCTATGAGCGCACTGAAGTCATTCTTTGGTCCGATCGCTACGGAGAGCGAGTCGGAACACCGGTAACACGCTGATCTCGCCGTGGGTAGTTATCTCAACGGGGGAAACAAGATCTACCCTCAAAACGGCGGAAGTCATGACCACAGGGAGCATGAGGACGAAAACTAGACAACTCAGAAAAACCAAGTCCTCGATGCTACCCAAACCCATCAGAAACACCTGAAGCAAATCTAGACCTCGTGTTGGTCTTAGGTGCACTCAAGGTCTGGGGCTGACCCTGAATATGCCTAAGAGCTGCAACACGGTCTTTCTGCGCGATCTTGGCGCGCTTGAAGCATATCTCAATCGAGTGTCCATCTTTTTGACAGAAGGTGCAATGATACTTCACCTTCTGAAAGGTAGAAGTAGCACGATGAAGCTTCGCCTTCTGAGAGGCCAAAGCGGCAGGTGGAATCACCTTGCTGTCAGAAATCCCTTGGACGAAGCCCACTGACTTGAATTGAACTTTCTCAGTGCTGGGCTCAATCTCGATCACACCTGCTGCTATGGGTCTAAGCTGAAGGATCGAATGGCAACAGAGGGGGGGTGAATGGTGCCTTTTAAAAACTACCCCGAGTATTCACACGAAATTTCTTCTCCGTTAGCTAAAGAGCTATGAAGCAAGAGATTTGATTGCTCACTGAAAATTGAAACCAAATTTTACCATACACTGAAAAGACTGGATGTCATAAGACCAAACTAGCACAAGGACTATGAGTGTTTACTGGAGTAACAAGTAGGAGCAAATAAGTTCTATCAATGACCAAAAGGATCAAAAGCTACAACACTGAAAGAAAGCATTGAGACTACGGCTGATAGAGCTAAAACAGATAGCTTACTACAAGAATTACTAATTCAAGCACAAACTGAACTAGAAGAGACTTTGAAAATAACAGAAAGATGAACTCACAAGAAAGCTTCACTCATCAATTTAACTCCTCATCTAGAGAATCACGAGAACAGGTGAAGCCCTAACTCAAAACCATAGTTTTGAGCAAAACAGAGGAGATGAAAAGACGGAAACTTTGATTCGCTCAATTTGCTCTTGGGAAACAACGATCAAATGATCTTGAGACCTATTCCTATCTCAGAGCAACCCATTTTGCTACTCCTCAGCAAGAAACAACACCAAAACGAAAAAAATCAAAACTCAGGCATGGAGAGTATCGAAGAAAAACTGAACAGAGAGTGCACAGGAGATAAATTCAGTTTTTCATTTCAAATCAAACGATTACAGAGAAGTCCCGATACGCATAGACATTAGAACAAAAGGAATGATTACAAGACCCTCAATCCATCCTCTCACTCTCAATCCTCAAGAGCACCAAGAACACCACATGTTTCTTGGGAGGCAACAACACAAAGAGAAGCACTCACAAACACATCGAAGGAGACACTGTCTCTCTCACAACTCTCACCAACTAAAGCCTAAAGCCAAAACAAACTCTCAAAGTCTCTTTTGACTCTAGCCAACCCTAACTCTCTCCCAAAGCCATGAGGAGGCATGCAGCCCCTCACCTCTATTTATAGCCCTTGGCTAACGGGTCTCCAACCCGTTACGCCTGCTAAACCCGAACGGAACTGTCTCCCGCCGTGCAGCTTTGCGTTTTTACCGAAATGCCCCTCCTGCACCTTCCGGGAAGCTTCCGCGTTCCTTATCGTCCACGACTCGCAACCACATCGAATCTCCGCCGTCTTCGATACATCCGATCGTTCTGACCTCAACGCCACCTGCGCCTAGTCCGGTCACCTCGTGTCTCGCCACGACTCGCCTCGAAGTCCTGCAGCCAACATAGACAAGAAACGCATCAAATAGCACCGCTCGATACATGTAAGTATAAGAGAGTCCAAACATGTCGAATCATCAGAATATGCATTCTAAACATATTGATCAGGTTTGACTAAGTCCGACGGAGCTGTTACACCACGCAACGTCAAGGTCCGAACCAACCAAATCAAACTCAACTTTCCTAAACCGATGTCAATTACTCATCATACACACGGGATGACCTCCACATGGTCTCTCATAAGCACAACAGGTGGATACTTCCTCATGTCCTCATAAAAATCATATCCTAGACCCTGATTAAATTTGCAAATCTTAGATTGGTCTAGAATAAGATTTAGCTTCTTCTTGCCTGCTACAAATCTCTCGAGAGTGTTCATAAGGTACTGACACTCCCGAAAGAGAGAGGTGCAAGAAGAGCAGGGGAAAGAAGAGACAACAGAAGGTAAGGGAGTAGATGAAGAACCAATAGCAGAAGAGCAAATGGCTTATGCACACACAGCCGACTTAGAAGGGACAGTCCTACTGCTAACCAATTGGTTCATGTCGCTAGGCGTCTCTACCTTACCCTTGGGCTTCTCCCCCACAGCAACACACACATTAGAAGCAGAAGGTGGCTTCTCTAGAAGGTCCTTAGTTAGCTTCACATATTTTTTATCTAATGCAATCAAGTCAAATTTTAGTTTGTTACAATTAATGCATGGTGAGCTAACAGGGTCCTTAGAAGCACATTGAGCCAATCTGTTATTATCATCAACTAATTCTTGAAACTGTTTAGAGACAGATTCAAGTTCAGCAGTAAGCTTGGGACAATTCACACATGAAGCAATAGGCTCAAGTAGAAAATCTTGTAATTCAGCAATTTTATGATCTGCCTGTTTTAGGTTCATCTTCAAATTATTACAACTTTCACGAGTCTCGTGCAGATCAAGCAACATGGTATAAAGACCTCTAAACGTATTGTCCTTATCCTCACATGAGGTGCAAGAAATAGCATCAACAGTAGTAGATAAAGGAGGCACTATCCTACTCATCTCTAGCTCAGCAAGAAGACTAACATTCTCCACCTCAATCATATCTAGCTCAGAGGACACACTATCATACGAAGTCCTTAACTTCTCTGTATCACAAATCAAGGCAGGGCATGTATCACATTCGTCACGGGAGGGAGCAGATATAAGTGAGGTAAGCTCCCGTGACAATCTATCTACTTCCTTCTCCAACTCGCTAACCCTAGCTCTAGATCTGTATGGAATTTACCTAGCTTAAGAAAAACATCATTAAGCTGGTCATATGAAGGGTATACCTCGTCGAAGTCGGAGTACAGCTCGTTGTCGCTCACTTCACCCTCAAGGGCCATGAAGCACATCCCGGAGAAGTCGACGCCATCCTTGGGATCTTGCTCGTCCTTCCCATCATTGTCGCTCCACCCCTCCACCTCTCTAAGGTCAAGGTCGTCGAAGGCGGTGAGGACGCGATGGAACAACTTCTTGGCTATCCCAAAGTTGTGAAACTCTTCTTGCTTTGGGCATGAGCTGGAGACTTCTTATCGCGGTTCTTGTCGATGTAGTCATTCTTGCCCGAACCGCCGTAGTCACCCTTGCCCCTCTCCAGCTTGGGGCAATTCGCCCGAATGTGGTTGGGCCACCACACTCGAAGCAAATGATCGGGCCGCTCCTCTTCCGATCTCTCACTCTCTTGTATGCGTGGGAAAATTTTCTGGCTAAGAGAGCGAGTTGGTTTTCTGGAAGCTGCTCTAATTGATCATCGGCAATTTCACATAGAGCAGCAAGAGAAAATCCAGAAGAAAAGTCAGAAGGTCCAGAAACAGAGATGGGATCGGTGACTAAGGCCATCGACTGCGACTTCGACCTACGAGAGACTATGTCAATCTCGTGAGTCTTGAGGCGTGAGTACAACGCGTCAAGAGTCAGGGTCGAGAGGTCGGTCGTGTCTTTAATCGTGGTCACCTTCATTTCCCAAACACGCAAATCAACAGCAGATAGCATCTATCGAGCATTGTCCGAGTCGGAGTACGTGAGACCGACGGCTCGGAGGTTGCTCAGAATCTTGTGAAATCGCGCAAAGCACTCATCGAGGGACTCTCCAACGAGCATTTCAAACTTGTTGTAATCTCGCTTGAACTGGTCTTGTCGTACCGTCTTGATCTGAGTGGTGCCCTCATGATATGCATCGAGAGTCACCCAGATGTCGAAGGCCGACGTCAGATGAGAGATGCGATCAAATTCGCTTCTGCTCAGACTTTGGGTTATGATGTTCCTTGCCTTTGCATTTACCTCAACATCAGCCATGTTTCCGGCATTGATGTCCGCATCGGCAGGAACAGCATAACGGACTTTGACCTTCCGCCAGATGGCGTAGCCCTGAACCTAGATGTAGGTCTCCATCCGGCTCTTCCAGAAAGGATAGTCAATCCCATCGAAGATCGGGAGCTTGGTGAAATACTTGTCCGTTGTCATGGCTCTAGAGATCGGTTAAGATCTATAAGGAAAAGCTAACCGGCTTTGATACCAATTGTAGGACCGAAATGGCAACAGAGGGGGGGTGAATGGTGCCTTCAAAAATCCGCCCCAAAATATTCGCACAATCTTCTCCTTCAATAGCTATAGAAACAATAGAGCAAGAGGATGAATGCTTTCTATAAGACCGAGAGAATAAGGGAAACTCCACTGCAGCCACAATTCAAAATAATCAATGCCAAGGCTACTTCAGTCTGACCGGCAAAGGAACTCAGGACTAACCTCGGAAATAGGAAGATGGAGACGAACAGAAATGTGGAAAATAGACCTTTGCTCAAAACTGCAGTGACCAACAACAAACTTTTCTGAAGAAACAGACTTGGCCTAAAAAGAGAGGACAACCAGCTGTAAACAAAAGAGAAAGCAAAACTGAAAGTGCAAAATCTGTCTACCGACCCAGAAGCAAGTGATCGAAACTTGCCGCTACAGTGAGTACTGAGTCAGTACCGAAAACAGAGAAATTTATGAGCCGAGGCTGGGCTTTTCAGATCAAGGAATCAGAAATCGATTGCATGATTGTTGTGTCTCTTAGGGTCATCGAACAGCTCTACAAATACAATAGCAGGCCGATCCCAGAGAGAGGAAAATCAGATCGAGAAAGCTTTGACAGAGAACAGACAAAACTAAAAAAGAAATTCGACTACAAAGGCCTGAGACTCAGAGGAAGACAGCTGACCGAAAATTGAAAGGGATTGAGTGCCTACTGATGGAACGAAAGCATACCTTCAAAAACTGAAACAAACTCGGCAAAGAAGCTACGAAGTGAGGAGATCCAGGGAGACTGAATCAAGGAGCTCAGTGTAACACCCTAGGACCCACATTACCCTAGGATGCTACTAAATCTGCTCTACAACTAACCAATTTACAAAAATAAGGCAATATCAAATTAATCAACTACACTTCCAAGGATGCTAATTGAAATTAATTATGCACCACGCTAACACCTCAACTTGATAATTCATACCTTATGAATTAGTTTATATGATTACCACCTTCCACTTAAGCATAGCAAAACACCATAAAGAGTTTTAACACTGTCTTTCAGAAAGGAGAGGAAAATAAACTTCAACACTCGAAATAATCTAAAGGAAATACATAGATCCAAAACTTTCACATATCAATGAGTTTTGCAACTCAAATCTTGTATTAATAAAAGAAAATACCAAGCGAACCAATAAATCATGATTCACAACAAGACAAAACTCCCACGAAGGGACCAACCTTATAAATCAACAATAAGCACAGGTAGCAAAAGTATCTCATTAGTCCGAAAAGAAACAATAACTGCTTCAAGGAATAGGTAGAGACCAATTGCATACCCTCCACTGCAAGAACAACAAACTCAAAAGAAATTCATTAACTGCAATAAGCCAAGAATTGGCCAAAATCAGCTTAAGGAAGATAGCAACTTTTCTAAGAGACTCACTCACAATATCTGCAATTAAGTTACCTTAGGTAACTACATTGCTAATCCCCATGCTACAAACAGTGGTATAATTTGGCAATGCCAAGGCAGCACTACAACCTCTACATCATATCATTGACTATCCTTACTCAAACAGTCATAGGAGCAAATCACAATCATACAAGATTATCTCATAACGTAAATCATCAATACAACATGTCAAAAGCATAAATGCAATGCTTGACCCATCCCATCCTATTGTGCACCAGTGTGTCAATTTAATAATTTAATTACCACGGACCTAAAGCCCGCTCTGATACTAACTGTAACACCCCAAGACCCACATTACCCTGGGATGCTACTAAATCTGCTCTACAACTAACCAATTTACAAAAAAACATAAACTGACATCAATTAATAAACAAGATAATACAAGCGGAAGCATAAACAACTAAGGAATAACAAAATAATGATAACAATTTAATATTCATAATCAACTTCAACATAATAACCAAAGGAACGGTTCTGAATTAAACATTATTGAGATGAAGCATTCATCAACAAGATAGCTAAGCAAGACTAGAATTCTTTCAACTTTATTTCAGCATTAAAACAAAATCCAGGTGCATCAATGTGGTGATGCTCTACCCTTCCCAATACATACTCAAAGTCTACCTGTAGGGAGGGGAAACAAGGGTGAGATAAAAATCTCATCAAGCAAACAGTTTAACAAGTTATTCAAACTACGAACAAATAAACATCATCATTAATTTTATACATTCATAACCACAATTCGTGTCCACAATTATTAAACCACCACAACCTTCCATGAATCAAGCCTCTTCAATTTTCAGATTTAAATGGCATATGAATGCAGTCATTTTATCATCAATTAAATGCAAATGAAACATTTAATCTTCCACAACCACAACGGATTAATCATCAATATTTAATCTTTCATAATTAACAATGTTTATATCCAATCACCATCAATCACGGTAAAGTATTAGCAATAAATCTTGTTTGACTACTTTAAATCCTCAACCACTACCACTACCAAAGGCAACAAAACTTATGTATGTTTTACTTCAATACATTATTATTTCTCACATGCACAATTGCTATCAACAATTAATATATGAGAAAAGAATCTCATACCATAATCACAACCCTTACCATACACAAGGGATGAATCTCATTCTACGACCACAACCACATTCCTCATACCACAAATAGCCCACATGAGCCAATTCCACAATACAACAATGAAGTTGAATATTCCACAAAAATAACTTCACCACAACATATTGCATATGAATGCAAATGAATCTTTCCACAATGCAATGCATATGAATACTTTATGCTACGCTCCACTTCACTCTTTCCAGGGCAGGGAATTTAGGTGCAACGTATTACGGCAATATACCTGCTTCCCGCGGGAGCAAAATTATCAACATATCAATTAATCAATACTTGCTACCATCTCCACAATTAAAATATCATGCAATCATGGCATAATGTATCAAATTACGATAATAATGTAAATTGCAAGTAGAAGGAATAACAAGTTAAACGGTAGCAACCACCGCTACAATCACTTGCCTCAAACCGACGAAGCGAAGCAAAATCAAGAACACTCAGGGACAAGACCACCTGTCCAAAAGGCATCTATTAGCACCAAGCCACAGTATACAAACACAACAAAAATAATTAAAGACGTCGCTAGAACCCTGAACCCGCACAAACTCCTCTCCGCTCAACAAATCAGCAAATTCTCTTCTGCAGCAGCGCTGCTTCACAATTTCGTATCTTTAAAAATAATGAACCAATTACAGCAAATGATACCTATCTGGATTCATTATTTAAAAACCTACAATTTTTATTTAGAACACCTATTTTTATTCTGATCATACCTAGTTGTAATTTAATGACCTAAATAGAGGAAACTCTCTGATCTGGCAGACTGGACACCGAAACTAAATCGCGTCCCAACAACAGTATAGAGGTCTAAAAATTCTGAATTTTATACAAAACTAGATCTCTGAATTATCTACAACTTTCTCAATTAAGGCCATGACCATAAAATTAATTACTATTTCTAAATCACGGATTACCATCGGTCTGTACCAATCTGCCCACGGCCAAATAATCACAGATTACCGTCGGTCGGATAGACAGCAGTATTACTGACCCCGTAACCCCCAGATCTCGTGGCCAAATAATCCAAAACAATGCAGGAGACGCATCTGGAAATCCTCTACAACTTTCCTTTTGGGAAGACCCGCAGAAAAAATCGTTTGCTAGGTCGAAACCGCGCTAACAGTCGCGCTACGCGAATCAATGTACTGGCAGACAGCAGGTAAACCCTAATCGGGCAATTAATCTATAATCTCCCTTAAAAATCCGTGCCAAGAACCCTAATTATTCATAAGAATAGAGGGTTTAGGATGGGGAAAAATTACCTAGCTGAAGAATTTCCCACTTTTTTCCTCCTCTTCTTCTTCTCCTTCCTTCTTCTCCTTCTCATTCTTCTCCTTCTCCAAGGGCAGCAATGGAGGGCAACAACTTGGGGAGGGGGCAGCCACCAGGGGAAGAAAAGGGCAGGGGTGGCGCCTGCTGTGGGGACAGAAGGAAGGGAAAAGGCCTAGGGTTATATGAGAGGGGAGGGGGTTGCGGCATGGGAGGGGTGGCGCACCCCCTTGGGCCTTGGCCCAAGGGTGGTTGGCCCACCTCCCAGGCAGCCTAAACCTGAATTTTAAAATAATTTTTAATATATTTTATTCCTTTTTCAATGTTCTACAATTTTTATTTTTCCCTTCCCGCGATTTGCCGAAAAACCGACGACTCCGCGATTGTTTTAAAACTTACGCCATAACGACGTTCAGGATATTACACTCAGTGATTGCCCCAATTGCCGAACCAAAAACAGAAGCAAACCAAATCACATAGAAACAGATCAGTTAGCTGAAACGCTGATGAAATTTGACGAAACAGTAAGTACCGAAGGGTGCCAAAAACAGAGAAATTGATGAACAATCTCTTCTCTTCTCAGGTCAAATGGTCAGAACTTCCATCTAAACAGCAAGTTGATCCAGGGTGAGGAAGAACTAGACCAGGAATAATCTCGGGAAAAAGAAACATCCGTTTGAGCCTCTGAACCCTCAAAACAAGAAGACACCACGAGAATATAAATCCTCTTCATACTAAAACAATAAACCCTAAACAGAACTGAGAACAGAGCAAATAAGCAGAGGGTCAATCTGAAGGAACCAATGCTTAGACACTTTTCTCTCAGGAAGATACTAGTCAAAACTATCTAGAGAATACTTCCCAGTTCAGAGATAAGTTGTTCTACAGCTTCTTGATCAAAATCTCCAAACACCAAGTAGAGAAGCATAGTAGAATTTCATCCAGCAAAAACACAACATAAACCAAAACACCAAGAGATAAACCATCAAATTATCTCAAGCAGCAGGCATCTCAGATTCATACAGAGACATGGGCTACAACATATGAAGGTTTTCTATAACCATTACACACCCATCCTTACCCACTGAGAAGAGTACACAACAATGAAAAGCAAAACAAAACACAAACGTTGGATACTCCTCACAACACAATAGAGAGAAAACAACACACACATGGAGAGCAAATGCACAAAAATCCTCAAGTGGCTCTAGAGAACAACCTCTCTATTTATAGCCTTCCACTAACGGGTTCCCCATTTGCTTTATCCATTTAGCTTTCAACAACTCTGCGCTTTATCCATTAACTCAAATTGAATCCGCTTCTGCTTTTACAGTCTTGCATATTTCCCAAAACGCCCCTGCTGCACCTTCCGGGAAGCTTCCTCGTTTCTTGCCGTCCAAGCCTCGCAACCACTTCGAGTCTCGCCATCTTCGGCACATCCCGACCGCTTCGACCTCAGCACCACCTGCGCCTAGTCCGGTCATCCCGTGCCTCGCCACAACTCCGCCTCAAAGTCCTGCAGCCATCACAGACAAGAAAACACATCACACAGCACGGCTCGTGATAACGTAATGAACAATAGCATTAAGAGAAATCTTAAGCATGAAAAAGCCAAACCCTGTCGAATCGAAAGAATAGGCATCCTAAGCACTTCGACCAAGTCTGACCAAGTCCGATCGAAGTCGTTTGCACCGCGCAATGACATAGTCCAAACCACACAAACCAAACTCGACTTTCAGAACACGTGTCAATTACTTATCACAAACATGGGAGCACTTCCACATGGTCTCTCTGTTCCCACAACACTAGAACAGCTGGAAAACTTCACCCTCCCCTTGGTGTCCCTTTAGGCCTCCCCTTGCCCTTGCGTATCAACTTCTCTCCACTACCAGTGAGATGAGTCTGGGAGTTTTGATAAATTTACTTAGCCAAGTTGTACTTTACAGACTTGTGGTTGCACTGTTTTACATAGGTGGTCATGGCAAGATTCGGTCCTTAGAGGTATCTGGGTGGTTCTACCACTAACTACTTTGTGCTTCTACTGCACCACACACACCAGCCCCCAAACCATCGGCCCAGATATTCAAGCATGTTGGGGTTTTTGGAGCATAAAATAATCATACCAACATATACCAGTTATTATCGCCATGACTTCCCAAACTAGTTTCTCATGATTGAAAATGTTAATGATACTTGGGGCATTTCGGTGCCCCTGAATATCTAAGCAATGTTAAGCATGGCGTATAATTACGGATTTATTTTCAAAAGGTTACTATCATAATTTTGCTAGGGCGACAAGGTTCACATATTCAAATATTCAAAAAGGGGTGCAATATTAATCAAGATAAACATGGGCATATAACAAGGATCTTAAATTAAACATATATTGGCATATAAAATAACAGCATGCAATTTGATAATTTAAACAAAAGTAATTTACAGAAAATTTAGGTTCAACATGATCAAAGTATTGACTCACCTTGCGCGGTTTACCGTGGTCTTAAGCTCACTCAACGCTTTCTCCCTCGAAGGTTCTGAGCTTCTGGTCTTTATCTTCACTTCGATCTTGATCTCGTTTAATCCATTAAATCTCCACGACTTCCGATTTCTAATTACGTGCTAAGTAACTGAAACCGAATAAATGCAAATAACTTGAAAGGTCCAAATAAATCCAAATAATTTAATTTAGCTTTTCGTTACGGGTAAACGGGTGATTTGAGGTTGATTGGGCACGGAGTATTTGACGGGGTCAAAGGAGTTGGAGCGAAGTGAGGAAATGACAATAGGGAAATCCGCCGAGGTGGGTGTCAAGGAAGATGTATAGTGAAGGAATATTCACGGGAATATTTCCGCTAAGGACTCAAGGATGGCTAGGCATAGCCGATGGTAGAATACGATGACTCGATCTATTTATTAATAACTTCTTTTACTATTCTTACATTTATTAAGGAGTTCCATGAGTTGGGTTAGACTTATAGACAGATATATAATTTTTGTCAGGGTATCGAATATTATTTTATTAGTATTTTCTTTTAAGAGTCAGGGCATAGGGGCTACACCTAATGTATACATTTCTACTTTATTGATTAGATCTTAGAGTTCATACTTCTTGTAGATTCAAGGTGTGGTATTTTACGGTGTTTAATTATCAGTGAGTTGAATTTATTAGCTTGAATGGCCAGCCCACATTCTATTTAAGCATGGGATTATTTATCCAATTATCACTTTTTATCAGCCGGCTTGAATTATTATATACCAATTTTTCGAAATATTCACCTAATGATTAGCTTAATAATTCACTAAAGCACGGGAGTATTTACTTATCTCATTGATGTTTAATGGCACATTTATTTACTACTCCTCTGCAACTATTGGTCGTAATAGTACCTTGTTATTCAGATTATTCGTTGGTGAGATTATTCCAATGTCCGATGTTCCAAGGGCATCACATTTTAATTACAATCTTCTTAATCAAAAGTACTCTGAGAATCAACGGTTTTTATATTTTGTTTGTTTGTTTATCATCGGACATAATTTAGTCTTAATTAAATTCTAGTTACATAGGGTCGAGCTTGCTACTCCTAACTTTATTTCACTACCCTTGCTGACTATATATACACCGTTGAGATTTATTTACTGGTGGTATCTTAAATACATTGGCATACATTTTTAATTACTATTAGGGGTATTCTTTTGTTTAAGGCCTTACTTTTTATAGCTAAACATGATATCCAATATCTTTATAAAATTCTGGATAATTAACCAAAGCCACTTTTCCTTATTAATGCCTTTAATTATTAATTAGATTTAAAATAAATACTAAAGACACATTAGTTATTCATACATGATATTAATTAATCCATAATTAGACATTTATTAAGCTTATTTATATCCATAATTGTACCTTTTATGGATTTATTGTTGATTTTTCCTGATTTTTCACAGTCGGATTGGGTTAATAAAAATCAATAAACAAATAAAAAGGAAAAGGTTCCGCCAGGTAAAACTAAATGTACCGAGTTACAGTTGAGGTCAAAACAGAGGAGCCGCGCCGGCGCTCGGTGTTGACATCGCCGGCGGCGGACGGTGGCCGGGGAGATTTCTAGGACCGGCAAAATGGGCCGCACAGATGATGGCGATGCCACAGGCGGCCAGCTAGCCGAGCAAGCGAGGGAGAGGCGGCGGTCAGGGGGGGCCGGTGAGATAGAAAGGGCGGCGCCGGCGTGGAGGAGAAGAAAATTGAGGCGCGTGAGTGTGAGGGTCGGGAGAGGAATCTTACCGAGCCAACACCGAGCCGAGGGGAACCACGGTGAGCCGGCGGTGTGAGGCGGGTCGGGCGGTCAGGCGCATGGTGCCTGGCGGCATGTAGGCGGCGAGGGCCTCGGCCGGCGGTCAGCGGAGCTCCGGGGCGCCGCGGTGAAGCTCCCATAAGGAGGAGTAGACGAGAGATCCACCGAGGAGGTGTTGGCGGCAGTAATGGCGGCGGCGGCCAAAATTGGGGAGAAGGTCGTGTGGCGAGCTACGGTGCGCGAAATTTCAATTGGCTTGGAGGGTGGGTTGGTGAGGAGTGGCGACACGTCTCGGTCACGGTCTTCTTTCTTTGGGGCTTACTGAGAGCCGAATGGCAAGGGGCGGCAATGGTGGCTCACGGCGCTGGGCGAGAGTAGCGACAGAGGAGGAAGAGGAGTAGGGGCGGGCGGTTGTGAGGGCTTCTTATAACGACGGATAGGGGAGGCGTTGTTGGCGGAGGACAGGGCGGCAGGGAAAGGACCGATGTGGGGCTCGGCGAGCGGAGGCACTAGTCGCAGTGGAATTCACGGTGGCAGACAGGGCAGCGACGCTGCGGTAGGATTCGTGGAGATTTGAGCTTGACAACACGGTGCATGCTTGCCTTGAGGACCGAACGAGACAAAGAGCAACGAGAGAGAGAAGAAAGGAGGTGACGCGGAGCAACCCTGGCCATGAGACGGAGGAAGAAGAGAGCTTCAACGCAGAGTGAAGGAGAAAAGAAAGACAGGAAGGGTCAGGGCGCTTGGGCCATATGGCAGAGGGGGAGGAAAGGAGAGAGGGGAAAGAAAAGAAGAAGAGAGAAAAGGATTGGGCCCATATATAATAGAAAGGAAAATTTGAAAAGAATGAGAAAAATGAGAAGCTCTTCGATTTTATTAAATTTTTGCTATGAATTGTGTATATATAAATTTTAGAATGTCCAAATTTGGGTCTCGTATGCTAATTATATTAAAAGTTGAAATTTCTAGCTCAACCTTTTAGAGTTATGGTTTAATATTCTTCTCGATGTCATTTTATAAATCTTGAATTTAAATTCAAGATTTTAGTATTTGGATTCATGATTTGCAATGTCATCTTCCATTTTTATTATTTACATGATCTTATTTATTTTTGAGATTATCCTTGATTATTAATTTGCATGCCTCAAAACTCAGAAAGATTTCAAATAAATATTTCAAAAAGAATTTGAATGCCAGCAAATTGCATGAGAAAGTTTTAAAATCTTCATATCTTTGAATACCCAAAATTTGGGATGTTACAATATCCGTGTCTTATTTAATACTCAGTAGAGTGTGCTGCGGGCGCCCCCCGCGACTTTGTTTATACTCAGAGAGTGCGCGCATCCCGTGGGCTACTGCGCGTCTTTGTTTATACTCCATAGAGTGCGTGCATCCTGTGGGCTACCGCGCGTCTTTGTTTAATACTCCGTAGAGTGCGCGTGTCCCGTGGACTACCGCCCGTGAGCTACCGTGCATCTTTGTTTATACTCCGTAGAGTGCGTGCATCCCGTGGGCTACCGCGTGTCTTCGTTTATACTCCGTAGAGTGTGTACGGAGGCAAGCCTCAGTGCATCTTTGCACAAAATACGACCAGTTACGCAAACGATGGACTTTATTGATCTCCCGTTTGCGCGGGTGAGCGATTACAAAAGATAAGGTACTGACCACAAGTCGCTCAAGGACGCGCGAGCGCTCCGTCCCTGACCCTTCGAAGAGGTGGCAATGGAGCTGGCGAATAGCCGAAGCAGACGCGCGAGCTCTCCATCCCGTACCCTTCGAAGAGGTGGCAGCGGAGCTGGCGCCTAGCCAAAGTAGACACGTGAGCGCTCCGTCCCCTACCATTCGATGAGGTGGCACCGAAGCTGACGTCTAGCCGGAGTAGATGCGCGAGCGCTCCGTCCCCTACCATTCAAAGAGGTGGCGGTGAGCCGCGCCAGTCAAGTAGACTACCGACACGCTGAGGTTGCGAGGTAGGGCTCACGGGGAGCCTCTGGTGTCGGGGTGCCCCAAGCGGAGTCCGGCGGGGTGCTCCTTGGAGCCTTAGGAATCCCGGCGGTGTAGGCCTCGGGCACCAAGCTCTATACACCGGGCTATATCCTGGTTGCCGTGGGTGGTGATGATTCCCATGGGCCTGGAAGTTTCATGCATAGAAAGCCGTGATGCGGGATCACCCCTAAAGAATTGAGGGCTGGCCACCCCAATATGGGGTTGTATGGGTATGGAATGTCGACGATGTCGAAGGTGATGTCTTCATTTCTCACGTTGTCATCCCGCCCGAGGGAGACCTGCAAGCATATCTGGCCCAGTGCCCCCAATGGCTGACCTCCGAAGTCCTGTAATGGGATTCCCGAGGGACCTAAGCAGCTTCGAGAGATCCCCATTTGGTCGAAGTCCGTTGCGAACAAGATGTTTGCGTAGCTCCCTCTATCGACTAGGATACGCTTGACATCGCATCCCGCGATGGCGAGCTGGATGACTAGGGGGTCTTGATGGGGGAACTCCACGCCCTCAGCGTCCACAGGAGTGAAGGAAATGTCGTGTCGTGCCCAGTCCGGTGGTACCTGCGCCGGGTATGCTGCCACGTGGTGCAGCCTGCGTTCATAGGCCTTCAACTGCCGCGCCGATGCGAACTACAGCGAGGAGCCCCCGGAGATGACGTTGATAACCTGGCGCTGGGCTCCCTCTGGGGCTTAGATCCGTAGGGGGCCTTCCGGTGGCTGCTGCACGTGGGCTTGAATTTTCAATGGTCCCCCTGAGGCTGTAACGCGTGATCCTATATTCGCATGAAGCTCTCCGGGGGTTGCTAAACGTGGGCTATGACGAGCGACCGCGCCTCGAGGTTCCTATCTCTGGCGACGCTCTGTCGAAGCGCCGCGATGGTGGTGCATCCACGCGTGTCGTGGCCTCCTTGGCCGTGCACCTCGCACCACAGACCGTAGGGCTAGTCGCCGTCTTCTGCATGGGCCTTGTCATCGCGCCTCGGTCGCGCCCGTCCGCGGCCCCAGCGGCCCTGGCCGCGGCCGGTGTGGGCGTTGTCCTCAGAGCTGCCCTCAATGTCGAAGACGTAACGGCTCTCCGGGACATGTGTTGGCCATGCTTGGGCTTGTCGCCTGAGTCCTGGTCCTGGGCATCCTTGCGCTCGGGGGCGCCCCTCGACGGCTCTTGCTTGCACTTGCCCTTCGAAGAGTCTTCCTTCAGCGGGACTCTGCTCTCCCCGCCCTGCGCCTGATTGGTGTCAGCGTCTTCGCCTTGGCGCCTTCGCGCATCTTCCTCGGCCCTGGCATACTCCTCCATCTTGTCAAAGAGCTTCGCCACTGTCTTGAACGACTTTCATGCGTTGTACTCGGCCAGCGATCCCGGCGGAGGCCTGTACTGCTGCGTTGATGATGGTCGTCTCATTGACGTCCTTAACCTGACAGTGGACCTTCGTGATGCGCTTGAAATATTCCTAGAGCTTATCCTGGGTTTTTGCTTAACCGCGAAGAGCTGATCTGCGTCGACACGCTCAACCTAGTTCCCTTGGAAGTTGTTCTAAAGGCGGCGCGTAGATGGAGTTCGGCTCTATGGTAAAAAACCAAGAAAGCGCCACTCCTTGGAGCGCGAGGGGGAGCCCCTTCGCCTTGGTGGTGTCGTCTCCGCCCGTAGCTTCAATGGCGGTCTCGTACACGCGCACGAACTCCCAAGGGTCTGTGTCGCCCTTGTATGGCTCGATGGCACTGGGGAACTTAAAGACCTCCGGCCATGTCGATTGCTGTAGGCTCGCGGAGAGGGGGAACTCCGGGTCCACACATTGCAGCGGAACGCGGCTGGACGTAGGGGGCTAACGGTTGTCCGCCTGTTTCGGCGTGGGCTCCTGCGCGACCACCAGCGGGGTCTGTTGGCTCCGAGCCTCTTGTATGCCCCGCACGGCTCTGCGGAGGTCCACTAGCTCCCGCTGGATCGCACTGGCGGCCGCCGCAGAGCGCTCTCACCGCCATCGCGGCCGGGCCGCCGACACCCAGTTGGACCGTCGGAGCTGCAGCGACCATGGCCTGTGCCCCCGAGCAGCCCGATGTGCCGGCGTGGCGAGCTTCGGGGCCGGTGACGGGGCCGGCGTGGCCACTGGAGCCGCTCGTCGCTCCCGCACCTGGGGTAGGGACGGTGACCGTGCCAGCCTGGGCACCGGCGTCCTCGCTCCCAGTGACGCGGTCGGTGGTGCTAGCGATGGGTCGATCGTCGCACCAGCTGTGGGGTCGATCATCGTGCCAGCGGTGGGTTCGATCGTCGCGCCAATGGTGGGGTCGATTGTCGCGCCATTGGTGTCGATGTCCGCAGCCGCTGGCGACGGCGTCAAGCTGCGATTGCCAATGCCGAAGCTCTGGTGCTGACGTAGGGCCCCGTCGCGCCCTTCTTCTCCTTCACCACCGCTGACGAAGCTTTCTTCGGTGCCATCCTCCTTTAGATTCTGGAGCTTGCTCTTGCCGCTCCCCACGGACGACGCCAACTGTTGTGGTTACAGACAAATAGAGAGAAAGAGATGTTGTAGTGGAGAGTTAGGTAAACAATGCTTAGGGTTTTCCCCATGGCCTGGACTGTACATATATATCCACATGGGGAGTGTTTTACAATCTCACCCTTACACTCTGGTGTCCCTCTCAGGGGTATTTATGTCATTATAACTCATTTTGGGCCTTGCAACCTCCTAACAAGCCGGCTAGGTTTAGGTGGGGACCATCCTTACAACAGTTTGCATCAAATAAACTAGCTATATGTTTTCCTTAATGTCTAGCGTACAATTTAAGGGGTTTTATGTTTTGAAAAATTCATCATTGTATTCGTTTTGATTCGTATTTGCTCTATATTTGTATTTGATATTATTCGTATTTATATCCGGACTATTCTGTTGGATTAATTGGGCTTGGTCCATTTAATTTAGCAATTAATCAAATGAAATTCCTAGGCACACATGGAAAAACTATTTAGTACCATATGGAGAATTGAATGGGAGTTACACCACTTTAAAAGGTGGAACGTGGTAACCCCTGTGAAGTTGGAGAGCCAATCTGCCGCAGCTCGCCGCTCCTCGCCGCCACGCCGAGCCGAGCCGAGCCGCGTCGCGTCGCCGTCGCGTCGCGTGTGCGTGTGCGCAGCGTGTGCGTGTGCGTGTGTGTGTGTGTGCGCGCGCAGCGCGCGTGTTGGGTGTGGCGCTTTTCTTTATCTATTCGAAAATCGAACGCCCGACTCGCAAAGAATGGTATTAACGATTGGCTGGCTGTAACGGTGCAGTTACTAGTGGTTTATGGCTGCAGTTACTTTCGAGTAATGGCTGCAGTTACTAGTGACTAATGGTTACTCGGCTCTTCGCTTTTCTTTACGGAGGGCTCTCTACCCCATACGGTACATAAAGATCGCCTTCTTTTTTGTCGCTATCGCAATCTCCGGTCCGTAACCTTGCGCGCGAAGGCTCGGGCGAGTAGGCTCAAACTCCGTCCGTCTCGAGTACCGCACGGTGAGCGGGCGATCAAGTTTTGGGAGCGCGTTGGCGCGACTACTCATTCTGTGACTTCGTCTTCATCACGGTGGTGAATCGCCGCGATATCGCACCGCGAACATCTTCTTGCATCACGCCTCGTCCTGCATCAAGCCTCGATCGACTACATCGAATAGGTCATCATGTCGACTGATGGTAACGGCGCATCCGGTGTCACCGACATCGCCCCGCCCGAGGGTATAACTGAACTCTTCTCGATGTATTCATTTCATGTACCGTGAATATGTTAATAGGTGATGTTTGTTAGCTTGTTCATTAGCGAATATGAATACATGATTGTTGAATCACTCATGCTCTTGTATGTCATGTTATATATGCTTAATTTCGGATTAAAATATGCCGAAAATTGACTATATATCCAACAATCCAAAAACTTGATAGGTCTTTTTCGGTAGTTGGCTTTGCGTCGTCACTTAAGCCGCACCCTCCGTTTGATGGTTCCAATTTTATGAGATGGCGTGCGTGCGATCCTCGTGGTTTCTTGCCATGGAATGTTTTCATGTTGCACAAGGCAAGCCCGTGAGCCTCTATCTGTTGAGGACGAACATAAGTTCAATTTAGCGGATAACTTGTTTCGAGGTGCACTTGTCAACATCTTGGCGATAATATTGTGGATGTGTACATGCATTTGCCTACGGGCAAAGAGATGTGGGATGCACTTGAGGCCAAGTTCGAGTTTCCGATCTTTGGCGGTGAGTCGTATGTCATGGAGCAGTTCTATGACTACAAGATGGTCGATGATCGTTCTGTAGTAGAACAAGCTCATGAGATTCAGGCGCTGGCAAAGGAGCTTGAGAATAATAAGTGCGAGTTACCGGACAAGTTTGTGGCTGGCGGTATTATCGCCAAGTTACCACCTTCTTGGTCATATTTTGCTACCTCTCTAAAACACAAGAGACAGGAGTTCAGTGTTACTGATCTCATTGGTACTCTTGGTGTTGAAGAGAAGGCGAGGGCAAAAGATACTCGTGGCAAGAAAGTTCTGCTGAGGGAGGTTCTAGTGCCAATTTGGTGCAGAAGAAGAACCCTCATGCTATCCACAAAAGAAGAAAAATAAGCCTTTTGTCAAGCCCAAGGCCGCTCTTGAATTTAAGAAGAAAGGCAAAGGAAAGGGCATCTGCTTTGTGTGGTGATCCCGCCATTGGGCTAAGGATTGTCGAACCGCAAGGATAAGCGAAGAAGTCCGCCAACATGGTTATTAATGATCTTTGGAGGAACATCGGGGTATGGTAATTATTTACCTACAGTTCTTTCGGTTTGTCAATCACCTGAGTGGTGGGTTGACACTGGTGCTAATATTCATGTGTGTGCTGATATTTCCTTGTTTTCATCTTATCGTGCATGTCGAGGTTGCTCCTTGTTGATGGGGAACGGATCGCATGCAGCTGTTCATGGTGTTGGTACGGTCAATCAAGTTTACTTGGGAAAGACCGCAGTTGAAGAACGTCAAGATGTCCCTCAATAAAGAAGAATCTCGTCGTGGATCTCTCTGTGTAGAGATGGTTTTAAGCTTACATTCGAGTCCAATAAATGTGTCGTGTCTAAGTATGGAACATTTGTTGGTAAAGGTTATGAAAGCGGAGGCTTGTTTCGCTTTCTCTTTGATGGATTCCTATAATAAAGTTGTGAACTATGTGTAACGATGATGATGAATCCAATGTTTGGCATTCACGTCTTTGTCATGTTAACTTTGGGTGTATGACGCTTAGCTAATATGAGTTTAATCCGAAATTCACTTTGGTCAAAGGTTCTAAGTGCCATGCGTGTGTTCAATCGAAACAACCTCGCAAGCCTCACAAGGCACAAAAGAGGCGAGGAATTTGGCACCGTTAGAACTCATTCATTCCGATTTGTGCAAGATGAATGGCGATTGACTAAAGGTGGAAAGAAATATTTCATGACGCTTATAGATGATTGCACTAGATTTTGCTATGTGTCTTTATTGAAAACAAAAGATGAAGCATTTGACTACTTTAAGATCTATAAAGTCGAGGTAGAAAACCAACTTGAGAGGAAAATCAAGCGGGTAAGGTCGATCGTGGGGAGAGTATTTTCAAATGAGTTTACTTCATTTTGTGAGGAACATGGAATTATTCATGAGAGGACGCCTCCTATTCTCCTGAATCAAACGGGTTGCCGAAAGAAAGAACCGCACTCTAACCGATTTGGTTAACGCCATGTTAGACATCGGGACTTTCTAAGGAATGGTGAGGTGAGGCTATATTGACCGCGTGTCATGTCACGAATAGAGTTCCTACAAAGAACAAAGAAGTAACACCATTCGAGGAATGGGCAAAGAAGAAGTTGACTCTCTCATACTTACGCACCTGGGGATGTTTGGCCAAAGTTAACGTGCCAATTGTCAAGAAGCGTAAACTTGGACCAAAAACCATAGATTGTGTATTTCTTGGTTATGCTATGCACGCGTGGGTTATAGGTTCTTAATTATAAAATCGGAGTACCGACGTGCGTGTTGGTACAATCATAGAGTCCAGAGATGCTACATTTTTGAGAATGAATTTCCTATGAAATGTGATGTACCTAGCTCATCTAGTCAAGAACCTATAATTTCCCTTGATTCTTTTGTGCCGATAGAACATGTTGAGCAACGCCTATGGAAAATCACCGAGGAGGATAATAATGAAGTTACTCGAAAGAGTAAGAGACAGAGGATTGCAAAATCTTTTGGTGATGATTTCATTGTATACCTCATAGATGACACTCCAAGAACCATTGAAGAGGCATATTCTTCTCCTATGACGACTCTTGGAAGGAAGCGATGCGGAGTGAGATGGATTCTATTATGTCTAATGGAACTTGGGAGGTTGTTGACCGTCCTTATGGGTGTAAACCTCAGAGGATGTAAATGGGTTTTCAAGAAAAGCTTAGGCCGATGGTACAATTGAAAAGTACAAGGCAAGGCTTGTGGCCAAGGGTTATACTCGAAAAGAAGGCGAGGACTTCTTTGATACTTATTCACTGTTGCCCGATTGACCACAATTCAGTACTACTTGCCTTGGTCGCTTCTTATGGTCTTCTCGTTCATCAAATGGATGTTAAGACAGCTTTCCTAAATGGAGAGCTAGAGGAGGAAATTTATATGGATCGACCAGACGGGTTTGTGGTAGAAGGTCAAGAAGGAAAGGTGTGCAAGTTGTTAAAATCTTTGTATGGCCTAAAGCAAGCACCTAAGCAATGGCATGAGAAGTTCGATAGAACATTGACATCTCTGGCTTTCTTGTGAATGAAGCCGATGATGTGTGTACTATCGCTATGGTGGGGAGAAGGAGTGATCTTGTGCTTGTATGTTGATGACATATCGATTTTGGGACCAACCTCAATGTGATTGAGGAGGTCAAGGACTTTCTGTCCAAAAGTTTTGAGATGAAAGATTTGGGAGTGGGCGATGTGATTCTTAACATTAAGCTACTTGAGAGGAGGTGATGGTGGGGTTACACTTGTGCAATCCCACTATGTGGAGAAGGTCTTGAGTCGCTTTGGTTATAGTGACTGCAAGCACGCTTCTACTCCTATGATCCTAGTGTGTTATTGAGGAAAACCAAGAATAACAAGGGATCAATTGAGATACTCCCAGTTATTGGCTCATTAATGTATTTAGCTAGTGCTACGAGGCACGACATCTCATTTGTTGTGAGCAAGCTAAGCCGATTTGTTTCAAATCAGGAGATGATCATTGGCGTGCTCTTGAGAGAGTGATGCGCTATCTAAAGGCAACCATGAGTTATGGCATTCACTATCTTTGGGTACCCAAAGGTCTTGGAGGCTACGATGATTCAAATTAGATCTCGATCTTGATGAGATAAAAGCCACGAGTGGATATGTGTTCACACTTGGAGGTGGTCTTTGTTTCACGGAAGTCTTGCAAGCGCACCATCTTAACGAGGTCAACAATGGAAGCGTAACTACAGCGTTAGATACCGCCACCGTTGAGGCCGAGTGGCTTCGTGAACTCCTTATGGATTTGCCGGTGGTTGAAAAACCGATACCGCTATCACGATGAACCGTGATAATCGGTCGTAATTATCAAGGTGAACAGTTCTAAGGACAACATGAAGTCATCTAGGCATGTTAAGAGGCGGTTGAAGTCCGCCGAAAAGATGAAAAACTCGGAGTGATAGCATCGGACTATATCCGATGACTAAGAATCGCCGACCAATTTACAAAGGGTTTATCACGTAATGTGATAGATAGTGCATCGAGTGAGATGGGCACGAGACCCACGTGAGTCATACCACGGTGGTAACATGTTCTATGTGATCGGAGATCCCGTTAAGTAGAATGGTGAAACAAGTCGTTGGTTGATCGGGAGGAGAGACCTTCTGAGGCTCATTTCTTCAATGGTGCGTTCTTTCCTATTACGTATGGCGGGTTGATTTTACCTTAATGTGATCCGAGTGGCTTATTTAAAGCGAGATGTTGGCCTCTGGGACATCTTAAAAGGAACACACCTATATGAGTTCGACTGCTGGTCACAGTCTATGAGATTTGGGTGATCTCTAGATACTCATGAATAGGCTTGGAGTATGACTTATACGCTCCAACCAGAGGGGATGCTTTATGCAGCCTAGTACTAGTAAAGGAATTGGGTAAAGCTTGTTCACACAAAACTGTCAATTCAAGGCATAGTCCATTGTTCAGTTGTGGATGAGTGTAACTCCTTTCCTAAATGGATGTTCAACAACGGTCTCCATCGAAATACTAGTATATCAAACAACAATGAATCGAGAGCATTTCTCTGTGCCTTGAAATTTGGTGGGGATTGTTGGATTAATTGGGCTTGGTCCATTTAATTTAGCAATTAATCAAATGAAATTCCTAGGCACACATGGAAAAACTATTTAGTACCATATGAAGAACTGAATGGGAGTTACACCACTTTAAAAGGTGGAACGTGGTAACCCCCTTGTGAAGTTGGAGAGAGCCAATACGTGTGCTGCTCGCTCGCTGCTCGCTCGCCTCGCCACGCCACGAGCCGAGCCGAGCCGAGCCGTGTCGTCTTGTCGTGCGTGTGGTGCATGTGCGTGTGCGTGTGCGTGTGCGTGTGTGTGTGTGTGCGAGCGCGCGCAGCGTGTCGAGTGCGGGCGCGTTTTCTTTATCTATTCAAAAATCGAAACGCCCGACTCGCGATAAATGGTATTAACGATTGGTGGTCAGAATGTGCGATTACTAGTGGTTTATGGCTGCGATTACTTTCGGTAATGGCTGCGATTACTAGTGACTAATGGTTACTCGGCTCTTCGTTTTTGTTTATTACGGAGGGCTCTCTACCCCATACGGTACATAAAGATCGATTCTGCTTTTGTTGTCGCTATCTGCAATCTCGGTCCGAACCTTGCGCGAAGGCTCGGCGAGTAGGCCTCGAAACTCCGTCCGTCGAGTACCGCGCGGGTAGACGGGCGATCAAGTTTTTGGGGAGCGCATTGGCGCGACTACTCATTCTGTGACTTCGTCTTCATCCTGGTGGTGAACTGCTCGCGATACTGCACTGCGAACATCTTCCTGCATCACGCCTCGTCCTGCATCAAGCCTCGATCGACTACATCGAATAGGTCATCATGTCGACTGATGGTAACGGCGCATCCGGTGTCACCGACACTGGCCCCGCCCGAGGGTATAACCTGAACTCTTCTCTGATGTATTCATTTACGTGCTGCCGTGAATATGTTAATAGGTGATGCTGTTAGCTTGTTCATTAGCGAATATGAATACATGATTGTTGAATCACTCATGCTCTTGTATGTCATGTTATATATGCTTAATTTCTGGATTAAAATATACCGAAAATTGACTATATATCCAACATATTCATATTCGTATCCACATCTGAAAAAATATATAAAAATAAATATGACAGAGTCATTATCCATCCGTATTCAATATATTTTTACCCTACACATCATGGTGGAACACCGCAACCTCGAGGCCGTCGGGCGTCAGCCTATCCTACGGGTCCACGACACGTTCACTTGGCGATTCCTCTAACCACGCGGGCGGCAAATGCCGCAATGGCATGCTCGACCTCAACGCGCGCACGCCAAGCCTGCCACGGCGTTCTTCATGGTCTCACGTTGCGGTGGCTGTTAGCTTACGTTGCGATGGCTGTTAGCTTAGTACTTCGCACGCAAGGCTTGATCAGTCCCACACTCGCACCACGATGGCTCCGCTCGCGTATAAGGTCGATGTCCGGTCCGCGTACGGTCGCGCCCTCTAAGGCAGTAGCATGCCACACGCGTCATGGCGTGGCTTGGTCTCGTGCCATGGCTCCGTGAGAGCTGGCACGCCAAGACATGCAGGCGAACGTGCCACGCCATCTCTCTGCAATTGCAACGATGGCGACGAGAATTGAATGCACCGTCCGGGCCACTGATCCTGGGATCGATCAGTGCACTCAGCTGCTACATTTGAGAATCTTATGGATTTACTCACTGAAGTCTTGCCAGCTACTATATTTGAGAAACATGTACGTGGCATTGGCCGAGGAGACTTAGATCATTGTTGTCTCAAGAGGGAGGTTTACGGTCTTCATAAACATTTATCCTTGTGACGAAGTGTTGTGCTTTTTTTCCCTTAATTGAGTTTTATCTCATAATATTTTCTCAATTAAAGATTTTTAATAAGACAACATATGCAATAGTAAGAACGCGAGATATGGATTGCGCTACGAATAGGCTACGCTAGCACAATTTCAAAAATCTACCACATAAACAAAAAACCTTCGCTAGTAATAGATCATAGGATTACCACTAGACGTGCAGACTTATGATGAAAGTAGAGTCTATGTAGCATGTTGGTGCAGTAGTAGTCATATTAGCTGCACGTCCTCTCCTTAGCCAGCTCCTTCTGATCATCACAAGTTATGGATCGTCCTAGTGCGGAAGTTTTGCATTAACACCACCAAGGTATCCACACATATAGGACAGGAACACCACGCGTTGGAGTGCTAGCACTAGCTGCGTGGTATTGGATGAGAAAGGTGTGGTGACTAGGGTTCCGGGAATTCCTAATTCTCTATGAAACCCTATGCCACCTGTCACACCCCGAAGCAACAACTGCTAGATCCTCTATGTAAATCATACTAGTCTAGGATCAGTTAATGCACACAGAAGACAACAAATATAAATATCAACCATAATGACATTTATTCATTAACTAAATATAGGTCTGATGGCCAAAGTTTACATCCATAGCTCATAGGCCAAATTTAATTATAGTAGCGGAAGATAAAACTAAAGCGGAAGAAGCTCGACAAGCCTGCCCACAGGCCAACGATAGTAAGACGCGGCATACTCGTCCATGTCTTCGCCGTAGTCAAAGCTATCCTCTTCTGAGATGAGATAGCAAGGGTGAGTACAAACTTGTACTCCACAAGTCACACGGGAGATTGCAATATAATGATAAAGACAGCAAAAGAAGGTATATAGGGTTAGTTTGAGTGTAGAGCAGCATTTAAAGAAATACAATAAATAGATTGGATATTGCTAAATTTAATACAGTAAGCAAAAACAGTAATTTAAGCAAAGTAATATCGTTAGTGCAGGCACCGACTTCACACCAACCTAACCACAGGCATCCCACATGGACCATCTTTTCCAAAAGATCTCATATAGATTCCATCCATTCATAATCTGTGAAAAACTTTACTTAGCATGCCCATGACCGCGGGCACAACTATCCAGGATAGATTATACACTCTACAGAGATTGTACAACTTTACTCACAAGATATGATTAACTCATGATGTTGGCCACTACACGCTCCCGTAGGCGTGCAACTGAGTAATCATAACAAGACTTTTATAAAGCAAAACCTTAAACTTGGCCATGACCCCACTAAGGCTTCACCCCAATAAGGTATCCGCTAGATTAGGGTCCCCTCTTGTGCCTTGTGAGACCTCTCATGGCCTACGCCACGCTCACATTCAGTGAGATCAGGTTGGGACCTGTTAATTAATCAGTTGGGATTGTCCCATACCAACCTTATGGCAGTATGAAAAGGGTTTTGTAGCAGTAGCTCATAAACCGATTCTTAATTGACTTAGGTACTAACCACATACCCCTCGTGTCTGGCAATCAATATTGTGTCACCAAACAACAATGCATGCCAGTAAGCACCCACCACATAACTATTTGCTTAATTCTAAACCAAATTTTATATTTTGCTTTAAAATATTTCATAGACTTTCTTGACTCACCAAAGTCAAGAATACTTTTCAAAAGATTATCATTTTATATGAAAAAGGTATCACAAACCTAAAGTAATATCTATGCATGTCTAAGCATTTCCAACAAAAATTCCCTAGTCATATTAGTGTACTAACCAGATTTTTTATTGTAGGATGAAAAGGTATTCATGGATCAATGTCAAAGGAGATAATAACAAATAGGCATTAACTAAATTTAAAACTGAAATTAAAATACATTGAATAAAAATATGCATGCAGAATAATTTAAAACAACATAAATTTATTTGGCAATCTAGGATCAATATGATTAAGATGTGTGACTTGCCTTGCTCTGCACTATAATACGAGTCATGGTAGTACAATTCCTCATAATCGTCGCAATTTACACGTGAAAAGAACCCACCAAATTCAAATAAAATTCGACCGAATTAAATACATATTCAATTCAAATTTGTATTCACTACGACATTCGATTCGTATTTGTATTCAAGAATATTCAAATTCATATTCATATTAGTTTTAAAAATATGGATTCATATTCGTATTTGAGACTATTTGATTGTATCAGATCCGTTTCCATCCCTACAAATGGCCCACATGAATTTATATCACCATCCGAATTATATCCCAACTTTTTAAGCATGTGACCCTATAGGTTTCACGTACACTTGGACATGGCCCGAGTACTCCACTCGTCCACTAATCAGTAGCGCGCCCCTAGTAAGACATATCGACTCCTAAATATACGTAAAGATCGTATCGGATAAACCTCAACAAAACTTATATGCATTTTCCTTTGCCTCACGACATTGGTCAAGCTCAAGATGAGTACATGCCATCCTTGTTGGTTAGCTTGACCATTTTTCTCGATCATGTGACTTGAATTTCCAAACTACAATTAACTCTTTAATCGCAAGTAGTATAGCCATGCATATATAGAATCCAATCACTTGAGAAGCCTAGAGATATCTCTCCCACTACATGGAGGGACAAATCCTATTTTGATCGATCATACCTCAATGCATTGATCATGACAAAACCCGAAAACTATCTTTATAACTATCCAGTTATAGAGTAGCGTTTGGTAACCCCTAAGTCATCCATTATGCATCTCAAGTACGTGTGACGACCTTAAATCCAAGGACATAGCATACGCATTGTAAAAGATACTAACTGATGACATGTAAAAATGCAATGTTCTCATAGTGTCTCATGGTGGGTCGATTCAACCCCATGTTCGCTAACATGTGTCTATATTATTAGTTTGATATCTCCATATATATGACCCGAAATATCGTCATCATTCAATATATATGCTAGTCTATTCATATATGTCCTTATATGTTTCCGACTAGTGATCATTTAAGAATAATCATCGTAGAAATATAGAGTTTCACAATCAACTCACATACTTAATAATAAATATTAACGATATTATTCAAGGAATAAGATAATATATTATCCAATAAATCATGAAAATAACGAAATATAATTATTTCTATGATTGCCTATAGGGCATATTTCCAACATTATGTACTCTTTTCTTTTTACCAATTTCCTATTTGATTTTTTGAAAAGAGTTTTTAATGAGGTACGAGCATGATGTTAGATAAATGTTTAAGGAAGTGTTGTAATATTATGTATATGGATTCTTACCTAAACTCAGAGTTCTAGTAGATTATTTTATCCTTACTTCTCTTACAAGAAAGGAAACCTTTCTCCAAATAAGAGCGATAAAGTTAAAATGCTATCGGGACTACATCTTGTATGCTACTCTAATTTTCTTGTTCTTGCGTGATTTTTCGTCGGCAACACGATCTCTTCACACGACACCCTGTTTCTATCTAGGACCAGAAAGTTTGGATCTAATGTGTGCTTGGTGTAAGGCCACACACGCCCAGCCCTTCTGCATATGCCTTCCGACACACTGATGCGATGAAAGGGCCATTTTAGTGATGGCTTGGCTGTCTTTAGGCTGAACGATAGGTGTGTTCTTTTTCAGCTATTCAGCTATGTGTGGTAGATAGTTTTTTCCTCCTAAAAGAAGTATTTGTGGTAAACTAAATATTGATAAATTGATAAGTTATTTTAAAAAGTATCTTAATAAATTATTTTAAAAAATAATAAAGAAACAATTTCGTTTATTTGTTGAAGAGAACCTATTAAGACAAAGAATGCGACCCATATCTCAACCGCGTGAGAAAAAACAAGTTGGCTGTACAACTAACCGCGGACGGCATTATCCTGGGCTGTAACCCGTAAGCCGTGCGTTGCTCCGACAGGGCGCCTCAGGAGTCACGCCTGTGCAGCTTCTCAGGAGTCAATACTGTCAGACGTCCATCTAGTTTGGATTGGACTAGGCAAGAAGTTCTAAAAGTTTTTGTAATTTTTTGGACGAAGTACAAGATAAAATGACCCCATCAAACTATTGTAGATTGGCAAATGGATGCCAGTCATAACTTGAATCGAGGATGTAAATTTAAGATGAAAATATTGCCATCTAGAGCAATTTCTAGTATAGAATGTGGTAATATCTGGAACTTTTTTACTGCATGGAAGCATGGTTTCTATGTATAATTAAGGAATTATTTCAACTAGACCTGTATTTTGGTGAGAACAGTAGATGTGTCGACCCTCGAGAGTCTATTTGGAAATTGAAACGCAATAATTTCATGAGAAATAATTTCATTCAAACGATTCAAGCGTTGCACACATTTCAAATATATGGTACCAGAACGGGATCCTTAAGATTGTTATATACCACAATCGCTCCTTTGAGCTTTAGCTTTTAATTTTTGACTTCTAATTTATTAATTTTGTCTTTTCTGATTTTTTTGGTTTTTGAGAGATTTTTGTTTTTTTCTGTGTTCCTTTGTATTGTCTGTGATGGGAATAATCTGTTTTCAATATCTTTAAATTTTTTAAATTTAATTATATATCAATAAATTATTATTAATTACAGTATATCAATTACAGTACAGAATAAACTTTAAACAGTAAAAAACATGAGTCACCCTTAAAACGCCCAAATGAGATTCTTTTAAAAAAATGGCCGTTATGGTATGTTTGGAACAGCTGCTGCCTCGGGAGTAGTAGTCATCCTCTGCCGTAGGGTGGAAAAGGCCGAGGGACACAGTAAACAGAAGAGGGTAAACGACAGGCAACTGCAGCAGTAAAAGCACCGCAGCGTACTGTAGCGGTCTATTGTTTTACTGTGCTTAACTATAGTACGCGCCTGTAGCGAACCATGCCTGGCGTTCGTTCTCGATCGGACGGTTTGAAATCATGCAAAGACACCTCACTGTAGCTCGCGCCTTTCCTGTGCCCTAAGGCGTGCGAGGATACGATTCCCGGTAAAAGGAGCTCTGTCTCTCTCTCTTAAGAAAAGGAAAAAGAAAGAAAGAAGAAATGGCTAAGGATGCGGTACCGATCAGCAGTTCAGTACCCGGTTCTGTAGCTAGAGTGCGGAGTGGAGACGACATCGACCTGACGGTGACCTCGCTAGTCGCAAGCTAGATCTACTCCTGGAGCAGAAATCACCGCGCAATCAATCGGGAAGACGGAAGTAGAACGGTTCTCTGATTCAACATCAGGTAGTACCTCCTCATCGAACTTTTGCGCCTTCTTTCATTTATGTTAGGAAAGAATCCCACCTATTCCTATCCGCTATTTTCTGCAGATCTGTTCGCTGCCGAAACAAATTGGGAGATTGCTTTTGCAGCGGCGGAGCACCGAGGGCGCCGCAATGGAGCTGGTTGTCGGCGCTTCGCAGGCCACCATGAAATCCCTCCTGGGCAAGCTGGGCGACCTCCTCGCCCAGGAGTACGCTCTGCTAAGGGGCGTCCGCGGCGACATCCAGTTCATCAACGACGAGCTGGCCAGTATGCAGGCCTTCCTCATCAACCTCGGCACTACTGGCACTGACGACCACGACGCCCAGACAAAGGACTGGATGAAGCAGGTCCGTGACATCGCCTACGACATCGAAGACTGCATCGATGATTTCATCCGCCGCCTCCCCAACGATCCCCAAGGCACATGCCTTGCCGAGATTCGCATGAGGATACATGAACTGTGGACATGCAGTCCTCGCCGCGACATTGCTGAAGAGATTGCTGGCCTCAAGAACAGGGCGCAGCAGGTCGGCGAACGACGCACCAGGTATGGCGTCAAAAACCCTGAATCCGGCAGGAATAACACTGCCGCACGATCCATTGGGTTCGACGCGGCCGAGGATCAGCTGGCAACCCGTCAGCTAGTTGGTATCAAGGAACCCGTGGGGATGGACAAGGACGAGGAACTCGCCAAGTGGGTAACGAACAACGACAAGAACGGAGTGCTGTCCATCTCTGGATTCGGCGGTGTTGGGAAGACCACCATTGCCATGGCGTTGTACCGCAAGTATGGGGATCAATTTGATCGCCGTGCAATGGTCACCGTATCCCAGGGCTCTGACCTGGAGGCAATCCTCAGGAGCATACTGAGACAAGTGAAGCCGCAAGCCAACAATCATGGGCAGCTAGTTAGCAGTGGAGCCAGCTCCAAGGAACGATGTGGTTTCCTCAAAATCAAATTACGCCCAGTCATGCTGTGGTTCCAGGATCAGAAGCAGCAATGCAGCCACGGTGGAGGGAGCTCAGAGGAAAAGCTTCAAGTGGCGAGGACCCATGATAACGAGCAGCAAGACAGCAGTGGTGGTCATTATGGCGAACGTGGTAGCTTAGAGAAAAATAACCAAGTCATGCAGTGGGTCCATAGTCGCAATCTGCAAGGCCACGGTGGCAGTGACGATGGCAGTGACGATGGCAGTGCAGGCAGCTCTGAGGATAAGAACAAAGTCATGCAGCGGGTCCATAGTCGCAATCGGCAAGGCAGCAGTGGTAATGCTAGCAGCTATGATGAAAAGAACCTCATGGCATTCGTCAAAGATATTTTGGTGCATGTGATGTCATGTGCTGGTTATGGAAATCAACGTGGTAGAAGCAGTGAGCGTGATGAACTCGTCAAAGAGCTGGAGGAGCACCTGGGTAAAAATAGGTACTTCTTTTTCACTTAGGGCAAGTTCAGGTGGGGTTTTCTGCCCGTTGAGTCTTGAAAAAAAGGATGTGATTTCGAAAGTAAGATGGCATGAACAAAATTGAACATGGGCCATTCGATGGATTGACCAGATTATTAGAAATAAATTATGTAACAAAGTGAGGGATATAGCAAAGAACACAACTACAGTAGTATATATGATGTAAGTGACCCTTTGTATGTTTGGGACCCGTTGTTCAGGTTTATTGCCCTTGTCAGTAAGAATGACTTGTTTTCAGGACCCTTATCCCAAATCCCAGTGTCCTCCCACCTTCTTTTAGGACCTACTAGGGACAAATTGATCATTTCACACACAAATAACAGCAGAGGATATAAGGGGAGGAAAGGAACACTTCGAAGTAATTGCAATGTAAGAATCATAGTTAATTAGAATGAAATGGAGCTTTTAAACTAGCCACACTATGAAATTACCGTCTTGTTTTGACTTCAAATTTAAAGCCAATTTATGTGTGATACAATAGATAAGCCTGGATAAGTGCTTTTCTTTCTTTATAAGTGGATAAGTGTGTTTCTGTTGTGGGTAAATGTGTTTGTATTGCTGATCCATTTCCCTTTCCTTTCCTTTTGTGTTTCCTTGCCAGATACTTCCTCTTAATTGATGACATATGGTCTGCGACGACGTGGCAGAACATTAAAAAATATTTGCCGCCAGGAAAAAGTGGCAGTAAAATTATAGTTACTACAAGATTTCAAGCTGTTGCTACAGCATGCAACCAAGACCAGAAAATGGATAAGGTCCATGCAGTTGAAGCTCTTGGCAATAAAGAAGCTGCAAGGTTATTTGAGGAAGTTGTGTCTGAATCCAGAAGTACCAAAGCTGGTCAAAGGAAAAAATTTGACAAAGCTCCGGACAGAATATGGGAGATGTGCGGGGGTCTGCCTTTGGCCATCGTTACAATGGCTGGTCATGTAGCCTGCAACCCACACAACCCTCGGAAGAAATGGAATGAGGTTTGCAAATCTCTATTTCCAGAGATGTCAGATACTCGTTTCAAAAAAGACAAGTCAGATACTCTTACCCCGGAAGGGGTTACAAAGATTCTTAATTATTGCTATAATGATTTGCCTGCTGATATCAATGTTAAGGAGATAGAGTTGTATTAGGATAGTTTGGATTCTATTCCATATATGCCTTATCTTTATATGGTATATCCACATATGTTAAGGAGATAGAGTTGTATTAGGATAGTTTGGATTCTATTTTATATATGCCTTATCTCTATATGGCATATCCACATGTACTCTCCTATATATATGACCTTTTGGGTCTCATATCAATACACACACAATATTTATAACATGGTATCAGAGCCTAGGTTCCATACCTAACTTCCGTTCGTCTTTCGCTGTCATCGCCCCCGGGAGAATCCATCTCTCCTGGGGGCGGCCATCTTCTCGCCAACGGCCAGACTCAAAGGCTTCTGTGCACGCGCGCTGCAACTCCGTGGTCACCCATCTCACGTTCATCTTGCGCTCCCGCCGCGCCAACTCGTGCTTCACCTGCTTCACGACGCTGTCGGCTTCCGCGCGGCGGCATGTGCGTGATGGACACGGCGGCCGGCCTCGACAACGCCCAGGGTCCCAGCGGCAGCGGGGTCATCAGCCGACGACGGCGCCGCCGCGGCTTCGCGAAGAGCATGGACAGGCCGCCGCCCGGTCCGGGCTCTCCTCGCGAGTTGCTCAGGCTCGTCGCCAGCGAGGACGCGCCCGACATCGGCATGTGCGCTCCGGCGCCGGCGGATCGCGTAGTGTACCCACCCGCGGCTCTGCTGCACGCCGATCGCACGCCACTCGTTCTCCGAGAGGAGGCGATTCTTGGGAGGAGCTTGGCGACCTCGGGCGGGAGGACGACGTGCCTGTACTCGTAGGTGTCGTCGAAGTACTTCTCGGAGTACTGGATCTGGCCATCCCATCTCCTCCCGCCACTCTTCGTTTCGGCTGCTTCACAACCAACCGCGTCCCCTCCGCTCCAAGGTTTTGTGAGAAGCTGATCAAGAAGTGGTGGTGAACATGCTCCTGCGTTGGTATTCGGGAGGTGCATGCGTGGTTGAATTGATCGGATCGATCACGCGTCGCTCCATGCGGTGAACATCAACATCTACGTGGTCGTTTCCGGTCGCTCCATGGCCTCGGGACGCTGTTCGGCGCCATCCAGCTGATCCTGTACGCCTCGACCTTCGCCGCGGGCACGCGCACTGCAGGCCGTCCTGCTCCGCCGTCGCCGCGTCTTCAGTTTCATTTTTCAGTTCGTTTGCGTCTTCGTTTTAAATCAGTCTACAAGTTATTTTTCTCATGAGTCTTCCGTTGTGTCCATCTAAAATCCGTAGTTTCTAATTTCTAGTTCGTCCAAGCCGTGCGAGTCCACAAATTTATTGTCATGTCAGCAGCCGCATTAAGGCCGTCGCACTTCTTCTGCACTGCGCCTCCGTTGCGCTTCTTGTGCTCTGCGCCGACTCGCCGTCTCGGGTTTCGATCTGCACCGTCATGCTTCTATCTATTCTTCTTCGGCTTGATTTGACAGTTTATTCCAAGGCTGCACGCAACGACGACATCATCAAGACTCGGACTTCGGATTATCTTATTTTAATGTCAACCTCTTTTTCAAATGCAATGCTATTGCATACGCTTTGCATTTGAGGGGGGGTGTTAAGGAGATAGAGTTGTATTAGGATAGTTTGGATTCTATTCCATATATGCCTTATCTCTATATGGCATATCCACATGTGTTAAGGAGATAGAGTTGTATTAGGATAGTTTGGATTCTATTTCATATATGTCTTATCTCTATATGGCATATCCACATGTACTCTCCTATATATATGACCCTTTGGGTCTCATATCAATACACACACAATATTCATAACAATCAAGACATGCTCACTCTATTTAAGTATACTTCCAAAAGGTTGCAAAATTAGCAGGAAGCGTTTGACAAGGCGATGGGTAGCGGAAGGTTTTGTCAGCGAGAAGCAGGGGTTGAGTGCGGAGGATGTTGCAGAGGCATATTTTAATCATCTCATAAGAAGGAAGATAATACGACCTGTGGAGCACAGCAGCAATGGACAGGTGAAGACCTGTCAGGTTCACGACATGGTTTTGGAATACATCGTATCCAAGTCAAGTGAAGAGAATTTCACAACTGTGATTGGTGGCCATTGGCTCGTGCCCATGCACAGCAACAAAGTCCGGCAGTTATCCCTCCAAAATATTGATTCCAACCATGCAAAAGCAGTGGAGAAGATGAACTTGTCTCACCTTCGCTCGCTGACCGTCTTTGGAAGCTTGAACCAACTTCCTTCCCATTCATTTAAGATTGGATTAGTACAAGTGCTCGACCTTGAAGGCTGCACAGGTTTCAAAGAGAAACATGTCAAGGACATAAGTAAAATGCTACTTCTGAAATATTTGAGCCTCCGAAGAACAGACATTGACAAAATTCCCTCAAACATTGAAAAACTCCAGTATTTAGAGACTCTGGACATAAGGGAGACAAATGTGCAGCAGCTTCCTAGATCTGTAGGCCAGCTCGATCGGATGAGTAACATACTTGGTGGAGACAAAATGACACGAAAAGCATTGAAGTTGCCTGAAGAGATAAAGAAGGAGACCATGAGAGCCCTACGCATACTGACGGGGATTGAGATCTTCGAGGGATCAACAGTTCTAGCAAACCTTCACAATTTTACTGGGCTGAAAAAGCTTGTCATTTACAAGCTTGGACTCGAGAAAGACAAGACCTTTCAAGATCTACTCTCTGCTATCCAGTACCTCGGCGGCTACTCTCTACAGAGTCTCACCATTGATGACGAGTGCTCTGGCTTCCTCGCTTTGCTAGGTTCTATATCGACGCCTCCCAAATATCTCCATGCGCTTGAGCTATCTGGTAGGTTGCTTAAGCTCCCCGACTGGATTGGTTTTCTCAATGATCTGAACAAGTTAACCCTTTCGGTGACAGCTTTGCAGACAGACACTTTTGAGCTCCTTCACAATTTATCTCGCCTGTTTTCTCTCACATTTTCACTGAGCTCAGAAAAGCACCATACAGATCTAGTTGCCATTCTCGAGGAGAACAAATCATACTCTGATGGGGTGATTGTCGTACTGAAAGATGGGTTCCGAAGTCTTAAGCTGCTCCGCTTCTCTGCTCCTATTTTGCCATTACTGAGTCTTTCAGAAAATGCAATGCCGAAGCTCGAAAGGCTTGAGCTGAGGTTCAGAATGTTGGAAGGCCTCTTTGGCATGGACAACCTCAAAAGTCTGCAAGAGGTGCACCTTGTTATGAATATTATGTGTGTATTGATATGAGACCCAAAGGGTCATATATATAAGAGTACAAGAGAGGATATACTACCATATAGAGATAAGACATATATGGAATAACAATCCTACTCTATCTCTAATACCTTATCTCTAATACCCTTAACACCCCCCCTCAAATGCAAGGCGTATGCAATAGCATTGCATTTGAAAAGGGTTAATACCAAAACAAGATAAATTAAACCGAGTCTTGATGATGTCGTGCGTTGCGTGCGATCTTGGAATAAACTCACAAATCAAGTCAAGAGAAATAGATAGAAGCATGACGCAGATGCTCGAGACGGCGGCGGCGGCGCAATGCACAAGAAGCGCAACGGAGGCGCAGCGTAAGAAGCGGCGGCGTTAAAAGCTCGTCAAGACGGCGGCGACGGCGGCGACGCAGTGCACAAGAAGCGCAACAGAGGCGCAGTGCAGAAGAAGCGCGGCGGCGTTACAAGCTCGTCAAAGAATAGAGCGGCGGCTGCTGCCATGCAAAATAAAATTCCTATACTTTTATGACTGACAATAAATTTGTGGACTCGCACGGCTTGGACGAACTAGAGATTAGAGACTACGGATTTGGATGGACGCAACGGAAGACTCACGAGGAAAATAACTAACTCAAAGACTGACTCAAAAGCTAACAACTGAAAATAGCAACACCTTAAAATCCCTTTCTCTGGTGGAGCAGAGGCAAAGACTGGGAACATTGCTGGGACAGATGAGAGCCCAATGGTTGCATCCATCCTGTTGTACGACCTCAAGGGCACAAAGGATTTGAATCACCAACTTCTCTTTCATCAAGCCACCAGTCCTGAAAAGTCCAGCACTCTCCAGAGCCATGAGAGCGTTCGCAGTCATGTGGGGAACGCGATGGTTGAGAGCACCCTGCTTGTCTTCTTGGCCTCCCGTGATTAGACAACGACGACGATGGCGGCCAGCCCTCCGCCGTAGATGACGGAGGTGACGGAGGCGGCCTAGGCCGAGGCCGAGCGGGCGCCGAGGAGAAGCCGCGGCCGCCGGGATGCGCTGCCGGTGAGGAGGAGGAGGCCGTGCGGTGAGGAGGGAAGGCCGGCGGGCGACCGAGCGGCGGCGGCGGCGGAGCGGCCGGAGGCGGAGGTGCCCCAGTGGCGGCGAGCGGGCGGCCGGAGCGCGGCGACGGCGTGGCGAGGCGAGCGCAAGCAGCAGCAGAGGGACCAGCGTCCGGATCCGGCGGCGGAGTGTCGCTACTGAGCGGAAGAGCTCGCCAACGGGCATGGTCGCCGTGACCTCGAGTTCCGCACCTCCTACCCCAAGCACGCGCGCGAAGCGGCAGCAGACGGCCGGCAGGGCCGGCGGCCGGTGATTCGCGCCGGATGACGAGGGCGGTGATAGGCGCAGCTTTTGGTGCCTGTGGGCGTCGGCGACGATATACAGAGTCAATGACAAGGCAGGTGAGGCTACCAACCTGATTGTAGATGATCTAATAAGTGCAGCAAGGGGATATGCCAACAAGCCAAGAGTAATCCGTGATGAGTATTATGACCGAATGAAATGACAACACGATGATTGCATTATTCCGGTCCACTTCAAATTAACGGAGCTTGTTACTACATCTTAATTCATAGATTTTCTTATCGCTTGTAGTAGTGTACTTAAATAACGAAGGACCCGTATAAGGCAACATTAAATTGTGGTATTTCTATTATGTTTTGGATGCGTCTAGGTACTATCCGGATGTTTTCTTTCGAATAGTCATCTAGATTTGAGATTGTTGGTTATCAATACTCTTATGTTTTTGCATTATTTTATGTGGGTATCATTCTGCCAGCTGTGCGGCTGCATTAGCATAACGAGATACGATCTTTTGAGTGTCTTTTTTTTGTGTTCTTTTCTAGTGCTGGCTGAAATCTAAGAGAACTACTTAATTTGTATATTTACCTACTGAAAACGGCCTCTTAATATTCTCCCCCGGCTGAAAATACCCTTTCCTTTGTTAAAAACAAGGCATTCACATGGCCCACTACACAGAAATGCGAATTCGAAACCTCGTATCCAGTCTAAAAGTTATAAAAAAAATTGAATAGCTTACTTGGCTATGGCTAGATATTAGAATCCCATAACGAATCAAACTCTAGTTTTTCCCATGAACACAGTTGTATTATTAGACATTAAGATAATGTATTGCAGCATTTAGCTGCGAGGTCTGCAGTTGTGTGCAGGATTTACGGCTAGTTTGCAAATACAAGCAGGACAAGCCGTCAACGATTTTCTGCTCAACTGGTGTTGCTTTGCCCAGCTGTCGACGACTAGACGTACTCTGTCTAGCTAGCGTAGAGATGGGAATGGGCTAATATCAAAGTGGATCTAACACACAAACGATTTACTGTTGGACTTGATAAAGAATAAAAAGTAGAACAGGTTTGATGCAGTGCACGACGTATATGAAGCAGAGCAGCAAGCGGTCACGCAGATATACGCTGCATAGAAACTTTATTGCCTCCCCTGTGCAGATCTTTACGGCAGTAATGGCTCAGAGATACCACTCCCCTTCTTCATGATGTACGCTGGGAAGAAGAATCGACGAGATTCAGACGGTGCAACAAAACAGCACAAGTTCGCAGGAGAAAAGAAATGAAGACAGTGAGATTCTTCACCATATACTCTGGACGTCTCTAGGTATATACATATAGACAGACTGTGAACTGATATGATTAAACAACCGTTTACCCACTGATAACTGACATATTTAACTAGTTATTTACCCACTGTTAACTACCTGCTATCAAAACCCAATGAAGCCTCAAATTCAAACGTTTGAATTTCATTCAAACAGATAGAGAGAGAGTGTGTGTATACGGTTCAGCAAAAATATAGATAGATTTAATCTGCCAAGTGACGCGCCAGGTCATAGCACGGTCGTGCGTGACAAGTCACAAGTCATGCGATTTTTTACATGAAAATGCGTGAATACACACGCACACGTGCGTGCACATGGGTGTGATTACTCAAAGTTCTTCTTGTGCCATCCTCATCTATACATTACATGATTCAAGAAATGACAAGAGCTCCACCTTATAAATTGATCTACTCCATCTTGTCTTAACGATATGATACTAAACCATGCATGATTTAGAATTAAAGGAAATAAGCTTCACTCATATATGCCTATTTCTAACATAGAACCCTTACTTCTAGCATGATCTCAGTTAGGAAAGTGCTTTCAGATTTTGAAGAGAGCTTCATTACTTATTTTGTTTGGCATTTGGTTTGCAGATCAGCAAAAGGCGCCTGAGTTGTGTGCATTGTACCCTAGTCACTTTACCTTTATGTAATACACACATCAATTACAAAGTTTCCAAATGAACATTTTCTACCTGTCAAACAGGGTGAATAGCTCAAATATCATTTCTTCTTGTTAAATACTTTAATTATTATTCATTGATTAATTAAACGGATTGATTTGGTCATATATAAAAAAACTCTGTTGCCATTGAAATAATTCTATATATGCTTGATTGAATAGTTTATTAACTTTCACACAAGCTTTTAGTTGAAGAATAAGTTACATATTTAATCATCAGTTGTACATATTAACAAAGCTATGCATTATTCTATCCTTTTGATATTATATTATGTATTATTACACATGGTTGATTGGATAATCATTTATATCTTGTGACAAAATATATTTTTTGTAACCTCTTATACAACTCAGTTTTAATGATGTATCAAACTATTCAATTTTTTTATGATATATATCTTTTTGAATGAATTTTTAATATGATGATTTTAAAAATCAATAAAATTCCATTTGGAAATTAAGTTTATAAGTTTCATAAATAACTTCGTGCTTATTATAAAAAATGTAAACAATCTTTTATTAGTGTCTATGTTTGTTTTGCATTTTTTTGTTGGTGCCATCACTTTTTTCTTCGTACCCACTAACTATAGCTTTCAGTCTCTGTAGATGATGATTGTTCCCTTACCTATCTATCTATCTATCTATCTATCTATCTATGTATATGTATATCTAAAATTACTATTTTGTGTACATGTGTAGAATACGCGCTGAAAAGTTACTGTTGTGTGTGTGAAGTTACTACTAAACATGCTACACAACTGGTAGTAGTTTTACATATATTTGATAGTAACTTCACTTATGCACGACAGTAATTTTTCAGTGCATATAGTGCACGTAGGCGTAGAATAGCGCTATGGAATTACTATTCTGCACATAGGTGTAAAATGCACGCCAGAAAGTTACTGTCGTGTGTGAGTGAAATTATTGCCAAAAACATATAGAGTTATTGTCAGTTGTAACACTACATAAATAGCAGTAACTCTATATATATTTGACATTAACTTCACTCATAAATGACGGTAACTTTTCAATGTGCACAATGTGCGCAGGCGCAGAATAGCACAACTGATGAGGACATCCCTTCCATGGATACAACTCATCTGCAGCATGTGTTGCAAGGACCACTTACTCGAGCTCGTGCTTGTCAACTTAATTACCAGGTGAATTCATTCCTTGGTTCATATGTTACTGAGAATAGACCGCTACCTAATGCAAGTGATTTAATTGTGCTTAGGAACCTGGGAAAGGACGAAGGAAAGGGACGTGGACTCATGGACATGCATGAAAGGAATAATGGAGGTCACCACGTCACTTTGGGACCAAGTCAAGCAAGAATCCGAGTTGGACACGTTTTGAAATCAGATTCGGACTGCTGCAATGATACCAAGTTCAAACGGGCATAACTTCCTCATACGGACTCCGTTTGGGACGTTTTTGTACTTCATGGAAAGCTTATGAAGTCTACTTTCCAACGGATCCAATCTCATCTTCAAATTCCATCTGAGCCGGCCGCAATCATCAAAAGAGTCCACGTTAATTTCTGAGTCCGAGTCAAAAAAGGTGCTGCGCCACCACCACTTGGGCCCATGGGCCTTGTAACCCTAGGGCGTGTACTTGGACGCCACCCCTGGTCGTTCTCCCTATAAAGGAGCCGCCGCCTCAGTTGCTAGGACTTGGATTTCGTTGAGTTTAGATTTAGCCATTGTGCAAACTTTGTTCTTCAGTTGTGTCGGACGACCACCTGTCAAGACAGTTTCAAGATTCCATCTTTGTTATTCGCAATACAATTTATGCTTCATTTATATTCGCAATATCAGATTGCCTATGTCTTATTCTTGCTAGTTCTTTGATTGCTCGCAGGGATTGAACTTCGTGTTCAGGTTGATCACGCCTCCAGCGAGGTCAATAACACTTCGGAGTTGGTTCGGCGATTGCTATGGCGTAAACGTCGTCGTACTGTTGTAGTCGGATCGTGAGAGTCACCTTCACTAAAATCGATAGTTATCAATCTCATCGAAAGATCGGACACCTCGTCTACATCAACAACCATATACACATATGTTTTGATCTTTGCATATGGAACATTTCTTTTACAATACACAAATATCTCTTCCAAGCAACAAAATATCTGGTATCGAAGTAAATCCTATAAAAGAAAGCATCCCAAGTAAAAGTATCTTCTCGTACCAGGCCCAAAAGTATATTTAATTGTGGAAGTGCCAAGGTTCTCATAGAAATACCTACTTACCACTTGCCACTAGAGTAGCTCATGTTTCGACCTGTCATCGTGGTCTGCTCGAGCCAGACTGGGCCTAGAGTGGCCCGGCTTGAGGTTGTTAGCATTGTGGCCGAAGAGTCAGGTATGGCCGAGCTCAATTTCTTAGCACATCTTGGTCCCTGCTCAAACCCGCAAAAGATGACGATACTCGTAGCCGGTGAAGTTTCAATCGAGCAGCCTAATTGCCTGCTTTTAGCCCATACACAACGGTGGAAATGGGCCAGAAAGACTAGGCGGCCGTACAACTACAAGAAAACACTTGGCGTTCGAGCTAGCACTGAATGCATTCCAGGTTTCCGGTGAAATCTCCAGGTTTGCACTCAGCTTTCAGTAATTGCAAGGAAACTCTTGCAATTTTGCAACATAACTCCCTAAGCCGCGAGTAAACGCGTCGTAGTTCTGGCCATTTTACAAATAGAACCTCAACACCTTCCGTAATCACAAAATAATCGTCTGTCTTATTTCCACTGCAAACGCCCTGGTTTCACGTCCACCGTGTTGCGCGCTTGCGCCTGTGCTACAGTAAACAGTAGCGGCACGGACTAGTACTACGTAATAAGTATCATTTAAAAAGAGTAGATCCGACTTAAATTGCTAATACTACTGCTTCAATTTGTCCTGTAACACCGAAGAGGCAGAGATCATTTAAAAGAGTGGTTGGATCGAAATGGTTGGCCCTGACCAACAGAAGCCGAGCAGGCAAGTGAGTCATCCATGGGCCTGTTCTTCATGCCGTAAACCGGTCGACTTTTGGCAGCCGCTATAGTATCTAACTTTTAAACGGAGTATTTTCTTAAGACGGGGTCTACAAGTTAAATGTAGTACATGTTAAAAGTTTAACATCTGTACCAGCTAAAATCGTAAGTGAGTATCGATCTCTTCGTGATCTGTACCGTAAACAGTCAAAATTCAAAAATTTCAGCCAAAAATCATAAGCCGCAGCCAAAAAGAACAGGATCCATGTCGGTCAACTGTGGTGGGGGCGCTTCCATCCAGTTTATGGTTGTGACTCTTGTCTGTTAAATGAAATTATACTGTAATAACTATTAACTTTTTAAATTAATTAATTAAAAAATAAAGAAAAATAATAAAAAAATATTGTTATATCTTCACTGATAATACAAAGAAAAAAGAAAAAATATACAAAAAGCAAAAAAGTTGAAAAAGGCTAAAATTAAGATGTTGACGTGCACCAAACGGTTTCTGGTTTATGAAGATCGGAAGCCAGAAGAAGGCAGAAACCGAAACCACTTACAGCGGATCCTAACACATGCATATTCACACTTGACCTTTACCAGAATTAACAACGGAGTATGTATACGTATGCTCTAGTTGTACGATCATACTTGAAGTTTTGCAGCCTTCAGTACAGCACTCGAGGCGCTAGGACATTGGAGAGCAACAAATTGAAACATCGTTTTTATTTAAACATGGAACAAAGGAGATTGTAACCGTTGAATTGGCTTTGTAGTTCGCAAGTAGATCGAACAGTCGGTAAATGGTAAATTAAATTAGGCCAGATCTCACACCGAATCTCTTTTCGGAATTGACTCTGCAAAAGAAAGAAAAAAAGACTTGGTAAAGCCACGCGAGATGTTGGCAGATGGATCATTCAATGACACTTGAATGCCATTGTTGGTTGTGTTAAGTATGGAGTACTCGTACGAAGACTTAGCCCTGGGACAGGAAGGAGACATGTCAAATCATGACCACATCAGAGTTGCTGAGTGATAATTATGAACTATGGAACAGAAGAAAGCTGCCGGAGAGGACAGGAGAGGTGGACGCGCTCGCCCCTCCTCCACATCCGTGCAGTACTATTGCAATTCGGTTCTCACCGGTTTGCAAAATAACGTTCCAAGTTTGTAGTAGAGCTCAACATTTTTGCAGGTCTTTCCGTAATTAGAAAAAATCTTAGTCACCAAGAGCCTAATACCACTCAACGACATATCAATATCGTTTGGAAATAGTAGCTCAGCTGACTTGGGAGTACGTACAGCCAGGGGCGGATCCACAGGGTATGCCGAGTGGGCCACGGCATACCCTGGGCAGGGCCGCAGGGGCGGAGCCCCGATCCCAACCGCCTCCCTAAAATCCTCGATCCCAGCCGCCTCCCTCGCCTCCTCCTCGCGCTCGCGGCCTCCTGCCGCCCTCCGCCTCCTCCTCCGGCTCCGCCTCCTCCAGTCCTCCTTGCGACCTCCGCCGCCGCCCTCGTCGCCTCCTCCGGCTCAGCCTCCTTCTCCGCCCTCCGGCTCCGCCCTCGCCTCCTCTGGCTCTGTCTCCTCTCGCGGCCTCCGCCTCCTCCAGTCCTCCTCGCGGCCTCCGCCGTCGCCCTCGTCGCCTCCTCAGGTCCTTCGCCTCCTCCGCCGCCTCGTCGCCTCCTCGGCTCGGCCTCCTCCTCCGCCTCGGCTCCGCCCGCCTCCTCCTCGTGGTCTCCTCCTCGGCTCCGCCTTCTCTCGGCCTCCCTCCTCCTCAGCTCGGCCTCCACGCCCTCGCCTCCTCCTCCGGCTCCGCCTCCTCCTCCATGCCTCCGCCGCCCTCGCCTCATTTCCGATTATTGGTTATAGGTCACAAATTGTAATGTAGAAGATGGATTTGGCAACCATCATGTGTCAGATGCCATTGGTTTCTTGCTGAGGATTTGTGCACGACAATAGGACTATTATTTGTGACCTTGATCATGCAGTTCCTATTATTCTTGGAGCTGTCTGCAGAGACCTAACATTTGGTCAAGGTAATTAATTACTTATTTCAAACTGCATGTGATAGCTTTTGTACCATGTTCCAATAGGAATGGTTGAAACCATATCGCATTTTGCTTTCTGGGGACTTCTTGAGACATCGGATCACGACCAATGGGTCGGTTTCTCAATTTTCCAAGGAGAAGGTATTGGAAATGATATGCTACATTAATAGTTGGATGTTTCTTATCACTATTGCTTGCTAAGGACATTTTTATAGTAAATTCTGTCATTTGGTCTAATTCTTTCCAAGAGCACATATGGGAACATACACAAGTACTAAGAGATGGCTCTTTATGTAATTTCTACAGCTTGATAAGCTTGTCTCTGAAGGTACTTTGCACCATGATGTTGTACGCTTTCATTACTATATCCAATACCACTACATATCAAGTAAGTATTGGCTGTTGTCATTGTCATTCTGACTTGTTCAATTGCTCTTAGTCAGGTTTGCTTCTGTATCCATTAAACAAACTAAAAGGGCCAGAGAAAACCTCTAGAGTAGTTTTTCTGACTTGTTCCTACGTTGAATTTCAGGAGGAGCTTCTAGGTGAAGGCCTATGGGATTTTGATCGAATGACTAATGAGCCGCCCATATATTCGTCAGGAAATGCTGGAGGTTGCCCTGCTTAAAATGATGTCCCAGATTTTTTTTTCAGTACAAGATCAGGGCACTAGCATGATGTTTCTATTCTGTTTCAGGAGAAGTTTGGATCTTTTTGGACTATTATTGCAACCAACTTTCTAAATGAGTATCAGAAGCAATGCTATGAGGTAATGCAATCAATTTATTCTCCTTTCATATTAGTTGTGTTAGAATAGAAATTCCTTTGTATTTCTTTATATGTGTATAGCATATTCTCTTGTAATATCATCTTGTACTATTAGTATGATATTTGAACTATTTATATTGTAATTTGTGCAAGGTTCCAACTTAATCCTTGAATTTAAGACTTATCATATTATTTAGTGCCTGTATACCGAATTATGGTGCAAATTTTACAATTATTTATCGAATTGGCAAATGATTTTACCCAATTGCATATAAAAATTTTGGTGCGGCATACCCTTTGGTAAAATCCTGGGTCCGCCACTGCGTACAGCTGTAGCTCTCTCCTCTTGTAGCCGGGCTCCCGAGCCACTGCCGGCCGAGCGCAAGGAGGAGGAAAGAAGCCGAGCTAAAGAGGAAAGAAAGAGAAAAGAAGAGACAAAAGAAATAAAAATTAAGAGGAGAGGGAGAAGGAGAAGAGAAGGTCCACCTATTTCTGGGAGGAGTGATTCGTCCGTAAGGTAAAAATTTTCTATCTTTTAGTATATATTTTTGTAGTAAGTAAATAGTTTATTTATTGTAAAGAATAGTATAACTAACATCTGTAGAAAGTTATAGTTACAGAAAAATAATATAATTTTGGTTAGATGGCTAGAAAGAAAAGCAAAAAGAGAGGAGAAAGGAAAGGGAGGAGAAATGTGTATATAATTAATTTATTTCGTTGCGTATATTTAACTGTGAGGATCCCGTGGCATGTTAGAGTACTGTGAAAAATTTTGGTAGTCACGTTAAAATGCAAATATTAGTAGGCAACATTTATGATTATTTAGGAATGTCGTAAGTATATTGAAAATTCACGTGTACCGTTAAAACTACTATATTACCATTTAAATCATTATGTTGCATACTTAATTACTTAATTAATTTTATCAGTGTCATGTAAATTCTTCAAACCTATTAGAAATTATTTAGAGTAGAAAAGAGGTCAAGGAGAGAGAGAAGAGTGGCGTTGATTTGTGTCGAAGCAGATAGGAAGTTGATGCGTATTGGTGCAGTGGAAAGAGAGCAGTGTCGGTGTGAATGAGGAGAAGTTGAGACCGATAAAGGGGAAGAGAAAGAGTGGGCCGGTAGTGAGCCAAGACTAATGGGCTGGTGTAGCATAATATATGTCCCATAAATTAAAATGGAATCTTTTAATTTGGAGAAATGAAAGAAAAAATAATGCAAGAATGTTTCCACGAGCAATGGAAGGATTACGCTATGAGCGAAAATTAACTGATATTAAGAGGCTTGCACGTTCATTGTGGCCTCTACCTTATAGAATGAACAACGCCTAACTGATATTGGTTTTGCAAAGATGGCATTTTATCTGAACTGTTTTCAGGTAGAATTTTAGGACTTTAGGATTTGAGTCATGGATTTAGTTAGGTTGACCTAAACCATTGGATTAAGTTTGCATGATATATGTCTTTGTTAATGTGGGTCAAGTTGTGAAGAACTTGTACCTAGAAATGATTTCTTTGTGTTTGGAGGTGCAGGGTCGCTTGGAGTCAATCGTGATCAATGGCGATACTCGGGGCTAAATTCATGGAGGAGCTAAGGCCCAAAATGGTCGAGAATGCTAGGTAAGACAGTGAGCTCAAGCATGGCACGAGAAAGGTAGGAATGTTGAAGGCGAGTTCGAACGGTGGGATGGCATCAGGTGGCTTGCACAGGCCAAGTGAGCCGTGATTCGATGGAACCGGGACGGGAGAGACTTGGTGACGTGTGGCAAGACTCACATAAGGAAATGAAGCTAGCTATATAACACTAAAGTACTGAACTAAAGCAAGAAGCAACTACAACATTACTAGATTTCCCTATGGTTAGCCTTCAGGAACCTCAAATGATAAATATTTGCTTTGTTCTCTATCAAGAACAACAATCAGGTACCAATGTGCCACATATACACTGGTATTTTGGTAATCATACACCTATACATGATTTGTATAATAAAGAGTAAAGACAATCCATGTCCTTCAAAAAGGAATTAGCACCTGATGAATCACTTTCACTCCTGTGCCTTCCTAGCTATGGGCAACATTGAACCAAATACAAAATAATTAAATAAATCAAAGGCTAACTTCTAAGCTCTACTAACTCAATAACCCTAGTTGATATCTCATTTTAGTCTTCAGATTTGAGAACTGAGAACAGAGCTATACTAGTACACTGAGTCATTGTGTCACTGATAGCCCCGTCCCTCGTATTTCAGATTTGACTCATTTGCGAATAGAGTTACACTACACATAGTTATATTTGAGAATAAACATAGGCCATGCCAATGCCTGTTGCCTGTTGGGCCTAATGGAGTAATGGGCTGCTAGGAGTATGTATTGTGTATAGAAGTATATGTAGTATATACTTTGTATATTAAGGGTATATCTCAGATTTTTTGGTAAAAATTTTAGAGGTGCAACTGTACCCCCATGCATATACTCTCGCTCCACCACTATGAGAAGCTGCAATAATTTTGATGGAGCTAAATGGCTGTTCGTATTGGTTTCTGTTTCTATTTTTGGTTTGGAGAAGCTAAAAATCAATATAAACATTTGATTTCTCAAAAACTTCTTCACTCTTCTCGCTTTCGTCTCGCTCTGAAAACAAAGCAGGAGTTACGGACGTATCACATATCCTACTCCTCTTATTTATGTCCCCCACATATCTCTTTCTCACTTTTTCTACTGCTTATGTCTTTATTTTAAAAATTACTTCTTTCCACTACTGTTATTTATTTTTGGACAAAAAAAAACCGTAACGAATATAAACGTCCACTAAGACGAGCGACCGGATCCAATAAGCAATGGGGAACTAGATGCAAAGGCATGGAAGCAAATTACTGGGAGGTCCAAAAAGCTAGCACTGAGGTCTGTTTTCCCAAGGCCATTGATCCTTATCCAGATTTGCGCTGTGGGCCCAAGGCAATGGTGTATATCTCCTGTATTCAACCTTTTCCAATCGTATACGTATATTTTAGAGACGAAATGTCCCATCATTTGTGGGCCCAACTGCATGTGAGAAGAGAGATAGAGAGAAGGTGAGGGAATCTGCTTTGCTCAGAGAAAAGGAGAGAGAGAGACGGAGGAGGAAGCTTCCGTTAAAAAAATTGAAAAAGAGACCGAGGTCAGGTGGGGGAGAAAGCATTGCATGCGTGAACAGTGGATTCGTATCCTCTGACATCTAAGGATTGATTTGACAGAATTAACCCGCGATGATGCTGTAACACTTACTTTATATTAAGGCTATGTTTTGAATATGGTATGTGATTTTTGAACTGTTAATACGAGAGATTACAGAGTAATAGAAATTTATGTGTGATTTTATCGATATAAATGAAGTCAGTACAGTATGTACTATAATTAATTAGTAGACTATATCTTAAAAAGATACTCTATTAAAAAGCTAGTTACTATAGAAAAGCTAAAAAACGGATTTTAGAAGCTAAAAAGAATAGGACCTAAAACTAGTTGCATGTGTGTATTTGATACAAATAAAAAATATATTATTCTAGCACCTTGAGTTGATATTATCGAGATTAGTCTACTTGGTCCACATGCTCGATCGTGTCGTGTCTCCTCACCCTTGACTCTACCGTGTATTCGATAGAGCTCAGTTGTTTTTTGTTGTTAAAGAATTTGTGTGGTAGAATTTGTATTTTTAGTATATTGTTTTCTCTACTTTTTTAGAGATTTTTAGATAGATGCAAGAGGGAGTTGGGAGCGGCGGATAAACCGCCATCATTAACTCTTTTTTTAAATAGTAGAGATATACTATTGTATATATTATACAACTCTAATATTTACTATGGAAAATATAGCTAGCCCCTGTATCTCTGCCCGCGCCAGCCTGCATGCCACTATGCATCTTGTTGCCAGCGGTGAACGCTGGTCACACCCGACCCATCACTGCCACGCTCGCTTACCTACGAGCGCTGCCAGTACATGCAAATTGCATGTGCTGCCCCGCATACTGTCGCGCTATCCTCGGCTCCATCGCTAATCCACTGCGCTATTGCTGGCTTGGAGTTGTTGATGAGGATGCATATAACCAATGGATATGAACCTATGCACTTGTAAGGTCCAATCACAAGAGCTCGTGCACAACAATTGAACTATCAGCTAACTTTATTTCTAGGAGTATATTTTGTTTCTAGTAAGAATATGCTACTTTTCTAATGCATGTGATGTTCTTTTACTCAGGAACTTAGGAGCTGATCATAAAGACAAATATGTGTGATTCAATTCGGTCTCCAAAGACAACACCAACTTCTAGTGTGCATAACTTTCACATACGGCGTCCGTTTGAGGTCCATGAGTACTCGATCAAAAGATTATCTCATCCTCTTTCCAATGGATCCAGTCTCACCTTCAAATTCCTCATGCGCATACCGCAATCACTAAAAGAATGTGTTGCATCACCTGTTGGGCTAAATTGGGCCTTGTAATGCTTGGGCCTAAGGGGAAAACGTCCCTTCTCTTGGCCCATAATATTCACAGCCATACTATTCATATGAACAGTATCATAAATAGTATCATCCCTTATTTCTTAGTTTTGTGCGGTTTTCCTCCCCAATTTAAGGAGGCGGCACCCTTCTAGTTTTCTTTAATTTCGTTTGCTTAGTTTCTCTATTGTGAAAACTTTTGTTCTTCGCTTGTGTCGACTAGACCAACCGTAAAGAACCTCTGTGGAATTCCACCTTTGAAATCAATTCATATATTTGCAGTTCAGATTGCTTGTTACTTTGTTCTTGCTCATTCTTCGATTGCTTGCAGGAATTGATCCTCGTGATCAGGTCAACCAGGTCTTTGGCATGGTTGATAATGACTTGGTGATTAGTTCAGCGATTGCTTGGTTTGTACGTGATGTGTTCGTAGCCTGGATCATGAGAGTTGATTATTGTCCAATCGAAATTATTCTTCTCATTGAAAGACTGGGACAATATTAGCCCATCAGTTGTGCACCCATATACACCGCTCCTCATCACAGTCGCCTTGGCCCTACATCCGTGTGGTGCCACTAGGCTAGCATGCCACACTGCTACATAGGCCACAACACCGCTATTGCCATCCTGGAACCACACTGGCATTCGCCGTCACACCCACCAGTGTGTCGTCGTCATCTTGGCTAGGGTTTGAAACCCTAGCGCCCGGTGCACGGGCCACGTGCCTTGTTTGGCCAATAGGATCAGGCCAGATTTGATCCGATCCAATATGGTAACTGATTCAAAATTTTGCCCATGTGCGGAACGGGCCTGAATTGGAAATTTTGCATTTAAGTCCTCAGATTTGTGAACAATCACAAGAAAGTTGCGATATGAGGAAATTTTGCGGATAACACCCTAAAGTTTTGGGAAATTGCGATGATTTTTTTGGATTTGGTATTCTTGCACATAAACCCTCTGGATTTTGGATTTTTCGCCGGAACAGTGCGGTTGTTAAGGATTTTTTATACCTTAGACCCTGCAATTTTGGTTAATTAACTTTAACCACTAGGAATCCTGAAAATTTCATTTAAATCCTAGAAATTTACATTTTAGGTATATTAGCTTCCATAAATTTGTAAAAACTTAAGATTTATTACCCATTTTGGAAGCATCATATTTTTTATGTTTTTTTCTAGCACTTGTTTGTTTGGAGTAATTAGATTTGTGTGGGTTTAGTAATTATGTAAATTACACATAGATGTTAATAAATAGCAAAAAAACCTGAAAATTGCTATGAATGTTTTAGGAAATTTAAAAATTATGTATTGAATAGATAAAACTAATCTTTGCTATTGTGCACTCGTTTCATGCATTTGAAATTATTTTACCAATAGTTAACCTATAGAAAATTGCATGAATAGTGTAGGTTTTGTTAAACATCACTATGAGGATTTTTGCCTACCGTGGATGGTAGCAATTGTCAGATCCTGGAGCAACAACTCCAGAACCCTCTTTGTAAATCGTACTAGTCTAGGATCAGCTAGTGTACACAGATAACAGAGATACATATCAAGCACAATGACAAACTTTATTTAACTGAATATGGGCCTGATGGCCAAACTTTACATCAATGGTTCATAAACCAAAATTAAATATAAGCAGTGGAAGGAAAAAAACCAAAGAGGAAGAAGCCCACTGAGCCTGCCCACAGGCAAACGACAGTAAGATGCGGCCTAGACATTCTGATCCTCACCAAAGTCAAAGTTGTCCTCTAAAAAATGATGAATTGAGCAACATGAGCACATAAAGTACTCCACAAGTTACACCAGGAGGTTTAACAGAGTTAATGCATGCATAAGAATTTTCAAAGGCAGGCATAATATGGTTATTTGCACAAAGACTAATATTGGATTAAATACCGTAAAGTAAGTGCAAAAGCTGAATTTGATACAGTATATAAAAACAATCTTTTTAACTGAAATAATATCGTTAGTGCAGGCTCCAACCAAACACTAATCTAACCATGGGCATCCCACCCGGACCATCTTTCTCAAAAAGATCTCACAAGATTCCATAAAACCAGATTTTATTAAAGCCAAAGTCTAATCCGTGGAAAACTTTACTCAGCTTGCCCATGACCGTGGGCACGGCTATCTAGGATAGATTATACACTCTTTAGAGGTTGTACAACTTTACCCATAATACATGATCATCCCATATTGCTACACGATTAACACACTTCCTTTGGTGTGTTGCGATGAGATCATAACAAGGGCTTTACAATGCAAAACCTTCAACCTGGCCAAGCCAACACTGAAGTTTCACCACAACTTGAATTCACAAGTTGGAGCCCCCTCTTGAGCTGAGTGAGACTTCTCATGGCCTACGCCACGCTCACTTTCAAATTAATCAGCCAGGACTGTCCCATACCATCCTTGTGGTAGTACAATAGGGCTTTATAGCAGTAGCTCACAGACCGGTCCTTAACTGACTTAGGCACCAACCACATACCCCTTATGCCTGGCAATCAACATCGTGTCACCAAACAACAATGCATGCTAGCAAGCACCCACCACCTAACCATTTGCCTAAGTCTAAACCAAGTTTTTATATTTTGTTTTGAAATAACTCATAGTCTTTCTTAACTCACTAAAGTCAAGAATACATTTCAAAAGCTTATCCTTTTATGTGAAAAAGTTATCCCAAAATAAAATTATGTCTAAGCAGGTCTAAGCATTTGATACAAAATTTCTCTAGTCCATACTAGTGTATTAACTAGAGTTTTATCTAAGGTGATAATGCATGTTCATGTTCAATGTCAAATTTGGCTATATACAAAGGAATTTGGGTATAACTAGAATTTAAATCAATTTTAAACTAGGTTTGAATAAAAGTATGCATGCATAATAATTTAAAAATAACATAATTAATTTAAATTACTGGGAGTAACATGATCAAAGGTGTAACTTGCCTTGATCGAAGACTTGGTGCAACGAATCATCGAAGTCCAACTCTCCGGAATAGTCGTAATCTACACACGAAGAACTAAAGCGAAGAAATTCAAATAGAATCCAAAAATTATAAAATATATACTGAGGGGTAGATTATGATTTTAGATGAATTTAGGAGAAAGAATCAACAGATTCGTAATTCGTACGACGGAGAACAAGTCATCGGAAGATCGATTGGAAAGGAAATTGCTCAAAATATCAAACGAACGAATACTCCTTGAGATCTTCTTTTTGGCTAGATTTATAGCTTGCTAGTTTGCAGCACAAATGGAGAATGGGGAGAGGAGGTTGTGGTTCAATTTATAGGCTAAGAGGAGCAAAGGAATGGCTGGAGTAAAAGAAATGTTAGTTTCGAAAATTTAAGGTAGAAATTGGAAACTGATGAGTCTAATGGCCAAGAAACTGAGAAGGAATTGATTGGAGACATTTCTACTGCATGCCATTTAATTTTCTTAGCAGGAAGAATTGATTTCGTAAATAAGCAATATCTCAAAGTGGAGCTCTGAAGGAGAGGTGGAGAGAGTAGCAAGTTCTTCAGTTGGAGAATAAGCAAAGGAAAAAGAAGGAAGAAAGGGAAGTGTTGTCTATGCATAAGAAAGTGGCGAGATGGCAATTGAATTAATGGAATTTTAGAAGTTAAGCGAGGGAGAGGAGTAATTTTAACATGGGTGGCTTGGTGGAAAGTCTCATTATTTTTAGAGAAGTGCCAAGAAAATTATTTGGACCCAGAAAAAAATAGAATAGATTTTATGGAGATTTTGCAATATTTAAATTTGAATTTTGGAAGTGCACAGAAAATTTTAAATGGAACTGAGGCTTTGAAAATGAACTAGGTTTTGGAATTTGAAATTTAAAATTTTGAAATACCAAATAAACTTCAAATATTTAAATTGATGGTAGAAATGGATAGATTGGAATTTTTGAAGAATTTAGAAATTTGAATGGGCTAAATCGGAGTTAGGATGAAGGAGAAGATGCTTCTGGAAGTTTGAATTCTAAAGAAAAGGAAAAGGCTGATTTTTTGGAATTATTTTGGTACTGGAAAAGGAAGATTGTGACATCAGCACTGGATTTTTGGTTTTCGACTGAATTATTTTTACATTGAAAATGATTTTATAAAACTGACAGGTGGGGCCAGGAATTGGTGGACTAGGTTCATGAACCGAAAGAGTGGTTGAGGTGGCACACAGGCTGGCGTGGTGCTTGCATGGCGGCTAGTGCTGAGGTGGCGTTCACACAGCGCCAGGTGGCAGCCACGACACCTGCCACGTCAGCTCGGCTATTGACGTGGCCTCGCCTACCGGAGGTGGCGCTCAGGACCGAATGGTCACCGACGGACGGCGGCACGGCGGTGGCCGATGAAAGGTGGGAGGGGAGGAGGAGATAGCAGGGAGTTCACCTCACCTGTGGGCGGAGCTCCGACGGGCGTGGAGGCGGCCGGCGGCGAGAAGGGTGACAGAGACGGCTCGGGGCTCCTGTGTGGCGTCGCCTTGGTGACGGAGAAGCGGAATGGAGGGGCCGTGGACATGCGCACGAGCTTGGCAAAGGGGAAGATGACGTCGGCGGGGCCCGAGGAGGATAGGAGGGCGGTCGGCGATGGAAGAGGAGCGACGGTGGCGATCAGCTTTGGTGAAGACGGTGCTCCGGTGGCTCTGGTTGACGATGGATGGGCGGAGGGTGGTCGTCGGGGCACAGGGAAGACGGAGGTGAGGTCGGTGGGGTGCAGAAGTGACTGGGGCGGCGGCAATTTCTCATCGGAGCTTGTCGGCACCGAAAAAGGGGGTACAGGCACTCAGGCTCGGGATATAGGGGCAATGCGGGCTCTCGGCGCACGAGGGAGGCAAAAGGAGGAGAGGACGAGCTCGGGGAAGGGTTTTTATAGGGCGCGGGGAGGTGAATGGCCATCGGTTACTCGTTGGAGTTAAGCGACCGAAGGTAGTGCGGTTAAGGCGAGAAAATGAAGGCTTTAAGGAGGGGAGACGGGCGGAAATGAACGTGGGAGTGAAGAGGTCACTTAGTGGTGTCATTTCTCTGGCTAAGCGAGAAGTAACAGCAGCATTTATGAGCTCGGGCGGGGCGTCAATGGCGTCGGCTGAAGGAGGAAGAATGAGAGGTAGAAGAGAGCTGACATGCGGGCCCCACATGTCAGCGAGAGAGAGAGGGGAAGGGGAGGTGCGGATGGCAGGATGACCGACACGTGGCGAGGAAGGGGATCAAAGCTGTTGGATGAAAAATGATGGGGTAAGTGACCACGAACGGACAAGATTAAATCAGGGAAGATGGATTTGATCCAGGCTGTCGGATGAAGAGTGAAGGGGTAAGAGGGAGTGGGCGGCTGAAATTAGAACGGGTGGGGATGGATTGAATCCGGGAGTGCCACGTGTTAGCCTGAGGAGAGAAAGGATTTAAAATTTGTTTTTAGTTTTCAAAAATACTAGGAAGGTTTGAAAATACATAGAAAATAGCAAATAAAGTCTAAAAATTCCAGAACAATTCTCAAAAATTTCTGGAGATATTTTAGACTTAGGAAAAATATTTTCAACATAAAGTTGGTATTTTAATTTTTTGAGAAATACTTCTTAGCTTTAAAACTGATTTTTAAAATCCAGAAAAACACAGAAACCCAGATAAAAGCCAAATGCTTTAAAATAATTAATTTAAATAGTATTTTTATATAAATCCAAAATATCTTTTAAATAAAAATATTTTTATGTTTTTAATTAAATTATTTTTGAGAAATGTCTTTTCTTAAAAAAACTAAAAATAGGCAAATAAAATCTTCAAATTTAGGCAACCAAAGAACACTTGATTTTATTTTAAATTAAATTATTTTTTTACTGAAAATTTTGAAATAAACACCTGGGCTGTTACAACAATCAACATTCTTGGGCATTGAATGTTGGGATTAACCTCACATCCTCATCTCTTAGTCAAACCATTCACATGAAAGTTGATGGCATAGATGCACGTTCTCTCATAGAAACCGCAAAGGTATACACTACCCGAAGGAGTACTTGACTAAAAGGGATATGTTAACATTGTAGCAAGTCTAGGAAGGAATGCTACAAGTAGTGAAAGCCAACTGTGCTCCTGCAGGCACGATGTGATCAGATCCAACTGTGCTTTTAGGACAAGAAGTCCACATTAGAGTATTATCCTATCATGCACCATATTGTATTTCAATTAAGGCTATGTAACTAGGTAGTTACTAAAGCTAATTTAATTGACAAGATTATGTCCACCTTCCACCCTAGTAATGTGACTTTATAATAGCAGCATTGTTACACCAACTATGCTAATTATTCTGAGTTAATCTCCATCTTGCTAGTTATGAAAAAGCAGAATGATCTCCTAAAGGATTACACTACTACTCCCATAGGGACCATGCCTGTTCGAGAACATGCAAATACTCAGAAAAGGGAATGTTCATAGCCATAGAAAGGCCATAGGCAGTATAGTGTAAGGGGAGAAAATATGCATTGAGAGTGTCGATAAGCCTAGGGGAGGTGTATAAAGACCCACAGTAATCTCAATATTACCCTTAGCTCTGATTAGATGTCACTTACCTATACGAGTTGCATTATTAGTTCATATATAGTTCATTTAGAGCTTGGTTATGCTCATGTAGAGCAAGTTCTTATCTTTTACTTTAGGCTAAAATATTTTGCATTAGATTAATGTCTTTTCCTAGAATGATAGGGCAAATTCTGAAAAGGATAGATCTTACTTGCGGTACATGATTTCTTACATTACTAATCTTGCCCTCTGACAGTATCTCATCTTACCTGTAGTAAATGCTTGCAAGTAGCATCTCTTATCTTTAGTAAAAATCATTAATCTTGCATGAAGTATAATTGCATTGCATGGCTGACATTGTATTGCCTTGCCTACTAGAAATAATTGATATCAACTAAATCTCAATTAAGCAAGCATGTTATTTATCCACTAGTTGTTTGTATGCACTCATGCCTAGTAGGCAATAGGGGAATAGAATTTCTCGGTAGCACATCAAAAATGGAATTTATTGGCCTTATGTCGATCACTAAAGAATCTTTTTGTCAAGAAAATAATATAATCCCCAGACAAGTGCATAATAACTTGCACCTAAGACTTGAATTCTATATGTGAGAGATCATGTGAGAGGTGCTCCCATGTTTGTGATGAATAATTGACATGTATGCTGGAAAATATGGAAAATGGATCGCTGCTGCAGTCTTCTTCTTGTTCAGAATTTTCACATCTTGAACTACCGCATGTTAACAATGATGACGACCGGCCGGCGGTACTACCGCATTGGCAATGGCGATACTACCGTGTGTGCGCATACAGAACAGTGAGGGCATAAAATTTGAGTTTGGGTTGGGTTGATTTTGTGATTAGGGCATATGGTTACTTCATATTATCGAGCGGTGTTATGTGATGTGTTTCTTGTCTGTGTTGGCTGCAGGACGTCGAGGCGGAGTCGTGGCGAGACACGAGGTGACCGGACTAGGCGCAGGTGGCGCTGAGGTCAGAACGGTCGAGATGTGTCGAAGACGGCGGAGACTCGAGGTGGTTACGAGGCTTGGACGACAAGGAGTGTGGAAGCTTCCCGGAAGGTGCAAGAGGGATAAAATGGTGATTTCGCAAGGCTGCACAAGTGGGAGCGGGCTCCGTTCGGGTTTAGCCAGCGTAACGGGTTGGAGACCCGTTAGCTAAGGGCTATAAATAGAGGTGAGGGGCTGCATGCCTACTTATGGCTTTGGGAGAGAGCTAGGGTTTGCTAGAGTCAAAAGAGCCTTTGGAGAGGTTGTTTTGCTTTAGACTTTAGTGGGTGGAGAGTGGTTGGAGAGGGTAGTGTGTGTCTCCACTCCCTATGTGTGTTCCTCCCAAGATGCATGGAGTGCTCTTGGTGTTCTTGAGGATTTGAGAGATGAAGAGGATGGAGATGAGTTGAGAGTCTTGTAATACTTCTTCTTGTTCGAATGTCCATGCGTATCGGAACTCCTTTGTACTCATCTTTTGATTAGAAATGAAAATCTGATGTTTTTCTCCCGTACACTCTTGTTTCCTTCGATACTCTCTGTTCTTGATTTATGAGATTCTTGATTTCTTGTTGTTTCTTGCCCATAAGGTGTGTAATGGGTTGCTCTATGATGGGATAGTGCCTCAAGGTCATTTGATCGAGTTTTCCCAAGAGCAAATCAAGTTTAATCTCAGATTTGGTGTTTTGAGTTCTCTCTGTTCTTCATGACTTATTTCTAGGGTTTTGCTTTAAATCGTGTTTACTTCTCTGTGATGGCTTGAATTTTGGATTTTCGGAGAACCCTATGTACTTTTCAAGTTTTTATCTTCTCTTTTGATTCCTTAGAGGAATTTTGAAATTGATTCTTGGCTTAGTCTTCTGGGAATATTTCCTGGTTATCCTCACATTTTCCCAAGCCAAGAATCCAAGAATCCCAAAATTCGATTTTTCGGATCTCATTGTAAACTTCTTCGTTCTTCGTACGGTACTACCGTGTTTTGACCTCCGGTACTTCCGCTCACCGGTACTACCGCGACTCGGTCGGTACTACCACTTGTGATCAGACCAGAGCTTTGTGTCTGGTTCTCCAGCGGTACTACCGGGCAGTCCACCGGTACTACCGTGGAACAGAACTACCGCATTCACAACAGCGGTACTACCGCCTGCTGGCAGAACAGCTCGAGATCTGTTTTCTTTCTGGATTTGATTTAATTTTCTTATCTGTGTTTTCCAGAGAGTCTCTATCTGCTGTGTGAGTACTTAAGGTGAGGATTTTAATTTTTAAAGGCACCATTCACCCCCCTATGTTTCCATCTCGGTCCTACAATTGGTATCAGAGCCGGTTAGCTCTTTTCAATAGATCTTAACCGGTCACTAGAGCAATGGCGACAGACAAGTACTCGACCAAGTCTCCCATCTTTGATGACATCGATTACCCTTTCTGGAAGAGCCGAATGAAGACATACATCCAGGCTCAAGGGTATGCCATCCGGCGGAAGGTGAAGGTCCGATTTGTTGTTCTTGCCGATGAAAACATCAACGCTGGAAATATGCCTGATGTTGAGGCGAACGCTAAGGCAAGGAACATCATAATCCAGGGCCTGAGTTATAGTGAGTTTGACCGTATATCTCATCTTTCGTCCGCCTTCGATATTTGGGCGACCCTCGATGCTTACCATGAGGGCACCACCCAAATAAAGGCGGTCTTGCGGGACCGATTCAAGCGAGATTACAACAAGTTTGAAATACTCGCTGGCGAGTCCCTTGATGAGTGTTTTGCGTGTTTTCACAAGATCTTGAGTAACCTCCGAGCGGTCGGTCTCACGTACTGCGACTCGGATAACGCTCGTCAGATACTCACTGCACTCGATCTGCGTGTTTGGGAGATGAAAGTGACAGCCATCAAAACACGTCAGACCTCTCGACCTTGACTCTTGACGCGCTGTACTCGCGCCTCAAGACTCATGAGATTGACGTTGTCTCTCGTAGGTCAAAGTCACAGTCGATGGCTTTGGTCACCGATCCCATTTCTTCTTCTGGTCTTTCTTCTGATTCGATTTTCGGTTTCTCCTTTGCTGCTCTCTGTGACGTAACTGATGATCAGTTAGAGCAGCTCGCGGATGATCAGTTGGCTCTTCTTGCTCATAAATTTTCACATGCCTACAAAGGAAGAAGGGACGGAAAGAGAGGAGGACCTGTGATTTGCTTCGAGTGTGGTGGCCCCAACCACATTCGGGCAAACTTTCCCAAGCTGGAGAAGGGCAAGAACGACTACACCGACAAGAACCGCAATAAGAAGCCTCTAGCGCATCCTCAAGTTAAGAAGAAGTTTCGCGACTTTGGGAAGGCCAAGAAGCTTTTCCACCGTGTCCTCACCGCATTCGATGATCTCGACCTCAGCGAGGTGGAGGGATGGAGCGACGACGACGGGACCGGTAATCAAGACCCCAAAGGTGGAAACGACTTCTCCGGTATGTGCTTCATGGCCCTCGAGGGTTAACTGAGCGACAACGAGCTGTACTCTAACTCCGACGAGGTGAGTCCTACCTATGACCAGCTTAATGATGCTTTCCTTAAGCTAGGTAGATTCCATGCTAAGTCTAAGGCTAGGTGTACTGAGTTAGAGAAGGAAGTAACTAGACTATCATGGGAGCTTATTTCACTTACATCTGCTCCCTCCCGTGATGATTATGTACATGCATTGCCTTGCTTGGAGATATGGAGAAAATAAGGACTTCTCATGATAGTGCGATCTCTGAGCTTGATATACTTAAGGTGGAGAATGTTAGTCTGCTTGCTGAACTAGAAATGAGTAGGGTAACACCTCCTTCATTTACTATTGAGACTATTTCTTGCACCTCATGTGAGGATAAGGACAATGCTTTTAGAGGTCTTTACACTATACTTCTTGATTTGCCCGAGACTTGTGAAAGTTGTAATAATTTAAAGATGAACCTAAAACAGACAGATCATAAAATTCCTGAGTTGCGTGTTTCTTTACTTGAGCCGATTGTGTCTTGCACCAATTGTCCAAAATTAACCTTTGAACTTGAGTCTGTTCCTAAGCAATTCCAAGAAATGGTTAATCATAACAACAACTTGGCTCAGTATGTGACTAAGGACCTTGTTAGCTCACCATGCATTAGTTGTGATAAACTAAAACTTGAACTCGTTGCTTTGAATGAAAAATATGTGAAGCTAACTAAGGATCAACTAGTGAAGCCATCAACTACTTGTGATGTGATTGCTGGTGTGGGGGAGAAGCCCAAGGGTAAGGTGGAGACGCTTAGCGACGTGAACCAAGCGACTAGTAGTAGGACTGTCCCATCGTAGTCGGTGTGCATGCACAAGCCATTCCTTCCTCTTGTTGGTTCTTCTTCTGCTCCCTTACCTTTGCTGTCTCTTCTCCTCCCTGCTCTTCTTGCACCTCTCTCTTTCGGGAGTGTCAGTACCTTATGAACATTCTTGAGAGATTTGTAGGAGGCAAGAAGAAGTTTAATCTTATTCTAGACCAATCGAAGATTTGCAAATTCAATCAAGGTCTAGGATATGATTTTCTAGCGGATGTGAGGAAGCATCCACCTGCCGTGCTCAGACCCATAGCCGCAGGTGTGATCGAGGTCAAGCCTAGGACCGAGAAAGTCCAATTTAAGTCCGCGGGCTTTGTCCAAGGATTTTCGGCGACAGGTGATTCCACCTGCAGCTTCGGCCTCTCAGAAGGTGAAGCCTCATCATGTTACTTCTACCTCTCAGAAGGTGAAGTATCATTGCACCTTCTGTCAGAAGAATGGACATTTGATCGATCGATGCTTCAGGCGCGCCAAGATCGCGCGTAGAGATCGTGTTGAGTCTCTTAGGCGTATTCATGGTCAGCCCCAGACCTTGAGTGCACCTAAGACCAACATGAGGTCTAGAGTTGCTTCAGTCGATGGGTTTGGGCAGCATCAAGGACTTGGTTTTTCTGAGTTTTCTGGTTTTCGTCCTCATGCTCCCTTTGGTCGTGACTTCCGCCGTCCTGAGGGTAGATCTCATTTTCCCCGTCGAGATAGCTACCCACGGCGTGATCAGCATGTTGCTGGTATCTTGACTCGCTCCTCTGTAGCAGTCAAGCCCAACAACAGCTTCGGGTCTGCACACAGATCTTCTGACTTGTTGAGTGAGAGAGAGCGTAGGGTAGATAGAGGTCAGTCGTGCTTGACTACTTCATCTGCTCGACGTGTTACTCAGTATTGGGTGCCAAAATCACTCTTGATTTACCCCATCTCGAGACTTTACTCTCTGTTTGACTCAGGTTCGCCGGGCAGGGAAGGAAAAGGTTTGGCTCGTAGACTCCGGTGTTCACGACACATGACCGGAGATTCCCGTTGGTTTTCTTCCCTTTCCCATGCTCCAGGTGATGAGACGATCACCTTCGGAGACGCTTCATATGGGCGTGTCATCGCCAAAGGTACAGTGCGCGTTAATGATTCTTTAATTTTAAAAGATGTTGCCTTGGTTAGTAAGCTGCAGTATAATTTGCTTTCCATTTCTTAGCTTACCGATGACGGCTTTGAGGTGAGTTCTAAGAAAAACAATTGCAAAATTTTTGATTCTTCGGGTAGTCTTGTTTGCGGATTTCTCGTTTTGGGAGGATCTTTCGTGTTGATTTTTCTGAGTTTTCTGGTGATCCTCTCCGGTGTTTGGTTGCTTCTGAGTCCCGTGACCTAACTTTCTGGCATAGGAGACTTGGTCATATAAGATTTGACCATTTGACCCGAGTTAGCGGCCATATCTCATTCGTGGTCTGCCGAAGCTCAAGATGGTCAAAGATCTTGTTTGCGCTCCATGCCGGCACGGCAAGATGGTTGCCGCTTCTCACCCTCCCATCCACATTACTATGACCGATGTACAGACACATTGCTCCATATGGACACGGTTGGACCAAATCGAGTCAACAAGGCGGGAGGGAAGTTGTATGTTCTTGTCGTGGTCGATGACTTCTCGAGGTATTCTTGGGTGTTTTTCTTAGCCTCGAAGGATGAGGCGTTTACACATTCGAGGTCTTTTAGTAGGCTTTCTGTTGAGCTCCTTGGTGCCTTACGAGCGATCCGTAGTGACAATGGCACGGAGTTCAAGAATTCCTACTTTGAGAGGTTTTGTGATGAGACAGGTGTAGAGCACCAGTTCTCTTCTCCACACGTCCCACAACAGAATGGCGTCGTGGAGAGGAAGAATCGTACCTTGGTTGAGATGTCCAGTACGATGCTTGATGAGTACTCTACACCGCGAAAGTTCTGGGCTGAGGCTATAGCTACCGTGTGTCATGTCTCAAATCGAGTGTTTCTGAGGGCACACTTGCACCGCACTTCTTATGAGCTGAGATATGGGCGAAAGCTCAGCGTCTCTCATTTTTGTGTGTTTGGTTGCAAGTGTTTTATCTTGAAGTCCGGGAACCTAGATAAGCTCGAGTCACGTTCTTGTGATGGGATCTTTCTAGGCTACTCGACTTCTTCGCAGGCTTATAGGGTCTGGAACTGCGAGTCTAGTAAAATGGTAGAGACCTGTGAGGTGACCTTTGACGAGGCCAGTCCGGGGACTAGGCCCGATATCTCAGATTCTTTAGAGTAGTCCGAGACCATCTTTGTGGATTATGAGGACGATGGAGACGAGGGTTGTCTACCTGATCCAGTCCCTCATCCACCCCTTGAGGTGCCATCTTCCACCGCACCTCGAGGCGATCAGCCCATGCCTTCTGCTTCTTCTGGAGCTAGTGGCTCTGTTCCTACCTCGTCAGTTCACGAGGTAGAGGTCACTTCTTCATCTCATCCTGGACCTCCTACACATATCCAGAAAGCTCATCCTTCTGAGTAGATGATTGGAGACCTCTTTGAGCGAGTCACACGCTCAAAGTCTGGCTTGTCTCTTTTCTATCTCTATTCTGCCTTTGTTGCCTCATTCGAGCTCAAGGACGTCTGTCATGCTCTCTCTGACGAGGCTTGGGTCAATGCCATGCATGAGGAGTTAGAGAACTTCGAGAGAAACAAGGTCTGGTCGCTTGTTGAGCCCCCACGAGGTCACAATATCATTGGGACTAAGTTGGTGTTCAAGAACAAGCAGAGTGAGGATGGTGTGGTTATTGAAACAAGGCTAGGCGGTAGCTCGGGGTTCTCCCAGGTTGAGGGTCTAGATTTTGAGGAGACCTTTGCCCCTGTAGCTAGACTTGAGGCTATTAGAATCCTGCTTGCCTTTGTAGCTTCTAAGGGTTTCAAGCTTTACCAGATGGACGTCAAGAGTGCCTTACTCAATGGCCTTATTGTGGAAGAAATCTGTGTGAGACAACCTCCTGGTTTCGAAAACCCCAAATACCCAAACCATGTCTACAAGCTTTCCAAGGCATTGTATGGACTTAAGCAGGCTCCTAGAGCTTGGTATGAGAGGCTTAAGACCTATATGTTGAGTCATGGTTTCGAAATAGGTAAAGTAGACAAGACCTTGTTCATCCGCCGGCATGGCAATGATCTTCTGCTCGTCCAGATTTATGTGGATGATATCATCTTTGGTGGGTCTTCGCATGCTCTCGTTTTCCAGTTTTTCGATGTCATGAGCTCGGAGTTTGAGATGAGCATAATGGGCGAGTTGAGTTTCTTCCTTGGCTTCCAAATTAAGCAGACTCGGGAGGGTACCTTCCTGCATCAAGGCAAGTATACTCGAGACCTCCTGAGGCGCTTCGATATGAGTGATGGTAAGCCAGTGTCCACTCCGATGGCTACATCAGTTCCACTCGACCCAGATGAGGACGGCGAGCCAGTTGATCAGAAGGAGTATCGTAGTATGATTGGCTCCCTCTTGTACCTCACTACCTCGAAAACGGACATACACTTCTTCATGTGTCTTTGTGCCTGGTTTCTGGCTTCTCCTCGCGTATCTCACCATCAGGCGGTGAAGCGCATCCTTCGGTACCTTCGAGCTACCATTGACTATGGTATCTGATACTCTTCCTCTTCTTGTCTTTCCTTGAGAGCCTTTTCGGATGCAGACTTTGCTGGCTTTAGGATAGATAGGAAGAGCACTTCTGGCACCTGCCAATTCATTGGCACTTCTCTTATTTTCTGGTCCTCGAGGAAGCAGTCCGGTGTTGCACAGTCCACCGCAGAGGTCGAGTATGTTCTTTGCGATCGATTCTTTGTAGCAGTGCTGGATGGTCTCGACCCTGCAGGACTTTGGGTTAGTTATCGACAGTGTTCCACTCCTTTGTGATAACACTTCTGCGATTAACATTGCTAAGAACCCAGTGCAACATTCTCGGACCAAGCATATTGATATTCGGTATCACTTCCTTCGAGACCATGTGGAGAAGGGTGACATAGTGCTCCAGTTTATGGAGAGTGACCACCAGTTGGCTGATATCTTTACCAAGCCTTTGGATAGCTCTAGGTTTTCAGCTCTGCGGGGAGAGTTTGGGGTGGTATGTCCTTATGGACTATTGTGAGGGGGAGTTTGTGCTTTACTGCTTTACTATTTGATTATGTTCTTACTCCTTTCTGATTGCATTGCATACGAGTGCATTGGGTTTAGTCCTTTTAGCATAGGTTAGAGTGTTTCTCTTGCCGAGTTGCTTAGACTTCTTGATCTTATCTTGTGATTCTATGATGCTGCTTATTAGCTGGTTCTCTTCTTACTAGGTCGAGCTTACCCACTGCTTATAGGCTCTAGCGAGGGTTGGGCCACTCTCGGGTAGACAGGGTACGTGTTTGCTCCTTAGTCGGTTAGATGTCCAGTTGATAGTCCTGGAGTCATATGGGGTAGATGAGAGTCAGTCTAAGCCATACGTTGTCTCTATATCTTGTCTATGCTTTAAGGACTGCCTTTCTTGTTTGCTTTGCCAGCTTCTCTTGATTATTGCTTTGGTTCGGGAGAGTTCATTTGGGAGCTTCTGGAGCTTAATATTGACATAACTCAACTTGAACTAAAAGATGCATCACATGTTGATGGGGAGTTGGATTTTCTTGCATGTCATTCTGCATTGTAATATAACTACATTGAGCCTTGATTATTATCCTGTTATGACATGTTTAAAATACTTTACACCTTGCCATGACTTATGCTTATTTGCTAGATTGATCATGACTTTATATATGTAGTCAAGTCTTTGCCATGATAGGTTGATTAAAATGTTCAACTTGAATTAAATTATGTCATGTTAATCTTGAGACTAGTCTGTCTTTAGTTATCTTATTATGACTCATGCCATGTCAAATAGGCTGAGTTGAGCTTCGAATCTTTGTTGAGCTTTAGATTGAGCTATACTAGTTTCTTGATGACACATGAGTTAGTACAAGTCTTATGTTTCATGAAAATACAAAAAGATCTCTTTTGTGCGAAAAAACTGATCTCACCAATTCTTTCTCATGAGACGACTTGCCATTGCACTAGGCATGAACTCAGGGAGAGTTTTGGATGACCAAGACTATCTTCTTAAGCTTCTCGCTTGGAGTGGTCATATAAGGTTTGAGATCTAGCACATGACTAAACAAAAACTTGGTTGGAAACAATCATGAGTTTCTCAAAATAAAAATATGTCAATTGTGCTCAATTTGCCAAAAAATTGCATGACTTATAAGTACATGAACAAATGTCTCATTGAACTTATGGCACTTTATTTGGACTCAATATTAGCTTCTTGGTTCCGCTTAGCTTAATTGACATGGCTTGCATCATCCTTGGATGTCTCTAGCTAGACTTTGCTTATTGATGACTTGACATGCTCACAAAATGCACTATATTTCAGATTGTCATCTAATTGTTCTAGCTGGCTTATACATATCTTGTCATGATCTAGATAGCCTTTTATTGAGTTATGGCTTGGTGTAATCCTTTATGGTCATTTTGGATAATTCTCATGGCTCTAAATGCTTAGAATAAACAAACTTCAGTCATTTTATCCAAAATATGTTATATTCTCTCTTTTGCATCCTTGATGTGTTTATTGCCAAAAGGGGGAGAATATTGGAGAAAAAGTATTTTGGGATCTTTCTAGAGCTTTGGAGAACAATTTGCTCTTTCTTGAGTTGCTCTAGAGATTCTTCTGTTGACATGGTCATTTGATTCATTCCCTTCTTTGGGCCATGTTGGATTCTTCAAACCAAAACTTTTATGCTTTTTTGGTGTTTGTCAATATACTCATCAAGGGGGAGATTGAGAGACCATGTGAGAGGTGCTCCCATGTTTGTGACGAGTAATTGACACGTATGCTGGAAAATCTGGAAAATGGATCGCTGCTGCAGTTGTTGCTTCTTGCTTCGAACTTTTTCATCTTGAACTCGCAAGCTTAACGGCGGTACTACCGGCCGGCGGTACTACCGCAGTGGCAACGGTGGTACTACCGCGTGTGTGCAGACAGAACAGTGATGGCATAAAATTTGAGTTTGGGTTTGATTGATTTTGTGATTAGGGCATATGGTTACTTCATATTATCGAGCGGTGCTATGTGATGTGTTTCTTGTCTGTGTTGGCTGCAGGACGTCGAGGCGGAGTCGTGGCGAGACACAAGGTGATCGGACTAGGCGCAGGTGGCGCTGAGGTCAGAACGGTCGAGATATGTCGAAGACGACGGAGACTCGAGGTGGTTGCGAGGCTTAGACGACAAGGAGAGCGGAAGCTTCCCGGAAGGTGCAGGAGGGGCGAAATGGTGATTTCGCAAGGCTACACAAGTGGGAGCGGACTCCGTTCGGGTTTAGCCGGCGTAACGGGTTGGAGACCCGTTAGCCAAGGGCTATAAATAGAGGTGAGGGGCTGCATGCCTCCTCATGGCTTTGGGAGTGAGTTAGGGTTTGGTAGAGTGAAAAGAGTCTTTGGAGATGTTGTTTTCCTTTAGGCTTTAGTGGGTGGAGAGTGGTTGGAGAGGGCAGTGTGTGTCTCCACTTCCTATGTGTGTTCCTCCCAAGATGCATGGAGTGCTCTTGGTGTTCTTGAGGATTTGAGAGAGGGAGAGGATGGAGATGAGTTGAGAGTCTTGTAATCCTTTTTCTTGTTCGAATGTCCATGCGTATCGGGACTCCTTTGTACTTATCTTTTGATTAGAAATGAAAATCTGAAGTTTTTCTCCCGTACACTCTTTTTCCCTTCGATACTCTCTGTTCTTGATTTCTGAGATTCTTGATTTCTTGTTGTTTCTTGCCCATAAGGTGTGAAATGGGTTGCTCTACGATGGGATAGTGCCTCGAGGTCATTTGATCGAGTTTTCCCAAGAGCAAATCAAGTTTAATCTCAGATTTGGAGTTTTGAGCTCTCTCTGTTCTTCATGACTCATTTCTAGGGTTTTGCTTTAAATCATGTTTCCTTCTCTGTGATGGCTTGAATCTTGGCTTGTAGAGTCCAGTGACTATTGCTAAGATATCTACAAAGTCTCTTGGCCAAAGGATCAGAGATGGAATGGAATTTTGGATTTTCGGAGAACCCTATGTACTTTTCAAGTTTTTATCTTCTCTTTTGATTCCTTAGAGAAATCTTGAAATTGATTCTTGGCTTAGTCTTCTGGGAACATTTCCTGGTTATCCTCACATTTTCCCAAGCCAAGAATCCAAGAATCCCACAAATTTCTGATTTTTCCGATCTGCTGTCGCTTGCTGTTCTTCGTGTGGTACTACCGTGTTTTGACCTCCGGTACTTCCGCTCACCGGTACTACCGCGACTCGGTCGGTACTACCGCTTGTGGTCGACTAGAGCTCGTATGCGGTTCTCCGTGGTACTACCGGGCGTCATGGTACTACCGTGGAACAGAACTACCGCATTCACAACAGCGGTACTACCGCCTGCTGGCAGAACAGCTCGAGATCTGTTTTCTTTCTGGATTTGATTTAATTTTCTTATCTGTGTTTTCCAGAGTGTCTCTATCTGCTGTGTGAGTACTTGAGGGGAGGATTTTAATTTTTAAAGGCACCATTCACCCCCCTCTGTTTCCATCTCGGTCCTACAATTGGTATCAGAGCCGGTTAGCTCTTTTCAATAGATCTTAACCGGTCTCTAGAGCCATGGCGACAGACAAGTACTCGACCAAGCTTCCCGTCTTTGATGGCATCGATTACCCTTTCTGGAAGAGCCGAATGAAGACATACATCTAGGCTCAAGGGTATGCCATCTGGCGAAAGGTGAAGGTCCGATTTGTTGTTCTGCCGATGAAAACATCAACGCTAGAAACATGCCTGATGTTGAGGCGAACGCTAAGGTAAGGAACATCATAATCCAGGGCCGAGTCGTAGTGAGTTTGACCGCATATCTCATCTTTCGTCCGCCTTCGATATTTGGGCCAAGTTTACAACAATATCATAAAACTGAAAGAAGACAGTAGAAACATGAAGATAGCGGCAGCCCATATAGCCTTCGCACAAGGCAAATTGATTGTAAGACACGGCCTAGTCGTAGTCCTCACCGTTGTCGTCAAAAGCTTCCTCTGGAAAGAGTTAGATTGAGCAGCATGAGTACAAAAGTACTCCACTAGTTACACCAGGAAATTAACAGAGTAATGCATGCATAGGGAAAATGTCAAAGGAAGGTATAATATGGTTGATTTGCATGAATGGCAATATTTGAAGTAAATATCATAAGTATAACAAAAGCTGAATTTGATACAATAATTAAAAATAGAATTTAACAAGATAGTAACATTAGTGAGGCTCCAACCAACACTAACCTATTCTCGGGTATCCCACCCAGACTATCTTTTCCAAAGATAATCAAATTTTCCATAAACCAGATTTTATCAAAACCAAAGTCTAATCTACGAAAAATCATACTCAGCATGTCCTTGATCATGGAAACGGCTATCCAGGATAGTTTGTTACTCTGCAGAAGTGTACAACTTTACCCACAAGACATGTCCTCTCTTTTTGCCACGCGATTAACACACTTCCTTAGGTGTGCGGCGGAGAGTTCATAACAAGGCTGTTACAATGTTCCATTACCAAATTAGTTACGTCGCCAATAAGGTTTCACCACAACATGAATCCACATGTTGAAGCCCCTCTTGTGCCATGTGAGACTTCTCGCGGCCTACGCCACGCCCACATTCAACCTATAGCGAAACCAATATGGAACTTCACAAATTACTTAGCCAGGTCTGTCCCATACTAGACTTGTGGTTGTATGGTGTGACTTTGTAGTAGTAGCTCACCGACCGGTCCTTAATTTGACTTAGGCCCAACCACATACCCCTCGTGCCTGGCAATCGACATTGTGTCACCAAACAACAATGCATGCCAGCAAGCACCCACCACCATACCAATGCCTAAGTCTAAACCAGATTTTTTATAATTTTGTTTGGAAATATTTCATAATCCTTCCTGACTCACCAAAGTCAAGAATACATTTCAAAAGATTATCATTTTATGTGAAAAAGGTTATCTCAAAACAAAATTTATGTTTAAGTAGGTCTAAGCATTTGATACAAAATTTCTCTAGTTCATACTAGTGTATTAACTAGAGTTTTATCTAAGGTGACAAGGCATATTGATGTTCAATGTCAAATTTGGCCATGTACAAAGGAATTTTGGTGTAATTAAAGTTTAAAACAGATTTGAACTAATTTGAATAAAAGTACGCATGCACAATAATTTAAAAACAACATAAATAATTTAAACTACTGGGAGCAACATGATCAAAGGTGTAACTTGCCTTGCTCAAAGTCCTGCTGCGATTCGTCGAATAAAACTCTCCGGATTCGTCGTAGTCTACACGCGAAGAACCACAAAATTCAAATAAAAATAAAAAATTCAAAAAGAGTCCAGAAACATATAGTTTATGATTTTAAAAGAATTTAGAAATTTGAACGGGTTAAATCGGAGTTAAAATGAAGAAATACGGGCTTCTGAAAGTTTAAAACTACAGAAAAAGAAAAAGACTGATTTTAGGAATTATTTTTATACTGAAAATCCATTTATGATGTCAGCATCAATTTTATTTTTTGGCTGAATTATTTTTACATTGAAAAAGGTGTTTCACTGACAGGTTAGGTCGGGTTCATGGTGGACTGGGTTCGCGGTTTGGCTTGGTCTGCCGAGACCGGGTCCACGACCGACATGGCAGTGGGCTGACAAGGCTGGGATGTGGCGCCAGGTAGCTGCTACGCGGCTGCCACGCATGCGCTTGCTGGCCGACGTGGTGGCGCTCGGCTGCGGGCTCGCCGGCGCTACAGTGCCCGGCGGCGGCGGCCGAGATGCGCAAAGGCAAGAGGAGAAGGTGGGGAGTTCACCAGTACCTGAGGCGATGCTCGGTGACGAGTAGGGGTGGCCGGCGACGAGCAGGAAGTGGCGGCGACGGGCGGCTCTCGGTGCGGCGGCTCTCCGGTGGTGTTCGGGCTCGAGGAGTTGCGCTCGAGGAAGGCGACGGCTCGGGGAAGACAACGGTGCTGGCGTCAAGGCTCGGGTTGCTCGGTGGCGGCCGGTGAGAGGAAGCAGAGAAGGCTGTGCAAGGGCGTCGGCGACGGGGCTCTCCTGCGGTGAATTCGACCAGCGGAGGGGCGGAGGATGATCGCGGGGGCACGAGGAAGATGAAGGTGATGTCGGCGAGGTGCGTAGGTAACCGAGGCGGCGGTGATTTCTCACCAGAGCTCGCTCGGTGACGGAAAAGGGAAACACGACTCGGGAAGGTTCGAGCGCAGAAGAGAGGGGAAAAGGAGCTTCGGCGCATGAGGGAGGCAAAAGGAGGGGAGGACGGGCTCGGGTAAGGGCTTAAATAGGCGCGGGGAGGAGCAACGGCGGCTGGTTACTCGCCGGTTTAAAGCGGCCGGAAGTGGCTTGAAACGGCGACGATAAAGAGGCTTAAAGGAGAGGAAATGGGCGAAAATGAATTGGGAGTGAAGAGGGCACTTAATGGCGTCATTTCCCTGGCTAGACGAGAGGTAACGACGACATTTAAGATCTCGGGCGGGGCATTCATGGCGTTGGCTGGAGGAGGAAGAAGGAGAGGTAGAAGGAGATGCTGACATGCGGACGGCCGGATGAGCGCCACGCGTCCGGAGACAAATCAGGGCCGTTATATTCAAAACGAAGGGGTAAGTGAAGAGGAAGGGCTGAGATTAGATCAAGCGGTGGGGCGGATTGAATCCGGGCCAGACACGTATCAGCCTGATGGTGTTTTAGATTTAAAATTTCGTTTTTAATTTTCAGAAATACTAGGAAGCTTCAAAATACTTAGAAAATAGCAAACTAAGTCTAAATATTCTATAAAAATTCATAAAAATTCCTGGAGCTGTTTTAGACTTAGGAAAAATATTTTTAACTTAAAGTTGGTCTTTTAATTTTTACCAAAAATACTTTTTAGCTTTAAAGTTGAATTTTAAATTCCAAACAATTCTCAAAAATACTATAAATCAAGGAAAAAGCAAAATAAACTCTTTTTGGCTTAAGGAAATGTTTAAATTAAATTTTCTTACTCTAGGCTTCTAAAATAAAATGCAGATAAATCCAAATAAATTACAAAAAAACAAGTAAAAGGCAAATAAATTTTTTGGGATGTTACACATCCACTATCACATTATCTCTTATTTAAGAACTCTGTAAGCTAAAAATTATGGGGTATATGCTAGTTTCATGGCAAATAAAAAGTGTACTCTGGTAGAAGTATGATTGCAATGTATTGCTAGAAGTATTCGAATTGATTCAAAGCAAATGCATGAAGCACACTCTATCACTTAGAATTTTTATGGTTGGTGTGAAAAGGGGGAGGAATTTGTGCATGAGAGGTAAATTTGATATGAAGAGGCATAAAAATATGGAAAATAAGATCCATGGTAGGCATAATGGGAGGCATGCTCCCAGGAGCATGGTTCAGGGCGTTGTTGGGCATGAGGTCCTGAGCGATCTTCAATGCGAGACCCCAAGCATAAGTATGGTTGTCAATATCTTGTAGATATATTATGTCTAATGGTCATTATTTTCTAGCTCATAGTAAGACATCTGTTTCTGCTTTAAGAAATACGCCAACCACCGGCATGTGGCTGCACACACGACAAAAAGTCAGCCGCTTGGAGTGACCGCATGCCTACAACATTTGGTGCATATCGAAAGTGTGCCATACTCATTGGCCATGACACACATATTTGTATAAGCGGTCTGAAACCGCATCACCATTGATGATCATATTATTTATCTGAAGTAAACATAACTCTTGAATAAATGTGAGACCATATAGTGGTCCTCCCATGTGTTGTGATGAGTAATTAACTCTTTGATTTGATTGTATTTGGAGTTTAAAGTTCATTTTTGGAAAGAATGAAAAAGATTTGAGGGTGCTTTGGATTAGGTCGGATCATCCGAATCGAGTTGGATCATGGGTCGATCATTAATCTAGAGAATACACTAGTAGAAATTAGTGTGGGTCGGATCATCCGAGTCGAGTTGCATCATTTGTCTAGAGAGTGTATTTTTAGATTACTTGGATCCGATCATCTGGCTCACTCGGATCATGAGTCAGACCATTTTTCTAGCAAGCACAGTTTTGGTGTTTTGAGCTGTTATGGAGGTCGATCCGGTGGCCATGGGGCCCTAACATATTTTGTAGAGAACTTTGAGTTGAGTCTATTGATGATGTTTTTGGGCTAATGGTGAGTTGTTTATGATGAGATTATGCTATGCAATGTTTTTTGTGTTAAGATGCATGTAGGTGCATATGTAACAAAGATGGCAAAATAGCAAGCATTGATGGCTTGATAGGTTAGGGCCTTTTCATACATGTTGTGAGACACATGTTGAGGTTAAGTGAGATATGGTTGAGATAACCATGGTGGATTTGAGTGGATGAACATGGCAAAGCTTGAGATAAGTTGGTGTGAGGTCTTGGCAAGGTTTCAATACCATGGAGTCATTGCATATGTATTGTATTTTGCATGTTTGGACTAACGTGGGTCAAGTTATATTGAACTTATGCTCAAAAATAGTTGCTTAATCTATTGTTGTGCGGGTGGCTTGAAGTCAACTATGATCAACTGTAAGGAGGACCAGGACATGGTTAGGGATAACTAAGGTTCAGAATGGTCGTGGTTGGTAGGTGAGATGGTTGTACTCAAGCAAAACACAATATGGACAAGATCCATGTCTCCGACAAACCTTTCAAATGTGGTGGTAAATAACAAAACTAGGAACTGCCTGATTCAGGGACTCGACAGAGACAAGTTTGACCGTGTGTCTGTGAGAGACCATGTGGGTAGGTCTAGGTCAATTTGTGATGAACAATTAGTAGTTGGATTGAGTTGAATCTATGGTTTTGCAATTCTCTAAAATTCAGTGTGCTGTTAGGCTCAGGCGGTACTACCAGCCTGCTGCCTTCGATAGCATCGACATGGCAGTTGTGGTACTACTGCAGATGCGGTTTCACTGAATGATACTTGGTGGTAACTATTTTCCAAATATGGTTATTTTTTGGGTTATCTAGATTTGGTAGTATCGGGGAAAATGCAGTACTATTAGAGAATAGTATGATGGGGCTTGGTTAGCGGTACTACTGGGGTGGTTGTACTGGCCTTAGAAAGTGGACATATCGCTCCCCTGTTACCCAAAAATGTTTGAGGAGCAGTAGTACCAGCCATTGTCAGTGGTACTACCAGCCTGGTATGACCGGCATAGGGAGTGTGGTCATACCAGCTGTGGTGGTTAAGTTCTAAAAATTGGGAATTATGGGAGATTCGATTATGGGATGATCATAGAACTCCTGTCATAGTTGCATTGTGTTGCAAGCTATATGTTTGTCCTAATGTTGGTCAAGCTGTGAAGAACTTATGCTTGGAAGCAATTTTTAGTCTTTGGATGTGCAGTGAAGCTTGGAGGCAACTATAGTCAACGACGAGTGACCGGGGACTAGATCAGGGAGGATCGAGCTCCAAGTGGTCAAGGAGGTCATGTGGGATGATTGGGATCAAGAATGGCACATGGCAAAGTCAAGGAATGCGGTTGAAGGGAAGTTCGAGCAACGAGTTGGATCAAGCTGGCTTCGTTGGTTCAAGTAAGGTGTGGTCTATTGGGAGTCAAAAACAAAAGAGACTTGCTAATGTAGGGAAGCCATTGATTAACCTACACATGGCGTGCATGGTGGCTTGCATGACAAGAAGAAGACGGAGTGAAGGGAAAGCTCCAAGAAGCTTCGTTGAGAGCATTGAGGGAAAATGCCCAAATACTAAACTTGAGGCCTGCACCAAAAACACGATGCGAGAGATGCAAGGAAAGTGGTTTAGGGTCTGGCTAGGGTTAATGTGTTGAGTGGATCAAATGTTCGGGTGTGGGCGGGTTGATCCTTGTAAGTGCTTTGAAAAGTGTGCATGTGTGTGAAAAACTCGATATTGTGGGGTTGACGGGTTTTCCCAATCCTTAGCGGTATAGACCTGCCAAGGGGGTTGGTTAGCCTATATGATGGAGGGGGAGGGAGAGCTAGGGTCAAGTTTTGGGCTTAAGATAATTCTTCCTCTCCTTCAATGTATGAGTAAGAGTGGTACTTGTAGAGGGTCTTTTGTAACTAGTAAGCTATAAGAACCAATCCTCTTAATGCAATAGATGTCAGACCCCGAATTTATCATCTGAACTTCTCTTGATTCCACCATACTATTCCCTCAATCAGTAGATAGTGCACAAACACATACCTCACAAAAGCAAAACTAATACAATAGTAGTGGACAATACATAAATAGACCTAATGGTCCTTGACTTACACACGGGCTAATCAGGCCAAAACCTTTAAAGAGCAGTAGTGGAAATAGAAATAACACATAGGTGGGACCCTTAGGATATGCCAATAGGTGATCAACTGAGGCTCATGACCTAGTTCTTGGCCTCTTCATCTTCCAATATTTGTCAACGCATTTAAACCACCACATGGCTTTTCTTTCTCCTTACTTACTGAATTATAGTAATTGAGTAACAATGAGTACGAAGGTACTCAACAAGCTACCATACAAGATATAATTATAATAGATGCAACACTAAACAAAGGGAGTATTGAGGTTCTTTTGTTTGTAGAAAGCAACAATTAAAACAAGTAGAAAGCCTGAGACTTAGCATTTTACTAAACCATGTTTTTAATGAGTGTAAGTGTAACAGCCCAAATTTTCCTCAAAATAAAACATGCATAAATTTCATGGATTTTTTAAAAAATTGGTGCATTTTAAAAAATTTCCCTAATGCCTTACTTGAATTTAAGATTTTACAATAAATAAATCCTTTGACCTAAAAATGTAATGTCAAAATTTCTAAGAGTTAATTGGGTGCTAATAATTTTTTCCAAAAACTTATGTGTGCAATACCCATTGAAATTCAGATTACAAATTAAAAATCAAATAAAATCCTAGATAAAAGTTTAAACTAATTTTTCTTGCATCCCCACCTTTGGGCCGAATTCCCTCTGCCAACCCAATCTATTTCTTCTTTTTCTCCTCATCGGCCCAGTCTCTTGTCCCCTTTTCTTTCTCCACCATGGCCCAGCCAAGTCAGCTTGCCTACTCGCTCGCGTGCCCACAGCCTAGTCACCCTTCCCTCTCACCGCCACTGCTATGTGGGACCTGGTCCCACCTATCTGCACCTAGCACAATTCTTCATCCTTCCTTCTCTCTCACTCTCTCCCGCTCTCTCTCTTCTTCTTCACGTGTGTTCATGCGCAACAGAGGAAGCATTGAAGAGCTACAACATTGTCCCATTGCCAGTTCGCTCTCTATCTCTCGCTCTTGTGAGCTCTCTCCCTTGCTCTCAAAGCCACGCCATGGCACCACACCCTCTTTCTCTTCTCCCCTCTATTTAAGCAGCCTCGAGCGCATCAAAACATTCACCCTAACCCATTATCCTATTCCCCTAAGCTCCCCTACCCCATTCACCCTGGGAGAGGAAGAATTCAAGCTTCTTCCCCAAGTCTAGCCGAGCGCTTCACCGTCTGATTCCTTATCATCCAATGAGTTCCAGACAATGCCATCATGATATTTGTGTTTGTATCATGTCTCTACCTCGTGCTCACCTCTCTATGCTTGTTTGCCCCTCGAAAAACCAAAGCCGTGTGCAGCACCATCGTCGACCTTGCCACCCCATCCTCTTTGCTTTGGTATTCATCTTGACCTCCCTATGCTTATGCACCTATTCTTTTGCCTTGCCATGCCCAAGTGCCACCAAAACACCGTCGCCAACCAGGAGCATGCGCTAACCCACCACCGCCATCGATCTCCCCTCTACTCTGTCTCTCGGTGAGCCCTTCTGTTCCCATGTGCTTCCATACATTACAAACATGGTAGGCTAGCCAATGGCACATGTAGTTCACCATAGAACCACTATGTCATAGTCGCGTCGTCTCCCACCACCGTGGAGAGCTCAGCTTGCCATCGCATCCAAAGTGCCAAGGCCACCCTTAGCATCGCGATAGCCTATAGATGTTCACGCCCATCTCAATTCGAAGTTTTAGCTAGCCTTTTATACTCGCCCTTGTGCACCGTAGTGTCGCCACCACCCTTACCGTTGTGTCACCATCTTAGAGCATCTCTCTCCTTGCCGTCACCACTGTTAGGTTCACCATGACCGTCGTGTTCCATTTTGTGCATCCTGGGTGGTCACCTAGCCTTCCCTCGCTGGTGCCGAGCCCAGAATAGAGCCACCAAGGCTACCCTCCTTTGTTCCTCTATTTTGAGCAAGGGAGGGCTGAACAGAGGGCCTTGCTCGGTGGTTAATTAAGTTAAGTTGGTAATCAGTCAATAGTTAATGAGTTATTTAATGTTAGCATGACATGTGGGCCTAATGTAATTAGAGATCCTAATTAACCCCGGTTTAAAGTTGTCATGTTAGAAATTTTTGATTTTCTAGAATTTCCTCATGGGTCAAAATTCAAAGAGCTCATTCTCCCTCATTTTAAATTCAAATAACTTAGTTTTTGTTTCTAAATTCATCTAAATTCAAAATAAAATTCTACTGGATTCCCATGTCTTGAATGTAATCCTAGGAATGGATTGGCTATCCAAACATCAAGGTGAAATCCATTGCACCCTCAGATTAGTGACCTTAGCCAACACGGAAGGAATTCCAGTAGAAGTCACAGCCAACCCTTCACCCCAGAAGATTTTGACAATGAATAGCTCGAAGTCTGTTGAAGTAGAAGAAGCACCAATTGTGACAATGAATAGCTCGAAGTCTGTTGAAGTAGAAGAAGCACCAGTTGTAAGGGAATACTCTGATATCCTCCTAGAAGAATTGCCTAGCATACTGCTAGATATAGATTTGGAGTTTCTCATAGAATTAGCACCTGGTACTATAGCTATATCCAAAAGGCCATATCACATGCCACCTAACGAGCTGGAAGAATTGAAGAAGCAAATATAAGAGCTTTAAGACAACATTTGTGAGACCAAGCTCATCTCCCTAGGGATCATTGGTGCTATTTGTCAAGAAGAAGGACAATAGCTTGAGAATGTGTGTGGATTATTGTTCCCTCAATGAGGTCACCATCAGAAACAAGTACCTGCTTCCTAGGATAGATGATTTGTTTGATCAACTCAATGTAGCATGTGTGTTTTCCAAGATTGATTTATGATCAGGATACCATCAACTGAAGAACAGATAGGAGGATATCCCTTAGACAGCCTTCTCAACTAGATATGAATTATTTGAGTTTACCGTCATGTCGTTTGGGTGACTAATGCCCTGACATACTTTATGAACCTGTAATACCACAAAAGTGATTCAAGAGGTAATCGATTAATTGGAGGGAAGGACCATATATAAAAGAGTTAAACAGGGATTTTTAGGGAGGATTTCTGCAAAACCCCGGTAACCTGGGCCTAGGCCTTGGCCCAAGAGGTGGTCGACCAAAAGGGTGGAGGTGCCCCTCCCCCAAACCCTAGCCGTCGCCCTAAACCCCCTCCTCTTTCTCCCTTGTGGCCACCGCCCCCCTTCCCCCCATGCACCTCCACCTTGTCCAGCAGCACCTCATCCTCCATTTAAGCCCCCTGCTATTGGAGAAGAAGGTCCCCTTTGCTGTCGATCAAGCGGAGGAAGGAGATCGATCGTCGGGAGGTTATTTTGACCCGAAAGAAGAAGAGGAAGGGAAAGAAGGGAAAAGGAAGGGAGAGAGAGAGATCGCGTGGTGTTCATCGTGTTCTTCAGAGGTTCATCAAGAGTAACCCCTGTTTCCCCCGGTTAGATGCATATTTAATTGTTGTAGCAATGTCGGTATTGTGGTCTGCCCAGGACATATTGTGTCAGACGGTCATTTTGGGGTAGTTTAGTGGGGATTCAGTTCTGCACGTCTACTAGAGTAATTTAGAGGGTGTCGTCATCCACACGCGAAGTAGTCGTAAACTCCTTCTTGAGCTTCATAATCCTCTGAGATTTGTTTTAAGTGTAGCATGTGAGTACATAAAGTACTCTGCAAGTCTTGAGAAAATGCAAAGATGCAAGGCTTAACAAAGGAGGGATATATGGTTCTTTTTGCACATAGCAATATTTTATTTCAAATACCATTAAGTATTTTTGAAAGCATCAGTTTAAATAAGGTAACTGTTTTTAACAGAAACTAACAAATGGTATAGTGAAGGTTACAGCCACCAACACTGGATCACTGGCTCTAACCGCAAAGGTTCAAGAAAACAGGTTACATCCACCCACACTGGCTACATCCGCCAGGATTCAAGACAACGGGTTACATCCACCCACACTGGCTACATCCGTCAGGACAACTCCGAGAGTTCCAACCACTCCCGGTTTCCAAAACTTTTATTTTAAAAACAAAACCAATGAGCTACCATGTGAATGCATTCCTTGCCCTCCCTTGATCGTGGGCACGGCTATTCGAATAGTTTTACACTCTGCAGAGATTGTACACTTTACCCACAAGAGACAAGTTATCTTAATAGTCAACACGCTTCCTTTGGCGTGAGACCCAGATAAAATATCACAAAGCTTTTACCTTACTCTAGTCTAGCCAGACACCACCCGCTGAGGTTTCACCGCTGAAGGGTTAAACCACCCATCGAAGCCCCTCTTGCGCCGTATGAGTACAAGAACCCTGTCCCTCACTATGAATAACCAGTACACCCTGGCACCCACTTTCCACTGGTGGTACCTAAACTAAACTATCGTAAGTTAATCAGCTAGGTCGTACCCATATAGACATGTGGTTGTACGGTAGTGCTCAGTCTGGACAAACACAAGCGTCGGTCCTTAATTGACTAGGGCGAAACATACACTTTACAAGTTCTCGTGCTAACCGCACCAACCAATCTTACCATCCGCCAAGTCTAAACCAACTCTCACATTTTATTTTATTTTAAAGAACAGTGGCAACACCAATCGCCACTAACTTTTGAACAAAGGTCTAAATCAATGAAATATAATTTTTCCTATTTCAAAAGTACCAAAGGTTATATAGCAAGACTAAGCATTTTACTACCGCTACAACATTTACCAAAGTTTTACAATAATCTCATTATTGAGACAAAGGAAATCCTAGGGTGTCAAAGGTACATGGTTCTCAATGTCAAATGAGGACATAACAATTATCGGTTTAACTATTATTTCTACAACAGAAATTATCATTTTATGTAACATAGCGATGCAATAAATTTAAAATAATCAAAACATTTCACAAAATAGGTTCAAGATGTTCAAAGGAGACTTGCCTTCGTGTGTGATATCTTGACTTTCTTGCTGCGAGTTAGAACATTCTTCGGCGACATCGGATTCTACGCGCGAAACGACGAATACAAACGAACAAATAAATACAAATAAAATCACAAAAATACAAAATATATACTGGAAGAAAGGTTAAGATTTTATATGAATTTAGGAGAAAGAATCAACAGATTCGGAGTTCGAATGAAGGAGAACGGATATCTGAAAGTTTGCCGGGCGAGAAAATACTGGAAAATAACAAAAGTTACTGTTCATTCCGAGAGCAGCACATTTGGAGACAAGGCTAGCGCCAGCGAGAGGAGGCAAGTGTGGTGAATCTAACTAGGGACACATAGGAAGTGACAGCACGCTAAACGGAGAACGGTGGCGGCACGGGTGGCTACAATGACATAGGTAGGAGAGAGGAATAAAACTCGGGCATAGTACATGGATAAGTAGGGTGTGCACGGGCTAAAACGTGGCTTGGCAAAGCTAGGAAAATTATTGTCTAAGCTGAAAATTCAGCGGAGACGATACAATCGACGTTTGAACGACGACGGTAGAGAAAAAGGAAAAACTTGATATCTTGATGCTCGGTGAAGCGAATCTAAAACCATTTGAAAGGCAGCTACCTGGAATGGTTTGGCACGATATGACGCGAACGGATTGGGGAAAACACCCCCGGACAGATGGGGACACGAGATACCATTGGTGGCCATGCGAGGTGTCGGAGGCAAAAATTTGTGGAAGCTTTTCGGAGAAACGGAAGGAAGCACGGCGTAGAACGCGGTGAGGCAAGTCTAAGAAAAATTACGGCACAGGCTAAAAATTAACAGAGACGACGAATCGACATCGGGAGTCAAAAACGGTCATTTTTGTGGAAAGTTCAATTTCGGACAATTGGCTCCACGAAAAATTAAATAAAACTGATAGATAAATTTTTGGAGTCTAGGACACGATATGACGCGAACAAAAATCAAAGCGCTTACCGAAAATGTGGTGTACGCGCGAAGGCACATTTTAGCGTCTGACTCGACCAGGTCGTCGAAGACTCGGGGAGTCTTTGAGTGATGGCGATGGGAGCATGGCGTAGAACGCGTCGAGGCAAACTCAACGGTACCAGCGGCTCGACCAACGAACATCGGATGGTGACGAAACATGGCGGAGAAGATATTAGGCGACCGGCGGGTTGACATCGGCGTTCCGGAAAAACGGAGAGGAGTTAGAGGGTGAGGTTTGCCGTGAAACAAAGAGGAGAACGTCGGAAACACAATGCTCACCTCGGTTTTGATCCAACACGCACGGTCGGCTCGCAGCGAGGAGAGGAACGACGGCGTGGTTTGGCCACGGTGGTCCGGCGATGCTCCGGCGAAGGCGAGGGGAGCACCGCGTAGAACGCGAGGAGGCAAAGCCAACGGTGTGGTCAAAAGTGACCAGACTTCACTGTAGGCGGTGCAAATGGCCGAGGAACGATGATGTTTCACAAAAGTAAAATGGAGATTGTGGAGAGAAGAAAGGAGAGAGGCTTTGAGATTTCGGGGGTTGAGTGAGGATGAGAAGGGGCACCCGGTGCTGCCTTTTATAGGGGTGGAGGTGGACGGGAGAGAGAGATCAAACGGTAGGATATTGAAAGCTCTTGATGAGAGGATTTAAATGCATTTTATTTCACAAAAAATCGTTGAGAAAACAATGAGAAATCAAAGTTTTAAAAACTGCATCATGGCTGCTGCGAAGCGCTCTGGACATGAACTGCCACCGAGAAGATGAACGGTGCCCACTGTTCACTCTCTCTCCCCTTTCTTTTTTTTTTTTTTTTGAGATTTTGAAATTGAGCTCAAACAAACTCCGAACAATCCGGAAAATTTTCAGAACATTCCTTGAGACTTAAAGAAGTCAAATAAAATATTTTTAGCTAATATTAATATTTAATTTAATGTTATTAAATAAAAATTCTAATTAAGTTTAGTTTAAACCAAATAAATTCAACAATTTCAAAAATTTGAAAATAGGGTATAAATGTATAGATTAGAAATTTATAAGAATTTAGAAATTTGAATGGGCTCAATCGGAGTTAAAACGAAAAAGAACGGGCTCTCGGAAGTTTGAAAAGGGAGAAAAGAATAAACCGATTTTCTGGAATTATTTTTGAACTGAAAAATAAAATTATGATGTCATCAAGGGAAATGATTTTCAAATGAATTATTTTTCTGTGCAAAAGAAATTTGTGACGTTAGCAAGAATTTTGATTTTCTGGCTTAATTATTTTTGTAACGAAAAATAATTTTATTTACTGACAGGTGGGACCGGTTTTATCAACGAGAGAGGAGAGAGAGAGGAAAGTGTGGACGGTCAGATGAGCGATGCGGCGCACGGAGGAAATCGGGACCGTCGGATGGAGAGTGAAGGGTTAAGTGAATATGGACGCACGAGATTAGAACCGAGTTAGATGTTTTTGTGAATTAGTGATTGTTTTTATTTAGTCTAAGGTCCACTAATGTTATCTTAGGATGTATTATAATTATTATTCAGGTGGTGGACTGGTCCTGGGGGCAGCACCTTCGGCACGTCTGTTACAACCCAGCTGTTTATTTCAAAATTTTGGTAAAAAAATTAATTAAAAATCAATTTAATTTAAAATAAGTATCTTTAATTTGAGAAATTGTATTTGCCGTTTTCAGCTTCTTCAAAAAGGTTTCTCTTAAAAGTAATTTGACTAAAAGCATAAAAGCTATTATCAAATAAAAGGTATTTGTAAACTTTTGTCAAGATACTACTTCAAATTAAGTATTTAAAAATATTTGGCTTTTATTTGAGTTTTCTGTGATTTTCTTGGTTTTATTTGGAGTTATCTGGATTTTATTTCCAAAGCCTCAAGCAAGAAAATATATTTTAAATATTTTATTAAAGCTGAAAAGAATTTATTTAGCCTTTCCTAAGCTTCCCAAAATTTTATAGCAATTTTGAGAGTTTCAAAAGATTTTAAAATCAACTTTAAAGCTAAATGGTATTTTTGTAAAAAGTATAAGAGCAATTTTGAGTTCAAAATATTTTTAGAAAGTCTAAAAATATTTTATAGAATTTTTGGGAATTTTCTGGAGTTAAAAATCAATTTTTGAAGTTAAAAATATATTTCATAAAATATTCAAAAGGCCAAAATAATTTAAAAATATCTTTCCTAAGTATAAAATGTCTCCAGGGATTTTCTGGAATTTTTCTAGAATTGTTAAACATTATTTGCTATTTTTTCAAGTATTTATATATACTCCTCCTATTTTCTGAAATTTAAATCCGAATTATTCTCGTGCTGCCACGTGGCGCGATCTGGTTGAATCTGATTTTCTTGATTTAATCCTACCCATCCACCACCACTTAAGTCCCAGTGCCTAGATTTCCCCGCCACGTGTCGCCCATCTAGCCACTCATCCCTTCACCTCCCTCCTCTCTCTCTAGCGCGTGGGCCCCGTATGTCATTACCTTCTTCTTCCTCACTTCATCTTCTCCAAGCCACCGCCTCGGGCCTCCCCCTCACCGCCGCAACCCCACCGCCCCTGCGTCGGCCATTAATGGCCCGCTTCCGCCTGCTTCCCACCGTACCGAGCCGACTCACCCATAAAATCCGTGAGCCACCACATTTCTATAAAACTCACCCGAGGTGCCTCATTCGGCACCACCTCTCCGCCGCCTCCTCCCCAACTCGGTAGAAGCCCGCCCGCCTGCACCTCCGCCTCGGCCGCCACCCCCTTCTCTCTCCGCCGCCGCCCGCCACCTCCGGCCACCCAGAGCCCACGGGGTGAGGCCGAGTTCCCATCGCCTCCTCTAGCCCCGCCTCGCCGGGCCACGTCGTGACGTCTGACCCGTCTTGCCGCCCGCTCGGCCGGCCATGTCGCCCGCTCACCACGTGGAAGCCACGTGGCAAGCGCGCGGTCGCCATGCGTCGTCGCCACGTTGTGTGCCACGTCAGCCCTTGCCACGTCAGCATTTTCGGATTTTAAAATAATTCCCACTCGAAAATTTAAAATTTGCTGACGTCAGCATTGCTTTATGAATCCCTTTTTCTTTATAAAAATAATTCGGCCGAAATTAAAAACCCCCGCTGTCGTCATAATTCCCTTTTTCAGTATAAAAATAATTCTCAAAATCAGCCTTTTTCTTTTTCTCTCTTTTAAACTTCCGAAAGCCATAACTTGTTCATTTTAATTCCGATTTGAGCCGTTCAAATTTCTAAATTCTTCTAAAATCTTAAAGTATTCAAATATATACTCTTTTTCAATTTTTGAATTTTATTTAAATTTTATTTGAATTTTATTTGTTTGGTTCTTTGCGTATAGATTTTGACGATCTCGGAGAGAACGACTTCAGTGATCCAAACCAAGTCGTCAATCAAGGCAAGTTACACCTTTGATCATGTGGATCCTAATATTTGAAATTATTTTTGTTGTTTTTATATTAATATGCATGCTTACTTTTATTCAAGTTAGTTTAAAATTCAGTTTTGAACTCTAGTTATACCCGAATCCTTTGGACAGCCAAATTTGACATTAAATGCCACTATACCTTGTCAACCCTAGATAAACCCTAGTTAGTACATTAGTATTAACTAGAAATTTGGTAAAAATGCTTAGTCATGCTTAAAATAATTATGGATTGGGACAATCTTTCACATAAAATGATAAACTTTTATCTTGTATTCTTGACTTTGGTGAGTTAGAAATGTTTATAAAATTATTTCCAAATAAAGTATAATCTTGGTTTAGACTTAGGCAAATGGTTAGAGTGGTGGGTGCTTGCTGGCATGCATTGTCGTTTGGTGACGCAATGTTGATTGCCAGGCACGAGGGGTTTGTGGTTAGTGCCTAAGTCGAGAAGGACGATGCAGTGAGCTCTTGTTGCAAAGCCCTTTCATACTACCACAAGTCTGGTATGGGACAGACCTGGCCGAATAATTTGTGAAGTTCCAACATGATCTCGTTATAGGCTGAATGTGAGCGCAGCGTAGTCCGTGAGAAGTCTCACATGGCACAAGAGGGGCTCCAACATGTGGATTCATGTTGTGGTGAAACCTTAGTTGTCGGGCCCTAGATTTTACTATCTGGAATCCCCTGTGATTTAATGCACTATTCTCTAGATCAGTAGATAGTGCTCACAGTTACAGAAAATGAATATCAAATACATACCATGCGGAAGCATAACTAAAATAGTAAACTTACTCATGGGCCGATTAGGCCGACCAAGAAATTGCGCAATGGAAGAACGAAGCACACAGGTGGGACCTTCAGGACATGCCCATAGGCAGCCAACTGGAGGTTCATGACCTAGCCCTTGACATCTTCATCTGCTTTATCATCATGACCAATAATGTTGTTGAGGCACAGTGATCTGATTCTTGAGTCTGGATTTGTTGTGAGAGCGAGTGTGAGCACACTAACCACCATGCTCCGCGAGCCAATACACAGAATGCAAATAAATATTATGCATGGCTAATCAAAGGAGAGGCTCGGGTTGTTTTATTTGCCAGAAATTGCTTTTAGCATTACTCTTATTATTTAACCATGGTGTTACTATTGTTGTCTAAAACTTCGAACCACGAGTGTCATCATTTATTTAATCCACCGATTATACACTTTCCATTTCGCAACACCCATTTCATTAATCCATCCATGGGTATTTAATTCTCACATAATCCTAGCTTCCCCATAAATTTATTCCTTCAATCTCAAATTTCCCAGAACTGTATAATCCCGATCTCAGATCCTCCGATTGTCAACTCGTTAACTACACAATGTATCTATAATCCAATACCTTTGCCTGTGAACCACTGATCAAATGATTTCTATTGCATCATTCAAACTATTCAATAATCGAATCGAAGTGACCCCTCTCATATATGAGTCCGAATATCCACCACCAATTCATAAATCCAATCTTAGGCTCATTAGTCAGTAATTTAATTACCTCCTCATTCTAATACAAATATGGTTTTCTTCATTTTGTATCCACCAATATCTGATGTATCATGAATTTCTAGTAATCCAATCTTGTGATTGCTATTTATCAATTCTTCATCTCGTAATTTCTAATAATCCTCTAACATAATTACTTTCTTTATTCCACCAAAATTATTCTTATCAGGGCTTGCTAACAGCCCAATTCTTTGCTATTAATCCAAAATATAATTTGCTCTCCCAATAATCAATCTTGTTTACCATTAACTATCTCTCACTAATTCTCTAGTTTACCTCCACCAAGAATATCCGTGGTTAAGTCTACGACTCACTAGTATACATCCACCAAGATTATCATTGATCAAGATTATACTCCAGTAATCGTTATCACTTCTTCAATAATCCCAGAAATTCAATTCATCATTCTAGTATGTGATCAATTCGTATTAATCCCATTATTCACAACTTCTTCCAAGAATTCATATTACTTATCTGTATCGTAACCCTGCAATTACCTTTGCACTCCCTAATTTTCTAAGAATCATTTAAATCATCTACCCAGCCTATATATTCATTTAGACTTCACCAATTTACTCCCAGAATCCATATCATCGTTTCCCTTCTATGATCGACATGAATCCACTAGCATCTTTTATATTTTTACCATAACAGCTAACTCCTTCTCTACACCTATGTTTATTCTTCCTGACCTTTGGTCTGGGGAGAAGTATTATCATCATTTAAAAATATAATACATAGAAATTTCCTGAGACCTAGCAGTTTGAACAAAAACATAATGTGTAAGAGAATGCAATACAATAGCGATTCAGATTCCATCTACCGTTACATGGCATCTGCACCGTATGCTTAATCCTTCAGCGTTATAGCCGCTTAACTTATCACTGGGGCGACACCCAAGACAACACAAATCAGGGCCTTGCACTGCCCTCCACTTTTCCATTCCCACCCACAAAGTTTTTGAAATAGAACTATATCCGGTTAAGTTCCCATGTCCGCCCATGACCATGGGCACGACTATTCGAATAGTTTTTGACTCTGCAGAGTTTGTACACTTTCACCATAAGAGACAATCAACTCTTTGCCCCACACGATTCCTTAGTCATGTGGTTGAGCATACCGTCACCGTGACTGTTCAAAGTATCTAGCTCCTTTTGTCATCTCACCTTATGGGAAACTGTCCACTTGCGGTGGGTCCCATCTATGCACGGGATGTTTCCCCCAGTTACTAACGCAGCCGGGCTCCCCTTCCCGCAACGCTTAGAACAGCTGGGAAACTTCACCCTCCCTTTGGTGTCCCTTTAGGCCTCCTCTTGCCCTTGCTTATCCACTTCACTCCACTACCAGTAAGATGAGTTCGGGAGTTTCGATACAACTACTTAGCCAAGTTGTACTTTACAGACTTGTGGTTGCACTGTTTTACGTGGGAGATCATGACAAGATTCAGTCCTTAATGGTATCTGGGCGATTCTACCACAACCCACTTTGTGCCTCCACTGCACCATTCACACACCCTCGAACCATTCGCCCAGATTTTGAAGCAAGTAGGGTTTTGGGAATATAAAATAATCATATCGAACATATACCAGTCATTACCACCATGACTGCCCAACCAAATTTTCTCATGATTAAAAGTGATGCTTTGGCGTTTTCACGCCCATGAATATCTATGCAACACTACGCATGGCGTATAAATTATGAACTTATTTTCAAAAGGTTACTATCATAATTTCGCTAGGGCGACAAGGTTTATATATTCAAATATTCAACAAGGGGGTGTAATATTAATCAAGGCAAACAATGGGCATATAACTAGAATCTTGAATTAAGCATGTATTTGTATATAAATTAACATCATGCAATTTGATAATTTAAACAAAAGTAATTTGCAGAAAATGTAGGTTCAACATGATCAAAATATTGACTACTTTGGCGCGGTTTATCATGGTCTTGAGCTCACACAATGCTTTCTCTTGAGCTTTTGGTTTCTATCTTCTCTTGAGCTTGACCTCGCTTGATCCATCGAATCTTCACGACTTCCAATTTCTACTTACGCGATAAACGACTCAATCCAAATAAAGGCAAATAACTCAAAAGATCCAAATAAATCCGAATAAACTCAATTTAATTTTATTATGAGTTAATGGGTGACTGGAGGCAAAGTCGGTGGTAGAATATGATGACTTGATCTTTTTAGTAGTAATCTCTTTTATCGTTTTACATTTATTTAGAAAGTTCCATGAGGTAGATTAGACCTATGAGTTGGTGTGCAAGTCTAGCCAGGTATTATTTTGTCGAGCGATAATATTCAGGGCATATACTATATACGGGGTATACAAATTTTAGCTTACCAAATTAATACTAGGGCCCGGATTCTTAGCATTTTATGGTGTGATATTTTATGTATACTTAGTTATCACTAGACATAATTTATTTTGGATTAGGATCCGTCTGTTCGAGTCCTAGCTTGCTATATGCAGTTATGTCCGTCATTATTACCGAATCTACATTAAAATTTAATTAATAGTACCATTGATATTTTGTCTATACTTTAGCAATTATTAGGCTTGGCTCTATTTAATTTAGATTTATTTACCTAGGCCGAGATTTTTGTACAAGATAACATTTCATTATTGCTATTTAATAAGATATATCACCGAGATTTGTTTAATGGTGGCTTGGTGAATACTAGGGCATACATTCTATTTAAGGGTAATTTTTATTAAGTTTGAATATTTAACCATAGTCATATGTCTTTACCATTGCTTTGAATTAGTAATTAGTCCTCTTAGATGATGGTTCAAACCGTATCAATTATGCATAGATGGGCTAGTCCTATTTCTTTTACTAAAATACACGGATGTATGATTTTCTCTTTAAAAAGTTTTCATTTGCTAAATCGTTATTCCATAAGCATAGCCTAAACAAGATTTTACTCAATTTCTTAATATGCCCTTGATTAACAGTCAAGCTTTTTAAACAAATATTCAAGGCACATTAGTTACTACATATATTAATTAATCTATGATTAGATTTTATTAAGCTTAATTATACCCTAATTAACAATTAGTCTTTTAATCCATTTGTACAAACCACATTATTATTCCTATATGATAACTAATCCAAATTTAAATATCAATTAACCTTGTTTTATATCTTAATTGAATTTATTAGATTTTCTGGATTCTTTCCTATTTTTCCTTAATTTTTCTTAATTAAAATAAGCTACAAGAAGAATAGAGCAAAAATGTGGAAAAATACGCAGCCAACTGGAATCGAACTCAGGACCTCGCCTCTGTGTGTGTTAGGCGTCTTGTTGCTAGCCAAATGGGTCAAGGCTCAAATCAAGAAGTCTACGCAGGATTTGAGAAGAAGTGAGGATGGCCAGGAACCAAAACAGGGGAGGCGGCCGACGGTCGGTGCTGCGCATGCCGGCGACAGGCGGCACCCGGGAAGGCGGCGATGATCGGCAAAATGGCTTCCCGGGGAGTGGTAGAAGCCGGTGGAGGAGGCGGCGCGGCTCAGAACGGTGCGGGTCGGCGAGGCGGCCGTTTGTGCGGCCGGCGGCGTGGTGGGCTCGGGGTGGCGGCGCCGGAGGGAAAGAGGGTGAAATTGGGGGGAAGTGGAAGCATGAGGGCGCCGTGGGGAAGATCACCGGGGATTCTACCAAGCCGACGGAGGTCCGTGAAGGGTTGGCGGCGTGGACCGGTGGTAGGAAGGGGAAGCGCTCGGTGCTGGCGAAGGAGAGGTGGTGGGGAGCCCGGCCGAGGACGGGAGTAGCTTCGCGACGCTCCGAGGAAGCTTCGGCTCCGAGGAATTGGCTTGGAGTGGCTTCGGGTGGCCGATTTCCTCGCCAGCTGGAGTTGGAGAAGAAGGGGCTCCGGCGGCGTTAGAGGCACTAGAAATTCAATTCCTTTGGGTGGGAAGTAAAGTGGAGTAGGGCGATGCGATTGGGGGCCTTGAACGGGATTTTTTATAGAGGGGAGAAGGCGCAGCTGGCAAGAGTCTGGGCCGCGGCGGAGGACCAGGCGGCGGTGCGAGGGACCGGGGGTCCTTGCCCAAGACGGGGCTCGGCACGGCACGGAGGGTGATGGGTGAGCGGCGACGGACGGGCGTCTTGGCGCTGCGAGTCGAGAGCGACGAGGGAGACGCGCGACGCCTGTCCACGAAAGGGAGGAGGGAGAAGAAAAGTGGCGCAGCGCACGGGGAGAGAGAAGAAAGAGGAAGAAGGGAGGGAGGCCCACGCGAGAGAAAGAAAACGAGGAGGGGTCGGGAAAGAAAAGAAAGGGAAAGGGAGAGAAATGTGGGGCCCACATGTAATAGAGATGGGGAAAATGAAGGAAAAGAGAAAAGCTTAGGATTTGGATTTTAATTTGGATTTCTATTTCAGATTTAGGATTAGGGATTTCGTTATGAATGGCATATCTAAATTTTGAATGCCCCGACTTGGGTTTTGTATGCTACTTAAATTAGAAGAAGGAATCTTTGGCTCAACCTTTTAGAGATATGTTTTAATATTCTTTTCGGTTTCATTTATTAATCTTGAATTTTAATTGAGATAGTATTCAATTCATGATCCGTAATATTATTTTCATGATCTTATTTCTATTTAAGATTATCCCTGATTATTAATCTGCACGCCTCAAAACCCGAAAGATTTCAATTAAACATTCGAAAGAAATTTGAACGTCGGTAAGATGTAAGAAAAGTTTTTTAAAAAAAATTCCATATTTCCAAATATTTGAATTTTGGGATGTTACATTAGTGGCGGCGTGATTATGTTGGAAATGGTGGCGTCGGTAAAAATGTTTTATGAAACCTTGTGGATGGATGGAATCCATGAGAGATTTTGGAAAACCGTATGGATGGATGGAATTCGTACGAGTTTGTTTTGGAAAAATTGGTCCGGGTGGGATACCCGTGAATAGGTTAGTGTTTGGTTGGAGCCTGCACTAACGTTACTTATGTTGATTTAATTACAGTAACAAATTCAGCTTTTGCACTTACTTTATGATATTTACTTCAATGTTGCCTTTTATGCAAACTAACCATATTATGCCTTCTGTGATATGGAAGACTTGACGTCTTCGGTGAGGATTACGACTAGGCCACGTCTTACAGTCATTCGCCTTGTGGGAAGGCAGGATGGGCTGCTGGCTATTGTTTTCTTCCTCTGTTATCTTCCGCTGCTATTGTAAACTTTGGCCATCGGGCTCATATTTAGTTAAATAAAATTTATCATTATGTATGATATTTGTCTTTGTTCTGCTGTGTGCACTAAGCTTTCCTGGGATAGTGCAATTAACACAGAGGGTTTCGGAGTTGTTGCTCCGGGTCCTGACAGAGATGGTATCACAACAATAATGACTCTAGGACGCGACCGAAGATAGAATAGAATGGTTGGACCTTAAGGATTTAATTTAAATAACTAGTAATTTAAAAAAATGCTTATTCTTACCTCTCAATCTTTGCTCATCTTATGTCATAATTCTTTCTCATCCTATATCATTACAAATTTCTAACTCTCCTCTTGTTCAAATAATTTTAGATGGACACTGCACCAAATGATGGTTGGAGCACGGGGCTTCATCGACTGCTCCGCCGTTTGGGTTTCCAGCAACGAGTTATCTACGCACACCAAGAAGATCGCCATGGAGATCAGATAATGGGATATCGCTTCACCTTGGTCATCACCAAGCGAACTGGACAAGGAAGACTGTGTCTCTGTTTCAAGGGAAATGGATACTCATTTGAAAGAGCCAAGCAAGAAGCCGCTCTAAAAGCAGTTCTTCGTCTCTGCCATCTTTTCAGTCTTCACATCGAAGGATCACGCTTTGTACCTCGGCAGCCGCGAAGGATCACGCTTTGTTCTCTTTGTTTAAAAGAAAGAGTGTGGTAAAAGTATTGAAGGTTGAAGTTAAGTGGTGCATTTTTTAGGTGTGTTTGACTTCTTATTCTCGCCACATAAGAGTTACTTGAGCTCAAATGGCAATATTTTTGCCGCATAAGAGCTTCTTGAGCTCGAATGACAATACTGTATTCTTATTTGTTGTGATTTGATATTGTTCTCCTTGAGGAGGCATGTGCCTTCGCCAGATCTTATCTTTTGTTGTCCAAGTTCATTGCTATTTCTTCTGGCCTTGTGTTTATTGCAGATGGTAACATCCTCCTTTGTGCTGGAATTTACTTCTTTTTGCCTCTCCAAGAAAGGGGTATTTGATTTGGGTTGCAAAGTATTTTAAGATGTGTATGGCATCTAGTTGGTGTGTTGGGCGGAGATTTGAAAATCCTTGGTTCAAGGAAGTTAAATTTCCAAAGGGAATGGATTGGGAAATTAATAATATCTCGGGCAATAATATGCTCACTTGATTCTTGTTTAAACTGTGTGTTTATGGCAGAGGTCATCTGCAAATTGAGTTGTTATATGTTGTGGTGTATTCTTTTCTAGTTAGGAAAAGAAAATGATTGTTTTGGTCTGTCGAGTGTTTTTCACTCTTGGCTTGTGCAGTGTGGTTTCTCCAAATGTCTATTTGGAGAGTGTGAATGGTTTTGTTGTGAATCCTTTGTTTTGGATCGTGGTCTTTTGAAGGAAGGTTGTTTGCTAGTGTGTTGCTTGAGAATTCATTCTTCTTGTGGTTGTGTTACATTTGTAACAGTTATTGTTTGAGCTTTGAGTATTGTTATGAGTGGAATCTGTGGTTGAATTCTTTAAAAAGGGTACAATGTATTATCCCGATTATAATATATAGAGAAAAATATTCTAAGAAGGAGGATGGTATTAGATAGTGGCTTGATAGGTTTGCGAGAATGGCAGGATCTGTTGGCCGCTCAGAGCCGGCAGAAGAGTTACGGGTATTCGACGTTGTCCGGCGCGTGTCGTGGACTCATCGGAGTTGATGTGGAGGCCCTTTTGACGAATCAGCCCGAGCAGGAGGTGACGTGGGAGCTTGAAGTTCAAGTGTGGAAGAATGACCTAAGTTCTTCGAGGCGGGTGAGAACCCATAGTTATTGTTGTATTCTTGGGTTGCTCTATTCGTTGTTTATTCTTTCCTGTGTTGTTCTTGTTCTTTGTCTCGTGGGTGAGAATCCTTTTTAGGTGGGGAGAATGTAATATCCCGAACGTCGTTACAGCGTAAGTTTTTAATCAATCGCGGAATCGCCGGTTTTTCAGTAATCGCGGGAAGGGAAAAATATAAATTATAGAAGATTGAAAAAATAAATAAATTAAATTAAAATAATTAATTTGAATATTTTGGGCTGTCCGGAGGGGTGGATCACCGATTTGGGCTAGTCACCCAAATGGGGCCCGTACCCTCCCAAACCCTAACACCCCTTTATAAACCCCTCCCTTGGCCCCTCTCCCCTTTTCTACCCCTAGACGCCCCCACCCAGATTTCACCCCTCTCTCTGGCTGCCTCCTCCCCCCGCAAGGTGATTCCCCCCATTGCTACTCTTGGAAAAGGAGAAGGAGAAGAAGGAGAAGAAGAGATGAAGAAGAAGAAGAGGAAAAGATTTGGGGAAAATCTTCATCTAGGTAATTTCTTATCATCCTAAATCCTCTGTTTTATGGATTAATTAGGGTTCTTGGCACGGAATTTGATGGTAGATAATAGATCAATTTACCGATTAGAGTTTAGTCGCGGGCTGATTTTAGATCTATTCGCGCAGCGCGGCTTGTTTCGCGGTTTCGATCTAGAAAACGAATTTTCCTGCGGGTCTTCCCAAAAGGAAAGTTGTAGATTATTTCCATATGTATCCGCTTTATTTTTTAAATTTTTCTACCGTGGGATCTGGGAGATACGGAGTCGGCATTCCCGCTGTCCGTCAGTCGGACAGATTGGTACAGTCCGGCGGTAATCCGGATATTAAAAATATTAAGGGAATTTTCCTGCAGTTCTTCCCAAAAGGAAAGTTGTAGAAACTTCCATATGCATCTTCTTTATTTATTTAAAATTTTTATACCGTGGGATCTGGGAGATACGGAGTCGGTAACACCGCTGTCCGTCAGGCGGACAGATTGGTACAGTCCGATGATAATCCGGAGATTAAAAATAGTAAACGAATTTTATGGACATGGACGTAGTTGAGAAAGTTGTGGATAATTTAGATATATAGCTTCTATATAAATTTTATAATCTTTAGACATCTTTACTGTTGTGGGCACGCGTTTGAACGCGGCTGCCCAATCTGCCAGAGCAGAGTTCTTCCTCTGTTTTGGGCATTAAATTACTCCTAGGTGTGATTAAAATAAAAATAAGTGTTCTCCATGAAAATTATAGGTTTTTAAGTCATGAATCCAGAGAGGTATCATTTTCTGTTTTTCGATCTATATTTTTAAAGATACAAAATTAGGAAGCAGCGTTGCTGCAGAGATGAAATTATTGAATTGTGGAGCGGAGAGGAGTTTACGCGGGTTCGGGTCTCTAGCGATGTTTTATATATTTTTTTGTCATGTTTGTATGCTATGGTTGAGTGCTGAGAGTTGTCTTATGGACATGTGGTCTTGTCCCCGAGCTCTTGATTTTGTTGTGCTTCGCTCGTCGGATTGAGGCAAGTAAACGTAGCGGTGGTTGCTACCGTTTAACCTATTGTTCTTACTACTTTCAGTTTACATTATTATCGTGATTTGATACAATTTCCATGATTGCATGATATTTTAATTGTGTAATTCTTGCTTAATGTTATAATGTTGATCATGAAATTAGCATATGGTGGATGTGAGTATGTTGAGAGCGTGATAATGCTCCTTGCGGATGAATTAATGTGATTAATAAATTTTCATATCATTCAATCATTCATGTCATATCATGTCCTTTGTGTATGTGGATGTCGCCGCTTATAGCCGCGATCGTGCTGTCTGTCGTCGTATATTGCCGTGTCTACGACGCACCTCTTTCTCATGCAGAAGCATCGTATATTGTCGAAATACGATGCATTGCACTTCCCGCCTGGCAAGAGTAATGTGGAGCATAGCATTCATATGCATTCATATGCATTGCATTGTGGAATGATCATTTGCATACATATGCAATATAATGTGGTGAAGTTATGTTGTGGAATGTACAACTTCATAGTTGTAATGTGGAATTGGCTCTTGTGAGCTATGGACGGAATGAAGGTTGTGGTTGTGATCTTGGAATGTGGTTCGTCCCTTGTGTGATTGTGATGGTGACACAAAACTCTTTTCTTTTGCTTTAATTGTTTATAGTAATTGTGGATATGAGAAGTATTATAGTATTGAAGTAAGACATACATATATTTTATTGCCTTTGGTAGTGGTAGTGGTTGAGGATTTAAAGTAGTCAATCATGAATTAATTTGTTAATGTTTTACTGTCATTGATAGTGAATTGAGGTCAACATATATGTGTTGTTAATTGTGGAAGAATAAATGTTGTTGATTAATCTAGTGTGGTTCGTGGAGGAATAAATGTTTCTTTTGCATTTAATACGGGATAAAAATGATTGTATTCATATGCTAATTAAATCTGAAATTTAAGATGTATGATTCAAGAAAGTTTATGGTGGTTTAATATTTATGAACATAAACTGTAATTGTTGATGTATGGAATTATAGTGATGATGTTTAAATTGCTTGTAGTTTGAATAACTTGTTAAGCAGTTTGCTTGTCGAGATTTTTATCTCACTCTTACTTCCCCTCCCTACTGTGTGGACTTTGAGCATGCATTGGGAAGGGTAGAGCGGCACCGCACAGATACACTTGTATTATAATCTTAATGCTGAAATAAAGTTGAAAGAAATCTAGTCTTTGTTTAGCTATCTTATTGACAAATGTTTCTTCTTAGCAATATTAAATTTGTGTACCGTTCCTATAGATATTTTGTTATAGTTGATTATGATTATTGAATTTTTATTATTCTGTTTTTCCTTAGTTGTTTACGCTTCCGCTTATACTATCTTGTGTAGTATTGTTGCTAGTTTTAGTTTATTTTTATAAATTGGCTAGTTGTAGAGCAGCAATAGTAGCATCCCGGGGCATTGTGGGTCCTGAGGTGTTACATTTTTGTTGGATGATGCAAAACAACCCCTTTCCCTCCTTTGTCTTAAGTACCCTCTTATCTAACTCCAAACAGATGGTGAACACCAGAAGGAACGTCATTGACAACAACCCCAATGCTAACGCTGAAGCACAAGGAAGTCAGTCTGCTCCAATCCCTCCACCTCCGCCAAAAGTCGGACCTGACTGGGCTCAATTAATGGCAAATCAGACTCAGCTGATTCAGCTCTTAGCTCAAGCCATCAACGACCCAGCTCAGCAATTTCATCAGACCCCAGAATAGATTGTCCGAGTTTCTAAGGATAAAGCCTCCGACTTTCTCCAGCAGTGCCGAACCGTGGACGCTGACGATTGGCTCCACGCAATTGAAAAGAAGTTGGATATTCTGCAGTGTACTGATCGAGAAAAGTCCTATTTGCTACCCATCAGCTGAATGGACCAGCATCAGATCGGTGGGATACTCTAACCGACTCTCATGCCAACCCTCAAGCTATTACCTGGAATGAGTTTGTGCAAAATTTCCGGAAGGCTCACATTCCTACAGGTACCATTACCCTGAAGAAGAAAGAATTCAGAGCTCTACGTCAAGGAAGTCGTACAGTGAATGAGTACCTACAAAAATTCAACCAGCTAGCACGCTACGCATCAGAGGATGTGTCAACCGACGAAGCAAAGAAAGAAAGATTTTTGGAAGGTTTGAACAACAACATCTCCGTACAGTTGGTATCCAATGACTATGCAGATTTTCATCAGTTAGTCAGCAAGGCCATTCGCGAGGAGGGAAAGCTTGTGGAAATGGAAAATCAGAAGAGAAGAATGTCTACCTAGCATATGAACCCTGGAAGCTTTTCTAAAGTTAGAAGAACCCTGCAGCAGGCCAACAAATTTCAACCATCACCAGCAACAAAAGAGCTAGTACCAGCAAACACCTCTACCGACGCTGAAGACAACAAAGCTCTGATAATTGGCTTAAAGGACCAGAACCCTGCAGCTGGAGTTACTGTTTCAACTGCCATGAAACAGGACACTACGCCAACAACTGTCCCAAGAAGCAGCAGGCAGTGAAGAATAGTACATCCGAAACCCTGACTGCCAACACCCTCCGAGCAGCAAGCAAAATGCCACAAAAGTTTGGACGTCTGAATCAGATCTCAGCTCAAGCCATACAGAGTAAGATCCAAACATATTCCTTTGCTAGCCCGTGCGAATCTCGGGGACGAGATTCTTTTAAGGGGGTAGTTTGTAACAGCCCAGCTGTTTTATTTCAAAATTTAAGTAAAAAAATTAATTAACATTAGTTTAATTTAAAATAAGTATCTTTAATTTGAGTTCAAAATATTTTTAGAAAGTCTAAAAATATTTTATAGAATTTTGGGAATTTTTTGGAATTAAAAATCAATTTTTGAAGTTAAAAAGGTATTTTATAAAATATTCAAAAGGCCAAAATGATTTAAAAATATTTTTCCTAAGTATAAAATGTCTCCACGGATTTTCTGGATTTTTTCTAGAATGTTTAAACATTATTTGCTATTTTTTCAAGTATTTATAAATACTCCTCCTATATTCTGAAATTTAAATCCGGATTATTCTCGTGCTGCCATGTGGCGCGATCTGGTTGAATCTGATTTTCTTGATTTAATCCTACCCATCCACCACCACTTAAGTCCCCAACGGCCTAGATTTCCCCCTTCGCCACGTGTCAGCCATCTAGCCACTCATCCTTCACCTCCCTCCTCTCTCTATAGCGCGTGGGCCCCGCATGTCATTACCTTCTTCTTCCTCACTTCATCTTCTCCAAGCCGCCGCCTCCATTAATGCCACCCCCGAGCTTTGTACCGGCCGCTCCGCTCCCCGAAACCACCGCCTCGGGCCTCCCCCTCACCGCCGCAACCCCGCCCCCGCGTCGGCCATTAATGGCCTGCTTCCGCCTGCTTCTCCCACCCGCCGAGCTCCTACCATAAAATCCGGTGAGCCGCCCCCATTTCTATAAAACCCACCCCGAGGTGCCTCATTTGGCACCACCTCTCCCGCCGCCTCTCCTCCCCACCTCGGTGAGCCCCCCGCCCGAGCACCTCCGCCTCGCGCCGCCGCCCGGCCACCCCCACCCCGTCTCCTCCGCCGAGTTCCCCATCGCCACCCTAAGCCCTGCCGCCGTGGGCGGAGTTCCATCGCCTTCTAGCCCCGCTGACCGGCCATGTCGCCGCTCCGCTCAGCGTGGAAGCCGCGTGGCAAGCGCGTGGCCGCCACATCATCGCCACGTGGTGTGCCACGTCAGCCCTTTCCACGTCAGCATTTTCGGATTTTAAAATAATTCCCGCTCGAAAATTTAAAATTTGCTGATGTCAGCATTACGTCATGAATCCCTTTTTCTTTATAAAAATAATTCGGCCGAAATTAAAAACCCCCGCTGAAGTCATAATTCCCTTTTTCAGTATAAAAATAATTCTCGAAAATCAGCCTTTTTCTTTTTCTCTCTTTTAAACTTCCGAAAGCCATAACTTGTTCATTTTAATTCCGATTTGAGCCGTTAAAGTTTTTAAATTCTTCTAAAATATTAAACTATTCAAATATATACTATTTTTCAATTTTAGAATTTTATTTAAATTTTGTTTGAATTTTATTTGTTTGGTTCTTCGCATATAGATTTTGACGATCTCGGAGAGAACGACTTCAACGATCCAAACCAAGTTGTCAATCAAGGCAAGTTACACATTTGATCATGTTGACCCTAATATTTGAAATTACTTATGTTGTTTTTAAATTAATATGCATGCTTACTTTTATTCAAGTTAGTTTAAAATTCAGTTTTGAACTCTAGTTATACCCGAATCCTTTGGACAGCCAACTTTGACATTAAATGCCACTATATCTTGTCAACCCTAGATAAACCCTAGTTAGTACATTAGTATTAACTAGAAATTTGGTAAAAATGCTTAGTCATGCTTAAAATAATTATGGATTGGGACAATCTTTCACATAAAATGATGAACTTTTATCTTGTATTCTTGACTTTGGTGAGTCAGAAATGTTTATAAAATTATTTCCAAAAAAAGTATAATCTTGATTTAGACTTAGGTAAATGGTTAGATTGGTGGGTGCTTGCTGGCATGCATTATCGTTTGGTGACGCAATGTTGATTGTCAGGCACGAGGGGTTTGTGGTTAGTGCCTAAGTCAGTAAAGGACCGGTCTGTGAGCTACTGTTGTAAAGCCCTTTCGTACTACCACAAGTCTGGTATGGGACAGACCTGACCGAATAATTTGTGAAGTTCCAACATGATCTCGCTATAGGCTGAATGTGAGCGCGGCGTAGTCCGTGAGAAGTCTCACATGGCACAAGAGGGGGCTCCAACATGTGGATTCATGTTGTGGTGAAACCTTAGTGGCGGCGTGATTATGTTGGCAATGGATCATTGTAAAGGCTTTGTTATGATTTTCTCAGTCGCACGCCTAAGGAAGCGTGTAGTGGCCGACAATATGAGACTATCATATCTTGTGGGTAAAGCTGTACAACCTCTGCAGAGTGTATAACCTATCCTGGATAGCCGTGCCCACGGTCATGGGCAAGCTGAGTAAAGTTTTTCACGGATTAGTTTTTGATTTTGAAAATGTTTTATGAAACCTTGTGGATGGATGGAATCCATGAGAGATTTTGGAAAACCGTATGGTTGGATGGAATTCGTACGAGTTTGTTTTGGAAAAATTGGTCCGGGTGGGATACCCTTGAATAGGATAGTGTTTGGTTGGAGCCTGCACTAACGTTACTTATGTTGATTACAATGTTGATTTAATTACAGTATCAAATTCAGCTTTTGCACTTACTTTATGATATTTACTTCAATGTTGCCTTTTATGTAAACTAACAATATTATGCCTTCCTTTGATATTCCATATGCATGCATTAACTCTGTTAAACCTCCTGGTGTAACTTGTGGAGTGCTTTTGTACTAATGTTGCTAAATTTAACTCTTTCAGATGAAGCCTTCGATGCCTTCGGTGAGGATTACGACTAGGCCGCGTCTTACAGTCATTCGCCTTGTGGGAAGGCTAGATGAAATTCGCTTATTGTTTTTCTTCCGCTGTTATCTTCCACTGCTATTGTAAACTTTGGCCATCAGGCTCATATTTAGTTAAATAAAATTTATCATTATGTATGATATTTGTCTTTGTTCTGCTGTGTGCACTAAGCTTTCCTGGGATAGTGCAATTAACACAGAGGATTTCGGAGTTGTTGCTCCGGGTCCCGACAACGTCCCTCGTTCTCTCACGGTGAAGGCAAGTATAATGATAGTTTTAAATGATTATTGTGGAATGGCAATGTTTGTTATATACTTTGAGCAACTATGTGTCCATGATTGTGATGATGACGTAATTGGCATGCGCTAAGTGTTTTTCATGATTGTTTGAAAGTTATGAGTTCATGATGGTGAACAATGTAGTATGATTAAGTTATTCACGTGCAAGGTGGTTGTGGTTGCAAATTTCTATTAAATTGTGACTTTCATGCATATGCATCATGTTGGCTTATTGAAGTCTTGGTCATAAGATGACCGAGCAGTTGCTAAAGGTCCCCATGCTTGAGGATCATGGGCTCAGGTCCCTATACTTGTTGAGTATGGGCAATTGGTCCCTGTACCAGATGGTACAGGCATGGGTGTGCATCGACGGATGCGCACTTTGCATTACCGGTAAAATGCAAAAGAGAAAGAGAAAAGAGAAAAGATAAAGATCTTGTTGAGCATATTGCATAGCATGTGTTTATAAGTAACTGTTGGATGTTCTTATTGAATGGTGCACATGTATGCTATTGATACCATTTATTATATTTGCTGAGTCGTTGGACTCACCCTTGTTGTTTGTTATGTTTTAGGTACCTTTATGAGATCGGCATGCATGGGGGAAAGGAAGGAATAGTCTTGTTGCACTTTGCACGATCTACCCATAACAGAAAGAAAGGAAGAAATTAAATAGTAGATGAATGAATTGCTTTAAGTACCTTCATGATTATTGCTTGCTGGAATTTAACTATAATAAAGGAATAGAATTTTTATGATGCTCCTGTTCTATTTCTAGATGCTAGTTTATATGGGTGTCCTAGTAACATATAGCCAATTTTGATTAGTCTTGATCATATTACATGTTGGTTTATCCATCTTTATTAAATCTGCTTGTTGAAACCTCTAACATAGACAACTATACAAGGGAGGTTCTGCCAAAATTTTGTGAGTCGTATTTAATTTATCTTTGTTTCATTACTTAGTTTGGTAGCATTCAGGTCATTGCTTGGCTGGGGTGTTACAGAACCTGATGAGCAAGACATTCATGTAATACTTAGATAAGTTCATGGTAGTTTTCATTGATAACATCCTCATCTACTCCAAGACATAGGAAGAGAATGAAGAGCACCTGAGACTAATTCTGGAGAAGCTCAAGGAGCATAAGCTTTATGCCAAGTTCAACAAGTATGAATTTTGGCTAAAGGAGGCTAAAGGAATTCGTTTTCCTAGGACATGTTACCGACTAAAGTAGAATCTGTTCTCTATTGGAAACAGCCTTCACCTGTAATAGAAATCAGGAGCTTTCTCAGATTAGCCGGTTACTACTGAAGATTCATCGAAGGATTTTCTAAGATTGCTAGACCTCTCACCCAACTACTCAAGAAATAAAAGAAGTTCGCTTGGACTAAGAGTTGTGAATAGAGTTTTCAAGAGCTAAAGAAAAGATTAACTTCTGTGCTAGTGCTAGTATTGCCAAATACCAAGAAGGCCTTTGACATTTACTACGATACATCCAGACAAGGACTTGGATGTGTATTGATGTAGGAAGGTAAGGTAGTAGCTTACATTTCCAGGCAACTAAGGTCACATAAAGAGAATTACCCAACCCATGACTTAGAGATAGCATCAACAATTTCATGCCTTGAAATTATGGAGGCAGTATCTTATCAGCAATCGTTGTGAGATTTATATCGATCACAAGAGTCTGAAGTACATCTTTACTTAGTCAGACCTAAACTTAAGGCAAAGAAGATGGTTCGAATTGATCAAGGACTATGATCTCGGTATTCACTACCACATGAAAAGGCCAATGTAGATGCCATAAGCAGGAAAGCTTATTGCAACGTACCACCATAGTTAGAGAATGCCAGCCACAGCTTCATAAGAAATTTTGACGACTGAACCTAGAAATGATGGACCAAGGCTGTGTCACCATGATTGAAGTTCAACCTTCATTAGAAACTCAAATTAGAGGATAGGAATAGAGGCAAAGCCCTATGATTCACCATAGACGAGGAAAGGCACCTTGTGGTTCGGGAAGCGTGTATGTGTGCCCAACAACCAGGACGTCAAGACCATGATTCTCAAAGAAGCACATAAGTCCATCCAGTCAATTCACCCCAGAGGTACCAAGATGTACTAGGATTTGAAGGAAAGATACTGGTGGTCCAGAATGAAAAAGGATATAGCTGAATATGTAGCCTTATGCGATGTATGCCATCAAGTTATGGCTAAGCATCAGAAACCAGCAGGACTACTCCAACCATTAAGACTCCTAGAATAGAAATTGGAGGAAGTAGGTATGGATTTTATCATTGGTTTGCCCAAGATACAGATAGGATATGATTCCATATGGGTTATAGTGGACAGGCTGACCAAGATAACCCACTACATTCCAGTTAAGACCACATATAAAAGAGACAAGTTGGCCGAGCTATACATGTTTTAGATAGTTCATCTACATGGAGTCCCAAAAAAATTGTGTCGGATCGAAGAATCCAGTTCACTTCACGATTTTGGGCTAGTCTTCATGAAGCTCTAGGAAATTACCTAGCTTTGAGCATCGCATATCATTCTCAAATGGATGGATAGACAGAATGGACGAACCTGATTCTAGATGACATGCTACGCGCTTGTGAGCTCACCTTCAACATTAATTAGGAAAAGAGTCAGCCTTCCACAGAATTTTTCTATAACAATAGCTACCAAGTCAGTTTGTAGATGTCACCATTTGATGCACTATATGACAAAAAGTGTGGAACACCTCTCCTATGGTCAGAAATAGGAGTCATCTATAATCGAACTAGTCGGGCTGATGGAGGCAGAAGAATAGGTTCAACTGGTTTGAAAGAAATTTTTTCTAAAGCCTTTCTTGAGTTTTAAGATTTTAAAATAAATCCCTTGGCCCAAAAAAGTAATGTCAAATTTTCTAAAAGTTAATTGGGTGCTAATAAATTTTTCCAAAAACTTCTGTGTGCAATACCCCCTTGAAATTAAAATTGCAAATTTAATTCAAATCAAATCCTAGATAAAAGTTTAAACAAAATTTTCTTCCCTCCCTCGCCTTCGGGCCGAATTCCCTCTACTGGCCCAACCCATTTCTTCTTTTACTTCCCACCAGCCCGCTCTCTTCTCCCCTTTTCTTTCCCCCCACTATGGCCTAGCCAAGTTGGCCCAATCGCTTGTGCGCCCACAGCCCAGTCGCCCTTCCCTCTTGTCGCTAGTGTCGTATGGGCCCCGGTCTCACCTATCAGTGCCCAACACTATTTTTCTTCCTTCTTTCTCTCTCTATCCCAATCTCTCTCTTCTTCTCCATATGCGTTCTCGTGCAACAGAGGAAGCATTAAAGAGCTGCAGCCTCGAGCCTTGCACCACCATGACTTTGTCCCATGACCACAACCTTATCCCATCACTACCTCTCTCTTTCTTGCTCTCATGTGCTCTCTCCCTTGCTCCTGAAGCCACACCATGGTGTCATGCCCTCTTTATCTTCTCCCCTATATTTAAGACACCTTGAGCGCATCAAAACCTTCACCCTATCCCAATATCCTTTTCCCCTAAGCTCCTATGCCTCATTTGCCCTTGGAGAGGAAGAATTCAAGCTTCTTCCCCAAATCTAGCCGAGAGCTTCGTTGTCTGATTCCTCTCTATCCAGTGAGTTCCAGACAATGCCATCATTATTTTTGTGCTCGTATCAACCCGCTCTACCTCATGCTCACCTCTCCATGCTTGTTTTCCCTTAGGAAAGCTGAAGTCATTGACCTCGCCATCGTGTGTTGTGTCACCATCGACCTCACCACCCCATCCTCTCCGCTCTAGTGGGCTTCAACCATGGCCACTAGGTCCTTAGTATTCACCTTGATCTCCCCATGCTTATTCACCCATTATATTGCCTTGTCGTGCCCTAGTGCCACTGGAACACGGTCATTAACTTGCCACCACTATTGATCTCCCCCTCCTCTGTCTTTTGGTGAGCCCTTCTGTTCCCATGCTCTTCAATACATTAAAACATGGTAGGCTAGCCAAGTATATATATATATATATATATATATATATATATATATATATATAGATATATATATATATATATATATATATATATATATATATATATATATATATATATATATAGAGAGCGTCGGCTAACTCTCATTGATGGATAGTTGTGAGCCGTCTTGTATTGATTTAAGAAAAGAGATGCGAGCGGTGGCTGCGTTGCATTGATGGAAAAAGGCGAGCGCGGAGTAGGCAGCTGCGTTTTTGCTCTGTGCTTTTTCGCTGATGGATGAGAGCGGCGGCCGTGACTGGGTATCCCAGCCCATTCAAAGAGGGGACTCCCGGCCAGGCGCGAGCCACGTCGCCCCGGCCGCGCGAGCGCCAGCGCCTCGCCGACGCGTGCGAGGAGAATCTTCGTACGGTCTGGGGTGGCGTTTTTGCGAAAAGGCCCCCGTATTTTCTCGAAATTACGTACAGGTCCTTGGTTCTCGCGAAAAGGTCCTTACAAATTTTTTTGCCCCCTCCGTTTTGCTGGTTAGCCCCCCGCGTTTTCGGAAATCGCGCGCGGGTCCCCGGTTTTTTACGTTCAGGTCCTCGGTTTTTTCTAAAAACCCCTCCGCCTTTTTAGAAAATACGTTTTGCCCCGGTTTTCCGGAAAAGCCCTTTACATTCCTCAAAATTTCGCCCGGTTTTGGAAAGCTCCTCACGAATTATCGCCTCTTTTATTTTTTGCGTCACGGTGGGTGGCGGGCGTAGCGCCGCCCTACGTGACTAGTAGGATTCATTGATCGAAGTTTTGAGCGCCGGCCGCGTTGCGTGAAAAAAAGGGGCGAGCGGCGGCCGTATCAATTGGAAAAAGCTAGCACTGGCCGAGTTTCTTTTTCGCGTGTGAATCGTTGTGCGGCGACCGAGTCATTTTTGGCTGGTGAGCTGTTGAGCAGCAGCTGTGCCGTCTCGAGGAATAAAAGGGTGTCGACGCCGACGTTGTATTCCTCGATGTGCATGCGACGCCGAACGCCGTGTTACTTCGTGCGTGCTCTGTCGTGAAGACGCGTTCAAGCCTCAGTCCAACGCATGTGCGGGCGGGTTCCGAGCTCTGTCTAATCGTTCACGAAGCAGCGGCACGTCCTCAGTTGGTGGGCGGGAATCGGCAACAAGAAACAAAACAGCATAGTACCTTTGGAGAGAGTAAAAATCAATACTATTTTATAGCTATTTAATTTGTGTTGTTTTTGTGTTTTTGTTATTGCTGCAGGTTTTTGCTATCGCTGCAGGTTGGTGTTTCAAAAAAAAATAAAAAAAGCTTCCACTAGATACTATAATTATTCAGCCCCTTCTTATTACCATCTACGAAATATTATACATGTCCCAAACTAACCGGGCTTAAAAATCTGAATTTTCTTTTCCGTCATAAGCAGTGTGTAATTCATACCAACCGATCTACAGTGTGTGCACCAAATCACCTACAGGCATAAAAATCTAAAGCTTGTAGTTTTCATATTGCATAGTACATTTGGGTTTTAGCCACAGCCAATGTAAAATCCTTAAAATTAACCAACAATGGAGCTTTCTCCTCTTCTTTATGCCTAGGCAACAAAAATAACAGCTGAGTAAAATAATACGAGAAACTTGCAATAGAGGAAAAAGTGGCGATGACAACAAGTTCCCTCAAGATAAACAAAGCCTCCGTGCTTTCTAGAAGTTTGAGAGTAAATATGCTGTTTTTGCTGGGCATATTATCAGTTATTCCTCTCATGTGTAAGTATGTGAGAGCGTGAACATTTGATGCGCTGGTTCCCCTTCAAAAAGCAAGCAAATAACCATCCATTCCTGCCACAGCAAGAAAGAAATGTATATTAGAGATTGAATTGTTCTCCGCGGAAACTTTCACACATAGTACAGCTAGGATAAATGAAAATTTATAAATCAATTTCCCCATACCGTTGAACACAGCCACATAGCTAGCATGCTAGTTACCCATCAATTTTTCTCTTCCCCTTGTCAGCACTTACGTTCCAGGGAAATCTCCCTTCCTTGCCATTTCTGTACATAGTTATCCAATTGACATGCTCATTAGCCTCTTTTTCCATGGCATCTATCGTCTCTTTGATGCCAGCATCTCTTTCACATACTTGGGGGTACTGGAGGACCACCTTTTGGAGACTTCTGAGCTGCGTGGTACCCCCAGGAATTTGAGTTGCTAAGCCTCCATAGAATTTTAATTCAAGATGTTTCAGCTTTTTCATAGCCCCTTCTTGGAACCTTACCCATGGCATTTTGCAATCGAAACAGAATGTATCAAGACTTAAAAAACCTTCATTGCTGATGATTACTGACTGGCTTTTTGGGAGGATCTCTAGTCCTAATAATAGTCTCTGCAGGCTGGGCAAGTCACGAAGGATCCCCAGATCATCATCCTCTAGTTTGCAGACTCTTATTTCTAGCTGCCGGAGAAAAATGAGCTTCGCAATCCACACAGGAAATTTTGCAAATCTTCTGGTCACCCTTAGTTTCTGAAGAAGACGAGGGCAGAACTCCAGCTGAGTCTTCATGCTACAAATGAAATCACCGTACACCACCAGGGATTGAAGATTAGTGCACTTTACCAGGGAAGAGAGTATCTCATCAGTCTGTTTATTATCAGTTGGCCTATCATAGGATAATACTATTTCAAGCTCCCTTAACTCTGTCAGCTTACCAAGATCCTGCAAAATGTTGCCGGAGTTCTCTCGTAAGTCAATGGTGCATAGCACCTTTAGTGATGTCAAAACCTTAATCCCTTCGGGAAACTTCAGTCCTTGATGGATGTCACTGTCACCAACAAGTAAATTCACCAACTTTCGAAGCTGAACGGCTTCCTTTGGCAGATCTCTTATTTTTGTCTTCCTTACGTCCAGGGTCTCCAGATGCTGCAGGTCTCTGATTTGCTGTGGGAGCTTGCTTATTTTAGTCTCCTTAAGGCCCAAGTACTTCAGCAGAAGCATACAGCATATTTCTGTCATATTTGCATCCTCTAAACCCTTGCAACCTTCTAGATCCAATACACGTAGCTTTTCAAACTCCTTAAAGGCAATTTGCTTTGCACCACCAAAAACAGCTAGGGAACGAACATGAGATAACTTCATGCTAACTGCATCAACTGAATCTTCTCGATTAGGATAATAGATAGACAGTCGACGGATAGTCTTACCATCTGAGTTTTGAATAGCTGGGGCATGCAGCAAAGTAACAAAATTCTCCTGTTGTGATAAGGATTTAAGGAGGTAGTGCATCATAAATTGGACTTGATATGCCTCCACCACAAGAGTCCTGCTATAATCCGCCGGTTGAATAAAATTCATGTTGATAAGCATGTCAAGGTACCTTTTAGCCACATCTTCTGGACCAAGGTCCCCCTCTCCATAGACAAATCCTTCAGCAATCCATTTCCTCACCAACCAATCTCTATCAATCTTGTGATTCACAGGTAATATGCTTAAGTACAAGGCACAAGCTTTCAGATTGCTAGGAAGATCATAGTAACTACGTGATAGAATATGTATCCTATCTTCCAGCTCCGAAATATTTCCTGGAGAAAAACATAAAGAATTCCTAACTTGTTCCCATGATTCCCTTGTTGACTCTTTCTTGGCCAGCATTGAAGAAAGGCTGATTATTACTAAAGGCGTATAACCAGATATTTTCAGAATACTATCATAAACTTCTGCCACCTCGGAGCCAGAAACTATCGATAGAAATAAACTTTCAGAATCGGTGAAAGTAAGAGGCTTCATCTCATAGACAACATCACCAACATGAGGGCAACAAGTGTTAGCTATGGCATTGATACAAGTTGTTGTCATTATTCGGCTGCCCAACTTATTTTCTGGCAAGGCTTCCTTGATAATTCTCCATGACAATGCACTTTTTACATCATCAACTACAACAAAGTACCTGCAAAGTTTTCAAGGAAAATAATCATGAAACAAAACCTGACCACAACGAGTAAGTAGAGGACTGTGAAGAATTATTAATGCATAACTTGATAATATTGTGTGATGAGAATGTGTTGTCTGTTATGAATAGCGTATGTATTCATTATGAGGCCAATAAGCCAATATATATACATGTACATGTGAGGCATATATGCAGAAAACCCTCAAACAACAGAGTAAATACACAGCTATGTAATACATATCTAACATCCCCCTCAAACTTATGGTGGATCAACAACATGAAGTTTGGAGAGGTGAAAACTATACTGGGCCCTGGTTTGTGTCTTTGTGAAAAAGTCTGTCAACTGAAGCTCGGAACGCACATACTGAAGAGCAACAACCTGATCCTGCACCTGTGTCCACATGTAGGAAGCATCAACACCAATATGCTTTGTAAGCTCATGCTTCACCGGATCTTTAGCAATACTAATAGCACCTGTACTATCAGACAAAAGAGGAGTCGGTGCAGAAACAAAAACACCAAAGTCCTCAAGTAACCACCGTAGCCAAGTAACCTCCGCAGTCAACAAAGTCATAGCTCATAACTCACCTCGGACTCGAGCAGAAACTGCCTACTTCTTAGTCTTCCAAGCAATGAGAGAACCACCAAGAAAACGCATAAGGTAGAGAGACCGTGATCGGAGGATCACTAGCCTGTGGCACTAGAATATGCACGAGCAGAAAGAGCTAGAGCGTGGGAAAAAGAGACGACAAGAGATAGTTCCACGAAGATATCGTAGAACACGAAGAAGATGACTATAATGGAGCTGAGTGGGAGCAGAAACAAACTGACTCAAGATATGCACAGGGTACGAAATGTCAGGACAAGTGACACCAAGATAGACAAGGCTCCCAACAAGATGACGATAGCGAGTAGAATCAGCAAGAGGCTCACCATCAGTGGGACAAAAATGAACATTAATCTCCATGGGAGTCTCAGCTGTGCGCTGATCAGTAAGAGAGGTGTTAGAATAACGGTTGTATTCATCATGAGGCCAATGGGCCAATATATATACATGTACAGGTCTGACATATATGCAGGAAACCCCTTATACAATATGGTAAATACATAGGTATGCAATACATATCTAACATCTCCCCTCAAACTTATGGTGGGTCAACAACATGAAGTTTGGAGAGGTGAAAACTGTGTTGTGCCCTGGTTTGTGCCTTTATGAAAAAGTCTGCCAACTGAAGCTCGGAAGGCACATACTGAAGAGCAACAATCTAGTCCTGCACCTGTGTCCGCATGTAGGAAGCATCAACACCAATATGCTTTGTAAGCTCATGCTTCACCGGATCTTTAGCAATGCTAATAGCACATGTCTTGTCGACACAAAGAGGAGCTCAGATGCAAATGAAACACCAAAGTCCTCAAGTAACCACCGTAGCCAAGTAACCTCCGCAGTCAACAAAGCTATAGCTCGCAACTCACCTCGACTCGAACGAGCGAAGCGTTGTCGATTCTTAGTCTTCCAAGCAATGAGAGATCCACCAAGAAAAACACAATAAGCAGAGAGAGACCAGCGATCAGAGGGATCACTAGGCCAGGTGGCATCAGAATATGCCCGAGTCAGTAAGAGTCGGGCGAGGGAAAAAGAGATGGTGAGAGATAGTTCCACGAAGATATTGTAGAACACGAAGAAGATGACTATAGTAGAGCTGAGTGGGAGCAGAGACAAACTGACTCAAGATATGCACAGGGTACGAAATGTCAGGACAAGTGACACCAAGATAGACAAGGCTCCCAACAAGATGACGATAGCGAGTAGAATCAGCAAGAGGCTCACCATCAGTGGGACAAAAATGAACATTAATCTCCATGGGAGTCTCAGCTGTGTGCTGATCAGTAAGAGGCACGATCAAGAAGATCCTGGATATACTTTTCTTGGGACAGATAGAAACCCTCAGGAGTAGAAATAACCTCAATCCTAAGAAAGTAACGAAGAGGACCCAGATCAGACATAAGAAACTGCTCATGAAGACGCTCTTTGACAAAAGTGACATACTGAGAATCATCTCCAGTAATGATCATATCATCAACATACAAAAGGAGAAGCGTCCGACCACGAGATGAAGTGTGGATAAAAAGAGCAGGATCATGAGCACTAACTGAGAAACCAGTTGCAGTGATAACAGAGAAACGACCAAACCAAGCACGAGGAGCTTGCTTGAGGCAATAGAGAGATCGGTAAAGACAACAAACCATACCCTCAAGAACAAAACACCCAGGGGTGGCTGCATGTAGACCTCACACAACTCGCCATTGAGAAAGGCATTCTTGACATCCAACTGAGATATAGACCACTGTCGAACAGAGGCCACATCAAGAAGAGTGCGAACGGTGGTCATGTGAGCAATAGGAGCTAAAATCTCATCATAGTCACGACCATGCTCCTGCTGAAAACCACGCGCTACAAGACGAGCCTTGGAACGCTCAAGAGAACCATCAGAGCGAGTCTTAGTCTTATAGACCCACTTGCACGTGATAGGAGTAACACGCGCAGGCAGAGGAACAAGATCCCACGTGCCAGTATGCTCAAGGACAGCGATCTCCTCCGCCATCGCATGCTGCTACTCCTGATGGACAACAGCATCACGATAAGAAGTCGGTTCGACAAGAGCTGAGGCATCAAAACCAAAACGATCAGAAGACCGAATCAATTGGCGATCACGAAGAGTATAACGAGGAGTGGCCGAAGGGGATGACCCGTCAGAAAGGGAGGGCATATCAGAAGGAGCCTCAACTCGCGGGCAACGAGTATAGTAGAGAGGATAAGGAACAAGATCAGGAGCAACCTCGGAAGAGGATGCCGGTGGTGAAGAAGGTGCTGACTGAGAAGGAGGCACCGAAGAGACCAAAGGCTATGGTGGAGTGGTGACTATAGGATTGGAAGAAAAAGTCAGAAATGAAATCGGCTCAACAACATAAGCTGATGTGGAGGAAGGAGAAGGACGAGGATAGAAATGACGAGACTCATTAAAAGTAACATCCCGAGAAATCCACATCTGTCGGCCAACAGGATCCCAACAACGATATCCCTTGTGCTCAACACTGTAGCCCAGAAAAACACACTCAATTGACTGAGAGGTTAGTTTGGTGCGCTCACAAGGTGCAAGAAGAATATAGCACACACATCCAAAGAGGAGAAGACTGGAATAATCAGGAGTCTGGCCACAAAGACACTCAACTGGGATCCCACCCTGAAGAGCAGAGGAGGGTTGAATGTTGATCAAGAAAGTGACAAGAAAATGACCTCGGCCAAAGAATATGGTGGAACAATGAAGCAATCATCAGAGCACGGGCTGTCTCAAGAAGATGACGATGCTTGCGTTCAGCCACACCATTCTGAGCATGAGCACCTGGACAAGAAAATTGAGAGAGTGCCCTACTCAGCAAAAAAACCACGAAGGACTCCCGACAAGTACTCTGCAGCGGAATCAGCGCGAAAAACACAAATAGGAGTCAAACTGAGTGTGAATCATGGTGTCAAAGGTCTTGTAGATAGATAAAACCTCACTACGAGATGACATAAAGTATATCCATGTATGTCGAGAAAAATCATCAATAAAATTGATATAATATCGATGACCTCCTTTCGAAACAAAAGGAACTGGTCCCTATACATCAGAATGAACAAGATCAAAAGGACGCTGAGACACTGACTCACTAGAAGGATAAGGGAGTTGAAGCTGTTTGCCAAGCTTACAACCTTAACAATATAGAGAAGCATCACCAAACACAGACCCTAAAAGACGTCGACGAAATAAGAAAGACATACGGGAACCACAAAGATGTCTTAGGCGATGATGCCACTGAGTAAACGATGCGGTGGAGGCGGCAGCAGCTGCAGAGGCAGTGGTGGAGGCGAGAAACCGATCATGATGGCGAAAGTTAGGTGAAGCCACCAAGCTCCCGAGCCATTGTGAGTCACGCCATGAGGCGATGCCAACCAAAGTCCCCGTGCGACGATCCTGAACACAAGAATCAGAATCGAAAATAACACAATCATGATCAATGAGCTGGCCAGCAGATATGAGCTGCATGGTTAGTTTTGGAACATTAGAAACAGCAGGAACATAAAAAGAGGAATATGAAAGAGTGCCTCGTCCTTTGACAGAAAGAGAGGTACCATCTCCTGTGTGAACAGTGATAGGAGTACTAAATAACTAATGGAAGTAAGACAGGTCGAATCAGGTGTCATATGAAAAGAAGCACCAGAATAAAAAATCCAAGGTGATGTACCTGAGGAGGGAGAAGTAGAAGGTGGTCTCTCACCGGAAGACTGAGCAGCAGAACCAACAGAACCAGACAATGCAGAAGCAACCATGTGTCCTAGCAAAGCGAGAAGCTGCTGAGTGTCAGAGGTACCAGAACTCTGCTGAGAAGAGGAAACTCCAGTGCCCCTCGGAGGACGAGAACCACGATGAAGATCTTTCTTCTTCTTGTAGCAAAACTGTTCCACATGTCCATCCTTGTTGCAATAAGTGCAGTGGAGTCCCTTACCAACAGCAATGTCACTGGCGGAGGCACAACTGAGGAAGGAGTAACCAAAGGCACAGCTGGTGTAGAAGCTGGAGAAGCCGCCAAAACCGAAGGAAGTGGCGATGATGATAGCAAACCCGCTCCACGAAGTCGAATCTCCTCAGTACGAACAGCTGCAAGGGCCTCCAACAAAGTCACACGAGGGGACGAGCCAAGAATCGAGCACGAGTCTCGCTCAAACTCGCATCGAGACATGTCAAAAATGGTAGATCTTGGCGACTCCATGTGAGGCTCGCGACGCCGACAACACCGACAAAGCGCAAACATCGGCCCCAAAGAGTCGATCTGACGCCATATCGCGGAATAACCGAGCATAAAACTCATCCACGGTGGCATCTCCCTCATCAGAGCGATCGCTCTCCCGCCGCACAACAATGTATAAGGAATCACCGGATGGCTCGTGGCGGTGCTGCAGATCGTCCCACATCGCTGTCGGAAGCCAATCCAACAACATAACCAAGAAGATGCACCTCCATGCTAGCAACCAAAATAGCGAGGCACGAGCATCTTCATCAATCCATGTCTTATGTGACATACTAAGTCTAAAAGTCTCCATGGCATCCTCAAAAGCCTCAGAAGCCTTTGTATGGGTGTCTTCGGAAGCATCCTTCGGGAGTACAGGCTTAGCAGGTGGAGTAGGACGAGACGGACAAGGCAACTCACCAGTAAGAAAGTTCCAAAGGCGTTGACCACGCATACGAAGGCGCAAATGCTGAAACCAGTCCCGATAATTGAGACCATCGAAGATCACCGGGCAACGAGGAACAAAAACGGTGCCTGCAAAAGAAGACATTTTTTTCTTTTTTTTTTGCTTTTTTTTTCTTTTCGGTTCGGTCGGTTTAAAAACCGACCGATAGACTCTCGATCACCACTCGCACCACTTCGCCGAAGCAGAGAGAAGCAGAGAGGTGGAGTCAACAGAGTGACGGCCTCGGGCGGGGTCGGCAACGGTGACGGCGGTCCCGGGCGGGGGTCGGCGACAGCGGTCCCAAAGATTCGCTACCACAAGCTAGCAAAAAACCGTGAAAAAGAAAGGCAATAGAAAATCTACAAAATATTTGTGCATCAACTTTGAGAAAAATCTTTGCTTTTGGAGCAAATTTGGCCAACTAATCAAGAAACCAAGAACAATCAAACAAGGAGCCAAGAAACCTATGTAGCACGGACACGTGGCAAAGCAATGTATCCGTGTCCGACACCGTGTCCGACACGGATACGACACTTTACACGTCTTCGACACGTGTCGAGAGCGTATCGGCCGATTTTAGAATTAATTTTAATTAGTAAAATTCTCGACACGTGTCGGACACACTAAATATATGAGTCGGACACGGCACGGACACGATCGGCCCAGAACACGACCGGCCCAGGCCATCCCATAACGCACGCACAACAGTACTCTAACCCTAACGCACGCATTGCACGTCGAGCGGTGGAGCGTTATTCCCATCGACCTCGCTTCTCCGCTTGTCCGTCGCTCTCACGCCGCCGCCTCCCGCCCGGCCTCCGCCTCACCGCCACCCGCCTCCCGCCCACTCGCACCTCGCCGCCCGCCCCGCCTCCGCCTCGCCTGGCCTGGCCGGCTTCCTCCCAAGCGCCACGGCTTCCTCCCTGCGCCACGGCTTCCTCCCCTGACGCGTTGGCTTCTTCCCTGCGTCGCTTGGCTTCCTCCCAGCCTTGACTTCTTCCCCATGTGCCAAGGCTGTCCCACGCCACGGCCACGTCCCATGTGCACGGATTCGTCGTGACTTCTTCCCCAAGCATGTGGAAACATAGAAAATAATACATATATATATAATTTATTTATTATTTAAATATATATAGCCGTGTCGTCAGTATCGGTCTTTTTGGGAAAGCAGTGATTTCCGTGTTTGGGTGTCGGTAATCGGTCGTGGTCACAGATCCGTGTCCGTGCTACATAGCAAGAAACGCGACCTTTCTTGAACCGCTTGCTTGCCCTTGTTGATTTGAATTCAAACCCTCTGATTTCGTGTCTCACTAGCAACAAGTCAGCAGTGACAGCGACAGTAGGGAGGAATTAATAGCGGAGTAGACTGAGCAGGGAGTAGATTTGGATTTGGGGAATCACCATTGAAACGCTCACTGCTCGGCTCTCCCAACTCTTTGCTGGTGGCATTAAATCGCCATAAATTGGAGTGGAGCAAAGCAACAAAAGCAACGAGCTCAGCTCAGCTAGATCCCTCACTCATGTGGAGGCACCAGATAGTGGAGGCGCGGTGAAGGACCAAAAGGGGCGGGTGGAGAGAAGAGGAAGAGGATATTATGGAGCCTACCAGGTGGACCCTTACTATTTTATTATCAAATTGCTAACTAGGCAACCATCTCAATTAAAACTAGCCCACATGACAAAAACAGCTTCCATGTGGGTACCACGTCAGCTAAAACCGCTTTCAATCAGCCTTAATAAACCCAATATCGTGACATGAGGGTTGTAAAACATCCATTTTGTACCTTGAGGTTGAAACTTTCACAAGATTTCAAGGGGGTAAATTAGACTTATTCCTAAAATTAAAGATAAATATTTTGTGTCACTTGTCTATTTTTCTTTCACTCAATTTATGTTGAGTTATGTTACGAGTTTTTCAATAGTGCCAGGGCAAATGATAAGAGATATTAGTCTAGGTGGACAAGTAGTGCCTAGAAAGGACACTTTTCGATATTTGGGATCGATGCTACAATGGGACGGCGAGATTGATGAAGACGTTAGCCATACGATAAGAGCGGGGTGGGAGCCACATGATAAGAGTAGGGTGGATGAAATGACACTAAGCATTGGATGTCCTGTGTGATAAAAAAAGTCCTTCAAAAGTTAGAGTAAGTTTTATAGAATGACGGTCAGACTTACAATGCTATATGGAATGGAATGCTAGGCGACTAAAAGACATGTACAGAAAATGAGTGTAGCAAAAATAAGGATGTTACGGTGGATCTGTGGCCACACAAAGTGGGATTGAATCCGTAATGATGATATTCATGATAAGGTGGGAGTAGCGCCAATTGAAGAGAAGTTTTCACAACATCGCTTGAGGTGATTTGGACATATCTTCAACTGAAGCCTTCTGAGAACCGGTGCATAGTAAAAATTTTAAGATGTACCGAAATATAAGAAGAGGCAGAGGTCGCAAGACTGATGTGGGAGGAAACACTTAAAAGAGATTTGAGAGATTGAAATGTAACCAAAGAGTTGGCTTTGGATAGGAGCGTATGGAAGTTAGTGATCCATGTCCAGGAACTATGATATAAGAAGGTTTAGAGGCGGTATTTTATGCTCTTGGTTCAGATGGTAGGACATAGGATTTAAAGTTTAGTCTTGTAGGTTTTATTACAAAGCTCTTGTTTCTTTGACCTTGAGGAGGTTTCATTTCTAGCCTACCCTAACTTGTTTGGGACAAAAATCTTTTTTTGTTATTGTATGTTACGGGTTATTCTAAGGTCGTAGAACAACCTAGAAATTTCAAACACTAGTCATCTGCTCGTGCGTTACAATGAAATTCATGGATGTATAGAAAATCATGCTATAGAATATGGCTGTTCTGATCAGTTAGAAAGTGGAAAGTGATGAGACGTTGAAGGAATAGGGTGGTTGGAGGAGAAGGGACGTACAACCTCCAACTTATTCTTTTATAATAGTAAAGATAAGAATAGTATATTCAAACGAAGCAAAGTACCATGTATACATAGTACATATGCAAAAAACACCTTGGCAAATAAAGGGATTGCAAAACATTGCATGTAACATGGCGGAACAGACCTCAAAACAAATGGGGGCAAATAACACATGTCCCATTAGTGCGGATCAATTGGCTCATGTGTGTAGAAGAGGTTGCCATTAGAGATGACTACTTAACATGTCATTAATTAATCGAAACTTCTGGAAGAAAAATCATCGGCAATGGTCAATGACATCATCATGTATAGATCAAAGAACTATTGCATTCTTCTAAGAGTTTTGGTGCCATAGACAGCAATACACATTGTCTTCCCACAGCATTTGATGTTTGACTGTAAGGACTGGATCACGAACAAAAGGGCCAGAAGATTAGGAATCTAAACCAAATCATGAGTTTTCATTATGACTACTAATACTAAGATTCGTAAACTTTTTGCTATGGTGGAGCACCGAAGAATTCCCTACCCTTTTTGCTAAGTTGTTCTGAAGTTTGAAGTGTGATCCAAGGAGACAAAAAGGTTAGTGAAAATGTCATGAAGCTTAGTTCATAACGGGATAAACATCCATCGAAGGGAGGTTGGACTGCGACAACTTGAGGTAGAATGGCAGTAGACGAAAGAGGGCACTGATTGGGAGAGGAATAGATCTAGAGTAGCTGGTCTACGGGAGAGACCAAAGCTAGGAATCAGGGATTTGGCAATACTTTTTCATTATTCATTACTTGATAATGGATACATGTTATCCCTTTTATAGGGATAACTTGACTTAACCTCTAAGAAATAATCTAAAAGGAAACTTATCTCTAACAATCCAATCTAATAATAACTTGCCTAACTAATAGATAATACCAAACATGTAACACATAGATTTCTAAATAACAAATCCTGCCTAATGTTAGTCGCTGGATTCTTGCTCTTGGTGATAGCAAGATCCTTACTCTCATCTAGAGGATGACACTTGGAGATGGGGCAATTTTCTAGTTTTTATTTTTCACACAATGCCATGCCAACCTGAGGGGTTGGGGATACATATTTATAGACTGTTAACCAGCCAAACATATGCTAAGATGCTAGTCTAAGATGCTGTCCTAGATGCTAAGATGCTAGTCTAAGATCTTTGTCCTAGATGCTAAGATGCTAGTCCTAAATGCTAAGATGCTAGTCTAAGATGTCAGTCCTAAGATGCTTGTCCTAAGATGTTGTCATAGATGCTAAGATGCTAGTCAAGGATGTCGTCCTTGAAGGGCAAAAAAAAAAAACCACCATGTCTTTGCAGCCCCACAAGCACCGTGTAACACGAGACTTATCCATCACTCTCCCTAAGTCTTGTGTGTCTTCTTGTGAGGAATCTGAGCCATCCCGATCTGGCGCCAAGTTCACGGAACTTGATCCGCCCAAGAGACTTGGTTAGGAAGTCGTGAAATGGTCTTGGGTGTTGATGTAGTTGGTCTTGACACCCCTTCATCCAGCGCCTTGATGAAGTGATACCTCACCGGATGTGCTTGCTCGCTCATGGAAGATGTGGTTCTTCGCTAAGGCCAAGGCGGACTTGTTGCCCACCCCGAGCTCCACCGCCTCGCGTCTCGCCAAGAAGATCGCCAGCGGAGCCACCACGAGCTCGAGTAGAAGCGGTAGTGGTCGCAATGTACTCTGCCTCAGACTAGACAAAGCCACCACCGCCGCTTGACCGATCGCCACCGATCGGACACTTGCCGAGGAAGAACAATCGTCCCGGTGCTCTTGCTCGTGTCGATGTCGCCGGCTGGTCATTGTCATTGTGCAGATGAAGTCTTGCCACGGGCACCTTGGGTAGTGCAAGCCATAGTCGGAGGTGCCCGCGACGAAGTGAGGATCCTTTTCACGACTGGCGGTGCTCAGTCGTCGGTCATTGCATGAACCTACCGACGTGGCCGACCATGAACGCCAAGTCCGGTCGGCGTGTGGACAAGGTAGCGGTCGCCCATAATGTCTTGATCTTTGCGTCGCGTCCGCCTCCTCCGCTGTACTCTCACGACTCGACTCACCTCTCCTCCATAGGGTGTGGGGTGGGTTGCGGCCGGAGGCCGCCCACCTCACGATGCGCTTGGCGTGGCGGTCTGGCGAAGGAGATGCCGGGCGTCCCAGCGGACCTCGATCCCGAGGTGAAGGAGGGCCCGGTCGCTCATCCGGAAGGTGGCCTTCATCTCCGCCTTGAATGCCTCGATCTCCTCCTCCACTGATGCGGTGATGACAAGGTCGTCGACGAGACGCCATCGCCAGGCATTGCCTCCTTGCCCCGCCGTGGACCGCGGCCTCGTGGCGCTCTGCCGAATCCCATTTGCTTGAGGGTGGAGTCCACTTGGCATTCAAGCTCGCGGTGCTCGCCGCAGCCGTAGAGGCCTTGCGCAAAGTGAGGACCTGCTTCCTGCCGGGATGATGAATCCGTGGGTCGTGACGAGACCTCCTCCTTCAAGTCGCCGTTGAGGAAAGCAGACTTGACGTCCATGCGATGGACGCACCACCTCCCGGGTCATGAGGACGAGGAGACGCACGACTCCATCCGCAATAGGCGTGAAGGCATCGCCGGTCGACTCCCTCCGCCGGGCGGCCACGTGCCACGAGGCGCGCTTGTGCTTGATCACCTCTCGGCCTCGCCTTTCTTGAGCTTGAAGACCCACTGAGAGATGGCGTGGTGGCGGTGGAAGATCGGCCGGCCCCACGCCTTGTTTCGCCGACGGCGTCCATCTCTCGCATCGCGACACGCCATGCCGCGTCTCTCTCCGCCTCGGCGAAGGAACGAGGCTCGCCGGTCGTCTGTGCGAGGCGCGGCTCGCCTCGAGTTGCGTTGCGCCGGTTCGTGGACCTACCGCCGCCGAGGAGGTCGCCCACGATGCAGAAGGCAGAGGCTCGCCGCGTGTAGGCGTCCGATCGATCCTCGCCGTTGACAATGGAGCGGCGAACTCCACCGCGCCGCCGTCGTGGGCGGCCGCTTGGTCGAGCCCGAAGGAGTAGGTGCTGTGAGAGCGAGGTGTGGCCGGCGGTCTTTGGCGGTGTACTCGCCAGAGCACGCTGGCTTCCGAGGCGGCGGTGAAGAACTCACCGGAGGTGGTGGCGAACGAGGCGGTGGTGTGGCGAGCTCGGTGAAGACGAGCCGCCGCTCCCCCTCCTCGAAGTGGGCGTGGTCGACGATGAAATCGCCGGTCGTCGAGTCGAGCCGCCATCCACCATCTTGCCCCACGCCCGCCTCGCCTTCGTCGAACACGACATCACGCGTGATGTGCACGCCGTGTCGTAGGGTCGAGGACGCGGTGAGCCTGGCGCCCGTAGCCGGCGAAGACCCTGGCGTGCTCGGTCGCCGAGCTTGCCGACGTGGTTGAGCTCTCGACGAAGGCCAGCACCAAGACACGGAGGTGGTTCACCGTGGGCTTGCGCCTGCCGAGCCTCGTATGGCGCCTTGCCGCCGAGGGCCTTGGTGGGAGCGGTTGAGCAAGTGGACGGCAGTCATCACCGCCTCACCTGAAGAGAATGCCCATCCCTCTCGCACGAGGAGGGCGCGGCGGGCCACCACCGCCTCGGTTGCGGCGTTCGACGACGCCGCTCGCCGCGGGGTGTACGGCGAGAAGCGACGATGGATCCTCGCTTGGTGCGAAGACGCCGCAAACTCGGCCGCCGTGAACTCACCGCCGTTGTCCGTGCGTGGGACCAAGCTTGCGGCGCTCGCCTCCGCAGCAGCCTTGAAGGCACTTGATGGCGCCCGCAATGGCCGCTTTGACGCCGAAAGGTGACCCCCACATGTAGCGGGACACGCCGTCGACGAGGAGGAGGAAGTGGCGCCGACCTCCAGCGTAGCCGGTGTCACGGGCCCACAGAGGTCACCATGTACGAGCTCCAGCTTTCTCCTTCGCGCGGCTCGTCCAGCGAGGAAGGGGAGCCGCAGCTGGTGAGGACGCAGTGTCGCAGTAACCGCTCCATCGGTCGACGCGCGGCATGCCCCGCACCATTTCCTTCCGCCGAGCCGCCTTAGGGCCTCAAAGTTGAGGTGCCCAAACGCTGCGTACACCTCCAAGCGCCGCCGCCGCGGCGGGTCGCAAGATTACGAGGTTGCGCCATCTCGCGCGTGAAGGACGTGAGGCGGTTGTTCCCGCTGACCTTGACGAGGAGCCGACGGCGATGATCCTGTATCGCGTGACACCCGTGCTCGATCTCCACGCTGATCCGTTCTCATCCAACCGTCCCAAGCCGATGATGAAGTTCCTCAACGCTGGGATGTAGTAGACACCGGTGAGCGGCCGGTGCTCGCCGCCTTAGCGACGAAGACGACAGAGCCGACGCCTTGATCTCCACTTCGGGCGGCGCCGCCGAACAACGGTGCCTCGAATGCCCGAGTCGAGCTCTGAGAAGAACTCCCGCCGCCGGTCATGTGGTGGGGCGGCGCGGTGTCGAGGCACCACCCGTCGGTCTTGTCGTTGGAACCGGGCCGCCGGCCGGAGGCGTGTGCTTTGGCTCGCAAGGTGGAGAGTCGGCGCGGCGGTGCACGGAGGCGCTTCGATGCTCGCATGAGCAATGAATGAGCCTACCGCTCCTCCTCCTCACTTTGCTGTGACGTGGGCTGGCGCGTCGTGGCCGACAATCCTGGCCCAATGACCGTGCTTGCCGCAGCTTGTGGCAAGAGTCGTCTCGTCTTGGCTTTTGCTTGCCCGTGGCGCCGCCATAGGCGCCCACGGTCATCACCCTCGGACGCCCTCGCCCGCACAGGCATCTTTGCGCTTCTTGCCGTGCTTGCCACGCTATGCCACTGTCAGGAAGAAGGCTCCCTTCTTCCTGTCACCTTGCCGGCCCACCTGCTCCCGAGCGAGGAGGAGCTTCCGCCAATGGTGACGGGTCCCGAGAGGCGCCGTGGCTCATCGCCACAACGACCTTGAGGCGACCCAACGCCTCCTCGATCGTCATCGTGGAGAGGTCCAACAGAGACTCGATCGAGCGAGCCATCCGCTTGTACTTCTGGGACGCAATGGAAGAGCTTTTCCACGCCTCTCCTCGCCGTAGGTGTCGTCGCCGAATCGCACCATCTTCCGCAATGTGTTGAGACGGAGAGCAAAGTCATCAACGCCCTCACCGGCTTGAAGGCGAGTGTTTTCCCACTCCTGCGTAGTGGCGATCGTAATGTAGACTTGCGGGCGCGGTCGCCGCCGATGCGTCTTTGCAATGATGGCGCCCCAAGCCTCTTTAGCGCCCGCTTGTTAGTAAGTGAAATCGCATCTCGGGCGGGGCTGCGGATGAGAGCATCCAGCGCCGTCGGTCCCGATCGTAGTCGACGCCACCGCACGGACCGCATCCCACATATGCCACACTGGAGCTTTACCTCATCACCGCGCCCCACTCGACGTAGTTGGTCTTGGTGAGGTAGGCCACCCGCCGGGCCGACGCCCTCGAAGACCGGGAGAGAGCCGCATCGCTGTGAAGGCCGCGCCTGCCGACCCGACGCCGCCGCTGCGGCGTGCCTCCTCCAGAGCGCCACGCGCCGCGCTGCTTCGCCCGCTGCCGCGTGGGCGTCGCGGCCGCCAATCGCGCCGCCGCCGCGCCTCCTTCTCCAGCAGCCAAGGTCGCGTTGGTCTTGCCATCGCAGAGATGGAGCTGCTGCCGCTGTAACCTCGACCTCCGCCGCCGCCGCACGTGCCGCATCGCCGCCGCCGCCGCTTCCACCTCCGCTCTGCCGCCGCCCCGCCGCCGCGCCTTGACGCTTTTTCCGCCGCCGCTCGCGCTTCCTCGCCACGAAGTTCGCTTCCCGCCGCCGCCGCTTTCGAGGCAACCGAAGGCCGAGACTGCATCTGCGGACATGGCGCGCCACTGGGACTAACTGCGTGGAGAGCCGCTTTTGATGAGCCGCCGCCGTCGAACAGGGGTTCTTTGCGGTGGCGACGCAGAGAAGAGATTGAGCGGAGATGCTCAAAGCTATGTGATAGTACTGCTCGATACCACTTGTTAGTCATTGGATTCTTGCTCTTGGTGATAGCAAGATCCTTACTCTCATCTAGAGGATGACACTTGGAGATGGGGCAATTTTCTAGTTTTTATTTCTCACACAATACCATGTCAACCTGAGGGGTTGGGGATACAAATTTATAGACTGTTAACCAGCCAAGCATATGCTAAGATGCTAGTCTAAGATGTTGTCCTAGATGCTAAGATGCTAGTCTAAGATGTTGTCCTAGATGCTAAGATGCTAGTCCTAGATGCTAAGATGCTAGTCTAAGATGCTGTCCTAAGATGCTTGTCCTAAGATGCTAAGATGCTAGTCAAGGATGCTGTCCTTGAAGGGCAAAAAAAAGAAAAAAACCACCATGTGCTGCAGCCCCACAAGCACCAGGTAACACAGAGACTTATCCATCACCTAATACGCGCAGTGCTACATTACCCGCGAGCTACAGTGCCCGCATTGAACAGTAACCATGTGCTATAGTACCGTGGTGAACAGTACCCGAGCTACAGTAGATGCTACAGTGCTTCCTAAATATTATACCATAACATTATACCCATCACGGAAAGGCAGCTCGTCCTCGAACTGCGGTGGTGGCCACTGTTGAAGACCTTCTGTTCTTCGCTGATAGCCTCAACTTCTCCAAGAGAGGTGCAACATCGGAAGCCATGGTGAGTGGCTCTGATACCAATCATCATGAACTTTAGTTCATAACGGGATAAACATCTGTCGGAAGGAGGTTCAACAGCGACAACTTGAGATAGAACGGCGCTAGACGAAAGAGGGCACCGATTGGGAGAAAAATAGATCTAGAGTAGCCGGACGAGGGGAGAGACCAGAGTTAGGAATCAGGGACTTAGGAATATTTTTTTATTATTCATTGCTTGATGATAATAGATACATACTATCTCTTTTATAAGGATAACTCGACTTGACCTCCAAGAAATAATCTAAAGAGAAACTTATTTCTAACAATTCAATCTAATAATAATTTGCCTAACTAACAGATAATACTAAACATCTAATAGATAGATTCCTAAATAACAAACCCTGCCTAATCCGCACAGTGCTACAGTACCCACACGCTACAGTACCATGGTGAACAGTCCCGCATGCTACAGTAGATGCTGCAGTACTTCCTGAATATTAGACCATAACAGAAAATTAGAACTTGAAATTTCTTTCCTTGAGTTGTTTTATTTGCCATTATAGTCCCACATTGTAACTATTTTCCTTTTTCTTTCTTCTAATTATTAATATATTCTCCCAATGTGCTGGCTTCTCCGTGGCATATTGAACTTGAAAAAAAGATCTAGTAATTGGAAATGGGAATTGAAAAACGTTTTATATTGTTCATGTACTGTATGATTGTCTACTAGCTTTGATGGCTCCTATGTAAATGTATGCATGTACCTCTTATCTTCCAAGAATTTGCGTAGTGTACTGATGAGCTGCTGCTCTCCCCACGCTTTCTTGTCATCAAATTCTTGCTGGCTAACTTGAGACATTATTTCTTTCAAAATCCCACTCATGCTCTGCTCTGGGGTCATCAACACGAATGCCCTGCATTCAAACTGTTGTTTCAGTTTTCCGTGCACCTCCTTGGCAAGTGTAGTCTTCCCCAGGCCCTCACATCCAACGATAGATATCACCCTCAGCTTCTGCATCGATTCATCATCAGCCTTTATCAGCAGGTTGAGAAGTCTATCCCTCAGGGTATCAATGCCAACAAGCTTCGTCTTCGTAGGCTGTGTTTCCCAGGGACCTTGTGCAGAAGTGCTGCCTGAATCCAAGGGTGAATAGTTGAGTTCAAACAGAAAATCCCAGTAAGGGGACATAAAGAGCTCTTTAACTCCCCCGGTAATGTGACGGCGATTCTCAATCACTGTCAGCAAACTCATGCTCTGCTCAATGAAGCCCTGGAAATCAGGTAGCTGGCGGTCGGACTTGAGGAGCTCGCCATCGAGGATGTCCTCTATGTCGTAGGACACCTCCCGTGCCTCAACCATCCAGGACCTCACTCGTTCCTCCGGATCCCCCATCTCGGATATGCTCAGAAGGAAAGCATGTAAGCTCTCCAGCTCCTCCTTCAGATGCACAATCTTCCTCCTCACATCCATTTGCAGTCTGTTATTGCCAGCGAGCAGGTGGGTAAGCTTCCAGAGGACGGAGTTCATGGCACCCCCTTCAGCGGTTACCATCGCCTGTCCGCCCATATTGCAATAAGAGGAAGACGTAGGCCTTAAATCTGCAAAACGAGAAACGCAATTGAAATGGTAGACAAGGGAAAAGTTGGGAGGATAACAAGAAGGTTGAGGCCTTCACAGGACGGCGCAAGGTGAAGCGTCAAGGTGAAGTTGGGAGGATAACAAGAGGGTTGAGACCTTCACAGGACGCCCCAAGGTGAAGCGCCAAGGTGTGCTAGGGATTCGTGAAACATTGACTGCTGCGAGAATGGGAAGATGGAAGAACGGGGAAAGACACAGTCGAGGCATCGCGGGGACTTCATTTTTTTTAACTGACGGGACTTTGTAGCTAGGGTTTTCTAAGTATACCCACTCACGGCACACACGCGTGCACAGTGGTGAAGCATGGAGCGAGGACTCAAGGGACTAAGCTAAATTGAGACACATTACACACATAGTATTTGCAGTCCAAATTCATGCATGAATAGAAGTGAAGCAAAGCTACGAACGAATTGTAAATTTCATCAAGAGTAAAGAATCAAGACAAAATACCAATTGTCTGCTCCCTACTGCCCTGCTTGGCTGCTTGCTGCCCCTGTGCAGTTGGCTGGGTGGCGTGTGCACCTGTGCCCAAAGCCCCCAAATCCGCAGGCTACAGCTCCCCGGAGGCCCGGATCCAGCCAACCCCCTACCTCCCTGTCCCCTCCTCCGGTCCTCCCCCTCCCTAGCTCATCGCGCCGCAGCCCCGGGACCCGGGCTTCCCCGTACTGCCACGCCTCGTCGCGTCGCAGCCCCCGCTTCCTCGCGTGGCCGCCGCTCGTTGCGCTGCCGGCCCGCCGCCGCCGCCGCCCACCGACTAGGGTTTCTCCTCTCAGCTCTTCAAGTGCGCGTGCCTCTATTTCTCTAATTTCTGGCTTACGCTGCGTTTGGTATCCAGGTCAATGACTTGCGCTGTTGGCAGTCGGGCCTCTTTTGAGCTTCCCGAACAGCAAAGGCCCAAAAGCGCCAAATACTGCATCAGTACATGTTCATCCGTTCATGACTCCCTCGGTTCGGGCGAGGCGACTTACGCCGGCGTAGGATTGGCTCGAGCCCACCTAAGCCTCTAGTAGATTCCTCTCTATGTATGCGTGTCCCCTGCACATGCTAAAACGAGGCCTTATAAGCACACGCTTAATCATTGAACATACACAAACAAACAAACAAACAAACAAACAAATAAACATATATATATATAGACACACACTTAAATTAAAAAATAAATTATACTTTCTACTGTCAAAGATAGTATTGTATCTTCTATTTTTGGTGTATAGGATTTGTATACAAACACTCATAATCACCTTCCATCCTTTTGTACGCTTTCCCGACTATTGATAGTTTGGGCTTATACATACAACCTGCCGCACCAATTGTGCCTTGAGATGTGTCCATCAATCTCTCTATTGTCTCCCACGTTCGCATGGTATCAGAACAGAATTGATATGACTGCCTTCTCTCTTTCTTCCGCTGCTTCTTTCAATGGAGACCACCAGCTCCCCCAGTGATCTTCTTAGTAGCTCTACATAGCCCCAAGCTGCTTCTTTGTCGCCGCGATCGGACGCACTCCTCCGCCTTGGGCGACGCACAAGCCGCTCAGGCAGCCGCCACCCCGATGGCATCTCAGACACCAGGGATCTCCCTTCCTGTGGTATCAATGCTCCCGGTGACCACGGTCACCACAGTCGCCCCGGTGCTCGCTGTGCCCAGCACGCCGGGTGCGCCCAGCGCACCTGGCGTCCCCGCCTCAACTTCTTCTCCACTCAGCATCGCGAGCGTCAAGACGCACGTTCATGTCATCCTCGACCTGAAGACCCCCAACTCCACCAAGTGGCGTACCTTTTTCGTCGCGTTCCTTGGCAAGTTCGGCCTTCTACAGCACGTGCTCGAGCCTACTCCCGCCGACAGCACCGGTGCCTCGGCTCAAGATGACTTCACGGTGCTCACCGCCCTCTACTGCTCCACCTCCGCCGAGGTGCTCGACATCATCATGGAGCCCAATCAGTCGGCTAGCGAACTCTGGCTCGCCAGCGAGTCTATTTTCCGGGACAATCGGGAAACGAAGATCATTTACCTGGAGATAGAATTTCGCAACCTCAACCAAGGAGATATGACGGTGACGGAGTACTGTTGCCGCTTGAAGAACCTCGCTGACTCCCTGCGGGACCTCGGCGAACCAGTGTCGGATCACACCTTGGTGCTTAATCTGATCCGGGGACTCAGTTCCTGATTCGCGACACAAGCGGAGCTTCTCCCTCTTCAAGTATCGTTCCCATGCTTCGCCAGGGCGCGCTCGTCCCTCCTCCTGGCGGAGATGCGGCATCCAGCCACCAACAACGTCGGTGGCGACACAGCACTCTTCGCCGCGCCTTCTTCTTTCTCTCCCAACTCTCGCGGCTCCGGCAACAAGGGGAAGGGTGGGAAAGGAGGCAAGGGCAACCGCCGTGACTCCGCGGAAGGGGGACAATGGCAGGGGAGCAGTCTTGGCGGGGTGACCGCACGGAGGAGGCGAAGCCAGCGACCGCAATGGAGGACAAAAGCAGCCTGCTGCTCCCGCTCCTGGCCCGTGGATGTTCGGTCCATGGGCTATCACTCCATGGGTTGTACAGCAGCCATGGGGTACTCCTTGGAGGCCGGTTAGTGGACCAGGCCTGCTTGGGTCACAGCCCAACTTCCAGTCAGTACCTCATCAACCTTTTACTACAGCTCATTCCCATGTGGAGTCGTCCAGCCAGCCCAGTTGGGATCAGTCTGGGTTGGTTGCTGCCATGAACAATTTGTCCATGCAGGGATAGCAGACGGGTGGTTGGGTGATGGACTCTGGTGCCACCTCCCACATGGTCTCGTCCGATGGTATACTCCTTTCTTCCAGGACTCCCACACTTCCTATCTTTGTTACTGTTGGGAATGGCTCCTCCATCCCCGTCACTCGCATCGGTCGAACTTCCCTTGCTACTCCTCCTATTCCTTTTACATATGCCCTTAACAATGTTCTTGTTGTCCCATCTCTCGTTCAGAATCTTTTATCTGTTCGCAATTTTACTCGTGACAATTATTGTTCCATTGAGTTTGACCGTTTTGGTTTCTCTATTAAAGATCTACACTCGAGGACCGTGGTTCTACGCTTCAATAGTGACGGCGACTTCTACACCATTCCGGCCACCCCCACCTTCCGTCATCCGCACGCCCTTCTCTCGGTCACCACCTCCTCGGACATTTGGCATCTCCGCTTAGGACACTCCGGTTGAGACACTTTTCTTCATTTACAGAAACATCTTATTATTCCTCCAAATAATTCGCATGTCTCTCATTGTCATACATGTCATTTGGGCAAAAATGTTAGGCTTCCTTCCGCTCGTTCACATAGTGTTACCACTGCTCCTTTTCAGTTACTACACTGTGATTTATGGACCTCTCCCATTTTGAGCAATTCGGATACCATTATTATCTTATTATTGTCGATGATTACTCACACTTTTTTTGGACATTTCCTCTTCATCATAAATCTAACGTGTTGTATATTTTCCAGACTTTCGTTCCCTATGCACACACAGTTCAACCTTCCTCTAAAGTGTTTCCAGACCGACAATGGCTGTGATTTCATCAACTCTGCCATCCTCTCCCTTTTTTCCATCCACGGTATCCTTCTTCGCACTTCCTGTCTATACACTTCCCAGCAAAATGGCAAGGCCGAACGTTCTATACGTACAACCAATGATGTTATTCGTTGTCTCTTGCTCCAAGCTTCTATGCCTAGTTCCTACTGGGCTGAGGCCCTTTCTGTAGCCACCTACTTACTCAACCGACGACCTTCCCAACCTATAGGATTTCTTACACCCTATGAAAAACTCTTTGGGACACCACCTGACCTATCCCACCTTCGTGTCTTCGGTTGTTTATGTTACCCCAACCTTTCGGCTACTTCTCCACATAAGCTTGCCGCTCGTTCTACCGCTTGTGTCTTTCTTGCGTACCCTAGCTCTCAAAAAGGTTATCGTTGTCTTGATCGCTCCACAAATCGAGTCATCACATCTCGACACGTTTTTCTCGATGAAACAATGTTTCCTTTTGCAGCTGCAGTAGTTCCAGATTCCTCTGAGCTAGATTTTCTTCCGGCTGACGATGACGTACCACCATTGCACCACGCTGCGGTACCAGGATCGTCGCTTTGCCGTCGGGTCGCAGCATCCCCACCCTACTGGATCATCGGGCTGCTCGGGTCATGCCTCACCGGTGGGCCAGCTCCTTCCGGAGGCAGCTTCTGGCCAAGACCGTCCTTTCTGCCATCACCATCTACATCGACCAATGGGCCGGGCTCGCCACCAGGCTCGTCCCCTCTTCACTAGGCTACTGGCCCACCTTTAGCTGGGCTGGTGCTAGCGGCCGGCGCTGCTGGACCTGTGGTCCCTGCCTTGCTGACGGCGCCCACGGAGCCCGGTGCGCTCGCTGGACCAATAGAGCCTGGCGCACTCCATGGACCGAGCGTCTCATCTTCTCACTTCGCGCCCATACCAGCAATCGCTGCTCCACCACGTCCGTCGCATCCCATGGCGACTCGAGCGAAGGATGACATCTTCAAGCCCACTAATCACCTTAACTTGTCTGCTACTTGTGCCACAGTCTCGTCTCTCCCAAAGACGTACCGCACAGCTCTTCAGGATCCCTACTGGCTCACTGCCATGTGCGAGGAGTACAATGCTCTTGTCCACAACCAGACATGGACTCTTGTGCCCTGTCCTCCTGACGCAAACATCGTCTCCGGCAAATGGGTCTTCAAACACAAGTTTAATGCGGATGGCTCCCTCGCTTGTCACAAAGCTCACTGGGTGGTTCGCGGCTACTCACAGCAATCCGGCGTTGACTACGACGAGACATTTAGTCCCGTTGTCAAGCCGGCCACCATCTGTGTTGTCCTCAGCATCGCCATTTCCAAGTCTTGGCCCATTCACCAACTCGATGTGAAGAACGCCTTCCTCCACGGCACCCTCAACGAGACGGTCTACTGCCAACAACCTTCCGGCTTCGTCGAACCCGACCGTTCCGACCATGTCTGCCATCTTCACAAGTCGCTCTATGGCCTCAAGCAGGCTCCGCGTACGTGGTATCACTGCTTTGCCACCTACGCGCGCTCCATCGGCTTTACTTCATCGACTTCAGATACGTCGTTGTTCATCTACCTTAACGGAGCTGATGTCGCCTACCTTCTTCTGTACGTCGATGACATCATCTTGACAGCAGCCTCGACCCGTCTTCTCCGACTGCTGTCTTCTCAGCTTCACGACGAGTTCGCCATGACTGACTTGGGTGATCTTCACTACTTCCTCGGCATCTCCGTCAAGCGCACCCCTGCAGGGCTTCACCTCTCCCAGCGCCAGTACGCCATTGATCTCCTCTAATGGGCTGGCATGGTTGAGTGTCACTTGACGGCGACTCCAGTCGACACCAAGTCCAAGCTCTCTGCTTCTAACGGTGTCCCCCTACGTGATGCTGAGGCCACCGAATACGCAGTCTCGCATGGGCACTACAATATCTCACTCTCACCGGGCCTGACCTCGCCTACGCTGTAACATCCCAAAAATTAAATAAGAAAATGTAAAGCTTTTTGAATTATTTTTGCATATAATCTTTTTGAATTTTGATTTTTATGGTGTTTCTTAACTTTTGGTTGAGATTCCAAAATTTGACTAAATTTATAAAAGGCAAAGACAAACATTAGTAATGCCAAAAAGGGATTATGCAAATAATAGAAAACTAAAATTTTAAATACGAATCTGAAAAGATGATCCATCAAAAGAAGGGAGAAATTTGAATTAAAATATAAGATCTCATTTTGGACTCAAATTCAAGATTTATAAAACGACATCGAAAAGAATATTAAAACATTTTCTAAAAGGTTGAGCTAAAAAAATTCCTTCTTTTAATTTAATTAGCCTACAAAACCCAAGTTTGGGCATTCAAAAATTTATATATACAATTTATAGCAAAAATTAAATAAAATCAAAAACAGAGGAATATTAGATTTTGGGCCTAGAAAATTTAACCAAAACGTGAAATAAAATTTCAAGTATTATAATCAATATCCTTAATTTGAAAATAGAAATTCAAATTCAAGATCCAAATTCCAAAATTAAGATTAAGCCTCTCTTCCTTTTCTTTCCCTTTTCTCTTTTTCCCTCTCACTTACAGTTTCCTCTCTCCCATTTCCTCTCTGGGCCCCCTCTTTTCTCTTCCCCTCCCATTTCCTCTCCCTTCCCCATGCGCAGCCAGCCCCTCCTCCTCATTGCTTTGGCAAAGCCTACCGCCACCCTCTCCTCCTCCGCCACCGCCTGCCTCTTCCGCCTCCTCTCCCCAACCTCAAGTCCCCATCCCCACGCTTTGTTCCCTCCTCCCTAGAGCTCGAGAGTGCGCCATCCTCTCCTCCCATCGCAGGAATCGGCCGGAACCTTCTGGCCACGGCCGCGTCCTTCTTCTATAGCTCCGTGAATCAAGAGCTGATTGAGGCGCCGCCGGGTCAATTATGCTTGGATGGAGCATCCTAGAGCTCGGCGACGCCATCCTCACTGCTTGCCGGAGCCGCCGCAGCTTGCCGACACCGCACCACCGCCGCCGCCCGACCCCGCCTCACATCGCCGGCCCGCCATGGACCTTTTCCGGCTCAGCAAATCGCCTGGTAAGCTTCGCCACGACTCACTCGTGCTCACACTGCCCTCCAATTCCTCCTTCTCCCTCTCTGGTGCCGCCACCCCATTTCCACCCCGCCGCCGACCGCCGCACGCCGTCGCCCGCCCTCCTCACTGCCGCTCCAGCCAAAGCGCCGCCACCCTTAGCTTCCTTATCCTCTGAGCAACCCATTTTGCCACTTGATTCAGCCTCCCTGGTCGCTCCTCGCCGCCAGCACCGCCGCCCAAACCCGGCCCCGTGCTGCTCTATTTCAAGGGGGCGGCTTCCTTGGCTTAAGAGGTATATTTACCCTATATGGGTAAGAAACACCTGAGAGGTCGGATGGTTATCAACGTTATCTCTTCCCCCTGGCTCCCTCGGCGCGCGTTCGAGCCCCCGCTCCACCACGCTGAGGTTGAGCCATTTCTTTTATTTCGCGGGCTGACAAGTGGGCCCTACACATCGTGACCGCCCACACACAGCATCTCGGCGACACCGGGTCCCACCTGTCATTGATGGGCCTGTCACCGATAGGTGGGCCCGAAGCCCACCGGGCCCCACCTGTCAGCGCCCGCGTGAGTGGGTCGCTGCCAGTGGGCCCCACCTGTCAGATTCTTAGTAGTTTTGGTATTTAATTAGACCAAAAGATTTTAAATGGACATAACTTATTCATTTTAACTTCAAATTGAATGAAACAAAATTTTAAATTTATCTAAATTCAAGATCTATCCAATGGAACTGAAACCATGAATTTTAGAGCTAGTTTGAATTAAGGAAAATCAAGGGAATTAGAGAATCATTTAGAGAAGCTAATAAAATTTAAATACAATGTAAGATAGATTGTGGGATATTTAAGATTGAATTAGTTGTCATAAAAGATTAATGTGCCTTTAGTGTTTATTTTAAATCTAAAGTTAATTAAAGGCATTAGTAAAGAGAAGTGGCTTTGGCCGGATGTCCAAATTTAATAAAGATACCTTTAATTGTAAAATAGAATATATGCATTTAACATTTAACATACTATCAATAAATCTTGGTAGTAGATTTAATTAAAATAGTAATATTAAAATATGACCCTGTATGATAAACCTTGCCTAGGTAAATAAATTAAAAATAAAGCTAAGCCTAATAATAACTAAAGTATAGACAAAATAAGAATGGTGCTATTAGTGAAATCCTAATGTTAGATTTGAATAAATAATAACATCATGCACAAATGTATATAACCAGCTAAGGCTTGTATAAATGGACTCTAATCCAAAATAAAACTATGCCTAGTGATAACTAAGGGTGTATAAAATATCGTACCACAAAATGTTATAAACCCAGACTATAATATTAATTCGGTAAACTAAAAATTGTATGCATTGCTTAAATACAACATGCGTCTCGAATATAACGCTCGATAAAATGATGCTCCACTAATTTAGTACACCGAATCATAAGTCTAACCTGACTCATGAAACTTCCTTGATAAATACAAAAATAATAAAAGCGATTATTAATAAAAAGACCGAGCCATCGTACCCTGTCACCGACCTTGCCTCAAATCACCCGTTAACTCATAACAAAGCTAAATTGATTTCATTTGGATTTATGTGGATCTTTTGAGTTATTTGCTTTTATTCGTGTTCTGTCGTTTAGCACGTAATTAGAAATTAGAGTCCTAAAGAATCAAGGGATCAAGTGTGATCAAGAGCAAAGTGAAGATCAAGATCAAAAGCTCAGAACCAACAAACGAGAAAGCTTCGTGTGAGCTCAAGACCGCGCCAGGCGAGTCAATACTTTGATCATGTTGAACCTACATTTTCTGCAAATTACTTTTGTTTAAATTATCAATTGTATGCTATTATTTTATGCAAATACATGTTTAATTTAAGATCCTAGTTATATGCCCATGTTTACCTTGATTAATATTACGCCCCCTTTTGAATACTTGATTATGTGAACCTTGTCACCCTAGCAAAATTATGGTAGTAACCTTTCAAAAATAAGTCTATAATTATATGTCATACTTAGTATTGCTTAGATATTCATGGGTGTGAGAACGTCCAAGCATCACTTTTAAACATGAGAGAAATTGGTTGGGCAGTCATGGTGGTAATGACTGATATGTGATGGATATGATTATTTTATGCTCCCAAAAACCCCAACTTGCTTGAATATCTGGGCGGATGGTTTGGAGGCTGGTATGTAGTGCAGTGGAAGCACAAATTATGGAGTGTGGTAGAACCACCCAGGTAATACTAAGGACCGAATCTTGTCATGACCTCCACGTAAAACAGTACAACTACAAGTCTGTAAAGTACAACTTGGCTAAGTAAACTTATCGAAACTCCCGGACTCATCTCACTGGTAGTGGATAGAAGTGGATAAGCAATGGCAAGGAGGCCTAAAGGGACACCAAGTGGAGGGTGAAGTTTTTCAGTCGTAGTAGTGCTGAGGGGAGTGGAGCCCGAATAACGCTAGTAACCGTGGGGAACATCCCGTGCATAGATGGGAACCACCGCAAGTGGGTAGTTTCCCATAAGGTGAGATGACAAAAGGAACTAGATACTTTGAAAAGTCACTGTGATGGTCTGCTCAATTGCATGACTAAGGAATCATGTGGAGCAACGAGTTGATTGTCTCTTGTGGTGAAAGTGTACAAACTCTGCAGAGTCAAAACTATTCGAATAGCCGTGCCAGCAGTCGAGGCGACATGGGAACTTAACCAGATATAGTTATATTTCAAAAACTTTGTGGGTGGGAATGGAAAAGTGGAGGGCAGTGCAAGGCCCTGATTTGTGTTGCTCTGGGTGTCGCCCTAGTGATAAGTTAAGCAGCTATAATGCTGAAGGATTAAGCATATGGTGCGGATGCCATGTAACGGTAGATAGAATCTGAATCGCTACTATTATTGCATTCTCATACACATTATGTTTTTGTTTAAACTGTTAAGTCTCAGGGAATTTCTATGTATTGTATTTCAAAAGCAAATAATGACGATACTTCTCATAAAATAAATTGCCAGGAAGAATAAATAGAGTCGTAAGAAAAGAAGATGACTGTTGTGGTAAATACATAATGATGATTGGTGGATTCATGTCGATTATAAAAAGGGAATGATAGAAAGGAGTCTAGGAGAAATAAATTGGTGGAGTCTAAATGAATAGATAGGCTAGATAGATGATTTAAATGACTTTTGGAGAATTAAAAGAGTGTAAAGGTAATTGCTGGATTTAATGGGATTAATAGGATTTGATCTAGATGGATGAATTGAATTTGTGGAAATTTGGAGATATGATATTTGGGGTATAAACTTGATTAATGATATTCTTGGTGGAGAAATACCGATGAATTAGTTAGAGATAGATGATGGAAAGTAAGGATTAATTATGGGAAGAGTAAATTACAGATTTGGATCATTAACAGAAAGGATTGAATTGTTAGAATATTCTGATACGAATGATTTCGATGGCTTAAAAAATAATCATGTTAGAGAATCATTAGAATTCAGAAGTGAAGAGTTGGTGAATAGTGATTACAAGATTGGGTTATTAGGAATTCGGAATACAAAAGGTATTGGTGGATCCAAATCAATGATGTCACTCGTTGTTTGGAGTTTTAGACAACAATCAATATAGAAAGTGTATGTTTGGTGGATCAAGTAAAGGAAGTGTGTCATTGGTGGATTAAGTCAATTATGGCAAACGCCGTGTGGAGTCCTAGGTAGCAACTATAACACTATGATTCAATAATGATAATGCTACCAAAAGCAATTTCTGGCAAATAAAACAACCCAAGCCTTTCCTTTGATAAGCCATGCATACTATTTATTTGCATTCTGTGTATTGGCTCGTGGAGCACGGTGGTTAGTGTGCTCACACTCGCTCTCACAACAAATCCAGAATCAAGAATCAAATCACTGCGTCTCAACAACACTATTGGTCATAATGACAAAGAAGATGAAGATGTCAAGGGCTAGGTCGCGAACCTCCAGTTGGCTGCCTGTGGGCACGTCCTGAGGGTTCCTCCTGTGTGCTTCGTTCTTCCGCTGCTACAACTTAATGATTTTGACATAATTGGCCCATGTGTAAGTTTACTATTTTATTTATGCTTCCGCATGGTATGTATTTGATATTCATTTTCTGTATCTGTGAGCACTATCTACTGATCCAGGGAATAGTGCAATAAATCACAGAGGATTCCGGATGTAAAATCTGGGGTCTGACATACGCCGTCCAGCAGGCGTGCCTTTACATGCATGCGCCACGCGACGTCCACATGGCCCTGATTAAACGCATCTTGCGCTATGTCAAGGGATCCGTGGATCTCGGCTTGTTCCTACAAGCCTCCTCGTCATCTTCACTCACGACCTACACCGACACAGATTGGGCGGGTTGTCAAGATTCCCAGCGTTCTTTTTAGGCTATTACGTCTACTACGGTGACAACCTGGTGTCTTGATCCTCCATCCACCAGGCCACGGTGTCCCGTTCCAGTGCGGAGGCCGAATATCGCGTCGTTGCCCACGCCGTCGCCGAGTGTTGTTGGCTCCGCCAACTTCTCGGCGAGCTTCACTCTCCCCTCTCCTCCGCCATGGTGGTCTTCTGTGACAATATCAGTGCCGTCTACCTCTCGGCCAATCCCGTTCAGCACAAACGCACGAAGCATATCGAGATCGACATTCACTTTGTTCGTGAAAAGGTAGCTCTTGGTCAGGTCCACATTCTACATATGCCCTCGTCCCACCAGTTTGCGGACATTATGATGAAGGGGTTGCCGGTTCAGCTCTTTGAGGATTTTCGGTCTAGTCTTTGCGTTCAGGAACCTCACGCTTTGACTGTGGGGGGTCAAAGATAGCATTGTATCTTCTATTTTTGGCGTATAAGATTTGTATAGAAACACTCCTAATCACCTTCCATCCTTTTGTACGCTTTTCCCGACTATTGATAGTTTGGGCTTATACATACCGATGGGAACGGGTCCCGATCTTCCAACAGGTTCTCGGATAAGTTCGATTTGGTGAGTCGCGACACAATTCGATCCGGCTTCGAACAACACGCCCGAACCCCGCAATCGCAGCACCACGTCTCCTCAGGTTATCAACCGTGCGCTGCCCGGTTGACCTTGCCAAGAAGGCTAATCCTCGCCTGCGAATCAAGAACACAAGCAAGAACAAGGAAGAACACAACCAAATTGCAGATATATTGATGAAGCACTCGAAAATTGGGGTTTCACAAACCGATAACGGCGAAACTGTTCAAAGACAGATTTAATCTAAGCAAAACCTCCACCCTAATGGTGGGGGTGGCGGCTGTATATAAAGGAGTAAGGGGCGTGTAAAACCCCTGGACGCGTCCTTAATGGACTCCAACACGATACAAAGCCGAACGGCCTAAAAGACGGTGTCGACGATTCCCGTCGACTCAGAAGGAATTTTGACATGGGACCAGATCCATTGGAAAGGTTATCTTCTCAGCTTTCCATACATATGTGGAACGTCCAAAACGGAGTCCGGATGCGATCTGGGCGTCCGTTTTAGTGCAGCCTGGTCCTGGACTCCGAGTTGGATTCGAAGTCGGCCACCCTGACAGATTCTGAACGTCCACTTGTTTCGACGATTACCGTTGACACAGTAGGAATTTTGACATGAGACCAGAGCCATTGGAAAGGTTATCTTCTCAGCTTTCCATACATATGTGGAACGTCCAAAACGGAGTCCGGATGCGATCTGGGCGTCCGCTTTAGTGCAGCCTGGTCCTGACCTCGAATTGGATTCGAAGTGGCTTGAGTTGGACATCTAACATGATTTGACCACCCTTGCTGGACTTGTGCGCCTGCACTTTCTCCAAGTACTTCCCGATCCTCTCCATGGTTCCTAATCATAATTAAATCATTAGGTAGTAATCGATTCTCAAATGAACAAAAGAAGTACTTAGGAACGAGTTCACCAGAATTCAATTGTCGAGCGCGAGCTCTAGTGATTGGTCCTTGAATATCAAGTGAAGGAGTGTTGTATATCCCAAGAAGTGATGTCCTCATCATCCTCCCCTCTTGAAGCGGAGTTGTCCTCAACTCGACCTCATTTTCTTCTCCCAAGTATGGCTTTAAATCTGAAATGTTAAAGGTGGGACTAACCCCAAACTCGGGAGGAAACTCAAGTTTATATGCATAATCATTTAGCTTCTCAACTATCTTAAAAGGACCAGAGCTCTAGGCATCAATTTTGACTTTCTTAACTCAGAAATCTATCCTTTCGCAAGTGCAACCAAACAAAATCACCCGGTTCAAGTTTAACTTCCTTTCTACCTTTACTACCAAGAATCCTATATTTTCATTCATCTTTTCAATGTTTGCCTTAGTAGTCTCTTGCATTTTGATAATAAAATCAGCACGCTCCTTAGCATCATTATGAACCATCTCACTAGTAGGCAAAGGTAAAATATCAATAGGGCCACGGGGATTGAATCCATACACTACCTGAAAAGGACTTACCTTGGTGGTGGAGTGTTCCGCTCGATTATATGCGAACTCAACATGCGGCAAACACTCTTCCCACAGCTTCAAATTGTTCTTCAAAATAGCTCTCAACATGGTAGACAATGTGCGTTCACCACCTCGGTTTGGCTATCGGTTTGTGGGTGACATGTGGTAGAGAACAACAACTTTGTACCCAACTTGTTCCATAGAGTACGCCAAAAGTGACTCAAGAACTTGACATCACGATCTCGAAACAATAGTAGAAGGCATACCATGCAAACGAACTATCTCTTTAAAAAGAGGTCGACAATATGAACGGCATCATCGGTTTTATGACATGGTATAAAGTGAGTCATCTTAGAAAAACGATCCACAACAACAAAAATGCTATCAAGAGAAAATAAAGCATCTTTACACACAAAAGCATAGCATGTATCATTAACATCATCAATTGCGGCAAGGTCGATTTTGTGGCAAGCATAACGTAATTTTTCAAATGTGTTACTTGCTTTTTCAGATTTATCATGTTCCTTTGGATCATTAGCAAGCAGCTCTCGCCCTATCGGCCTCTATAATCTCACCGGGGTCAAAAGCGGTAAGTAACTTTCTTTCCTTATGCATAAAAGTGTATGTGTTACTACTACCATGGTGCAAAGCATCATTATCAAATTCCAAGGTCGACCCAATAAAAGAGAACATGCTTGCATGGGAACCACATCACAATCAACATGATCAACATAAGCACCAATGGAAAAATGTACTCGGCATGTTTGCGTTACCTTAGCTTTTCCAGAGTCATTTAACCATTGAATATGGTATGGATGTGGATGCGGTCGCGTGGTCAAGTGAGAGTTAAACTTCGCTCAACCGTCATCTCCCAATCAAGATATATTTCACATCATAAAGACCGAAAAAGATGGGATGGTAAACTTGACTTTAGCAAAGGGTCATCGTTACCATGATTTGTTACGGTTATTACCTCCCATACCATGTCGGTTTCTTTGAAGGCGACGACGTAGTCGATCAATGTTGCCATCGCATCATACTGTGGCGTCATCATGATGATGGCCGTCATTGACAGTGGTAGGCGTGCCTCCAATGTGTCCATCCGACCGCTGAGTCGACCATCCGCCGCTCCACCCGCTCAATGCCTTCCGTTGTGTTCAAGCGGGTAATGGCGGCGACGATGGTGTCCAATCTCGCCGAGATCGATGAGTGAAGCGTTTTGTTTGTCGGCGCAGCCTTGTAGCGGCCGCGACTAACACACTCGTTGAAATCGACCGGTGTCCCGTCCTCTTCGTTTCGACATGGTTGGTGGAAATACAGGAAAACAAAAGGATTATCCCTATCAACTACAAAGGAAGGGCGGTGGAAACCCGCAAAGAAGTGACTTACCAAGCTCTTACAAGTGTTCTTACCAAAGCAAGGCAAAGGATACCGGAGAGTGTGATCCGGCGATTGCAAGGGTCGACTGTGCTATCCTAAGTAGGTATATGGAGCTTGGCGGGCCAATTATGTGAGTGGAACACAAATTAATAACAGATAGTAATGTTGAATAAATGTCCAAAGCATCGGTCCTAGTTGTTTGGTCTAAATGTGTCCTATAATGTATGATATGAAGAACAAGGAGTCAAGAATGAATAAAGAAGCAAAGACAACAACAAAGATGGCGGGCACCAAGAAACTTAATTCAGCACAAACACAACACAAATGAGGCTCGTCACCTAAAGCGTACTCACACGTTTTTTCTCTTTTTCTTCTTTTTTTTTTGGCCACGGATGGCACTCATGACACTATCGTAGGTGCCAAAATTTTTTCTTTTATTTTTTTGTATTTTTTCGCAAAGCGAGCAGTGAATAGGAACCACACAAAGTTTCACGTCAATCGATATAAGGTGTGGCCTACGAAAATGATGAATGTGCTAAAAGTCGGTGATGAAATTTGAGACTCGAGTACTACACTTTCCAGGCCGAATTTGGGCAAGATAAATTCGTCAAACCGACGTTGTCGGTTTGATTCGAATGTAAAATTTAATTTCACCCAATTTCAAAAAAAATCAACCGATTTCGAGTCCGTATGCAAAAGTTATGGCTGTTTGAAGTAGGGCCTCCGAAGTTATGGTTTTGTGGTGGCCGAAACTACGATCGGGTAGGATCAATCAGGAAAATTGGGGTGGAAGCTCGGGGAAACGTGGGGATGATGTTGTGCAATCACGAGACACGATGGATGACTCAAACAGAGGGTGGGATATGGGTGGGAAAACAAAATTGACGGCTAGGGTTTGTGTGACGGTAGCGGAAGCAAAACAAACCAAACAAAACACGATCTAAACCAAGAACACAACTCCACTAAGGACACAAACTCAACACTACGGACTCGGAATCAACTTGTGCAAAGGCTAAACGAGATCTAGGACAGAAACAACCTATGACTACAATTTTTTGTAGGGCTTTTCATGGACTCTAGGGCCAACCGAAAATAACAAAGGAGGGTAACGCGAACCGAAGGAACACCAAGCTCGATACCACTTGATGGGAACGGGGTCCCGATCTTCCAACAGGTTCTGGATAAGTTCGATTTGGTGGAGTCGCGACACAATTCGATCCGGCTTCCGAACAACACGTCCCGAACCCCGCAATCGCAGCACCACGTCTCCTCAGGTTATCAACCGTGCGCTGCCCGGTTGACCTTGCCAAGAAGGCTAATCCTCGCCTGCGAATCGAAGAACACAAGCAAGAACAAGGAAGAACACAACCAAATTGCAGATATATTGATGAAGCACTTTCGAAAATTGGGGTTTCACAAACCGATAACGGTGAAACTGTTCAAAGACAGATTTAATCTAAGCTTAGGAGCGAGTTCACTGTAAATTCAATTGTCGGTATGAGCTCTAGTGATTGGTCCTTGAATATCAAGTGCCTTGAGCTATGTCCATCAATCTCTCTATTGTCTCCCACTTTCGCATCTACCAAGTAAAATTGATAATCATTTCACCTTGCACCAAGTAAGATTGATACTTATTTCACCTTATACCGGGATTACTTTATTATGACATGCACGCACTTTGCACTAGCACAGCTTGCTTCCCCCAAACCGACTCGGCCACGTTGCTGGATCGACCGGGTATGGCGCAAGTTGTGACCCGACCGGACCCAAACCCAACCTCTCTCTTGCACGCAGCGCGCTCGCATGGGAAGCAACGATTTGCGTGATCTAGTGGTAAGATGGAGCACAAGTGAGAGGCAAAACGGAATGCTCACAATATGAGGAATGTTATGATGGTGGTGTTTTCGGGGAGAAATGTGCTGGAGACATGCCGACGGCGATGGAGGGCGGCGGCGGCTGATGGGCGCTGCTGGTGGTGGTTCTATGATGGTTGGGGTGAGGGAGGTGAGTGTGTCAAAAGATAGGATAGAAATAGTGGATGCACTTGTATAAAGAATTCAAATGGAGTTTCACCAGTCGTGACAAAAAACGGCGAAGAATCTCAACGGATCTGGATAAGAAGAATCTCTATTCCATGTAGCTGAGTGCATGAAACTCAAATTAATTTGGGAGATATGGTGGAACTCAAATTAATTTAGGGGATATGTTGGAGAAAGTTCTACAACATGATGTGACATGAACGATTTTGAGAGAAGCTCATCGTGTTGGCCAGAAGCCCAGAACGGTGAGGAGGGAGCTCAACCAGCACAAGTGTAGCAACTTTCCGAGCTTGGGGAGGTTGAAGAAGGTGTCAAGGGGGGATTAAGGGAAGTGAAGGGAAAGTCCAGGGGGGTGAGAGAAGGGAGGTTGTGGCGCGGCTGCTGCCATCGTCGGGGAAGTCTAGGGTGAGGGAAGGGAGGTCGTGGAGTGGCCGCTGCCGCCATCGATTCACCCTACTCGGTGTGCCAACTCCCCTATTCCACCGCTTATAGTCGAAGATGAGAGCTTGGGACAAGTGGACTCGAGTCACCGGATAGATTCGTTTTAATCCACTCGTGTGACGTGGAGGGGTTTGCCAACTCACTATCTGAGCCAATCCACCGTGGACAAGTTGCAGCGGGCCTAGCTATCAGGAGCTAGTCTGGTTCGAGCCAAACTGGCCTGGCTAGCACCTAGAGCACCGCTGGTCACCCTGACCGCAGCGGCTACCAATACGGCCAGCAACCACTGGATCTGTGCTCCACACCTCCAATCCCCCAAGCAAGGCCTCACCCCGCCTTACCTTGGCGCCATGCGGGAGCAGCTGACTACTAGCTTCGGCGAAGTGCGGCCAGCTCCACCAACTTTAGCCAGCCTTAAAGAGCCTTAACCACCATCCACCTGAACTGCTATAGCTCCACTTATTTCGCATTGAAGGTAGGATCCCAACCCCCCAAATCTCACAAAATCTTTTGTAGGTCAGCCGTTCAACGCATATAGTCACCTTTGCAGAGGACCTTCACTCCCCACGCCACCTCAAATCAATGGTGATTGCTCCCTCCCATCTCCTCCAGGCAGTAGGCACTCATAGCAGCGAAGGTGCTATGCACCCATCCTCCCTGGTTTTCCAGCACGAGGTGCTAGTCCACCAGCAGTCACAACCTCTATGATAGAGCATACAACTCCCAGGAACACCTCCCCAGTGCGACCACAATGGAGGCTCATAAAACTGAGGCACTGGTGCTGCAAAGAGTGCGTGCCAACAAAGAGCACATCCAGGACCTCATTCAACATAGATCCAACTTGCAACCACCGTTTCTTCCTCGAGCATACAAAAGGAAGGTGCTTCAACTGCCTTGCTCGAGACCACAGAGCTCGCTTCTACCGTGACCCTTCCAAGTGCCTTCGTTTCTCACACTTTGGCCACAAGGCATGAGAGTGCCGCCGTGTGCCGATAGCTCGTCTAGTAGCTACCTCGGCCTCCCATACAACACCTCCACCTTGCCTCGAGACCAGTGCCTCTACCTCGCTACAACTGGTCAGTAGCTCAAAGCCTCAAACCCGCCACATGCGACCACCTTGTCGGCTGCCAAAGTCATGGCCAATGCCAACCTTGGTGACACGAGCACCCATCCTTCTGAGGACACTTGCATCATCCCCATCCGACATAGAGCTACAAAGGGAGCTACAAAGGCGAGAGGCATACTTGGCGGTCGTTTGGCTAAGCAAAACAAGGCCTAAGATGGAGCTCCACACTATTATTGAAGCCTTACATGGAGGAGGTTCAACTTGCGGTCCTAGGACTTCTCAGTCCACCACCATTACTCTGAGAACTTTCTTGTCATCTTCGAACACAAGCACCATAGAGAGGAGGTGGCTACACACTACAAGTTCGACTTCCACAACTTGAGTTTCATGTCAGGCCTTGGAAGCGCCGCCATGCCTTTAGTGTGGCTCTCAGGTTCCATGTGAGGCTATGCTTGGAGGACATCCACACGAGTATTTATACCCGACGGGTAACCCATACCCGATAGACTAAATAAAATATGACATAAGTTTTTGACTAAATCAAAATCATAGACATATTACTAAGTCTACACCAGCAGCCAGCACCAAAATTAAATGTGGATAGTGCATTATCTGTATTGTTGCACGCTATATATTTGTATACATCATGCATGTATGCATGTTTCATTGATATGATATGCGGGTATATTTTACCCACGGGTATGAGGGTACGGGTAATATACAGTCGTACCCGTACCCGCTCTACCCGATGGGTAGAGATTTTTGCCCATTAGTATACCCGTGGGTGAAGATATCTTTCCATACCCACCTTCTTATCGGGTAAAACCCATCGGATACTCGGGTTTCGAGTACCCATTGCCACCTCTAGTCGTAGATGGCATGTCGAGACTGAATGAGGACAAGGGAGCTACTAGCACCTCCCGTTGCACCAAGCTTGGGAGGCCGACCCATGAACAATGAAGACAAGTACCACACCGAGCACTATGACAGTGATGATGATGACCATCATCAACAACGAAGACATGACAACCAAGGCTAGTGGAGACCCTCGGCCCATCAGGCTGGCTGGCAAGGGAAGTCCAAGGAGCGTCTTCTTGACAGATCTCCATGGCTGTGGCGTACCACTGGAAGCAACCGCCGCTGATAACATGAAGAGCTAGCTGGCCCCATCATCTTTGGCTCGCTCCAAAACCAGCAGGCCAAACTACTGCCCTCCACTGACAGTAAGCCCAAAGACTACGTAGTCTCAACATGGCAAGCGATGTTCGCCTCCCATGCGGTGCTTCTGCACCAAGAGCTGGCCGAGCTCTTCGACAGCAAGCTCCATTTGTCCAAGGAAGAGGCCCAGCGTAGCCGTGATGCATGGCTCCGCAAGCCCGACGAGTACCTGCAAGCGGTGAAAGGTGCAACTGATCAACTACTCCTACCATCTTACCAAGACTATGACTATGTCTAACAACTTGCTGTCCACAAGGGCCAACCCATGCTGCGAGATGGGCTAAGGCTCAAGGCCTTAGTGCATGCTGATCCTTGTCGCCTCGTCGCTCTTCTCTCGCCACCTACCACGGCCGCCTCATTTACTCCTCCCTTCCTCCCTCAAGGCTACTACCTCCACCCGCCGGGTCATGGCGCCGCTCCTCGGCTTGGCTCCCGGGCGGATCCGGTCTAGATCGGTATCTCGGTCCTCGGCTCTCCCTACCGGATCGGAGCTAGCCTTCGTCGGATCCGGAGGTTGCTTTGTGGGGACTTGGGTTCTTGATTGCTCGTAGGGCCGACTTCATGCTGGCTCGGATGGCGGCTTGAACACTGTGAGGCAACACGGTGCTAGCCTTCCTATTCCCTTATTTTGCATGCAATGATTTTACTAGTTCAAACTTTTATTATGATTTTATTCTCACCGAATCGGCGGCTATTCTAGGGTTCGGGTAGCGGGACTAGAGATTGGGATGGTCTCTACTCTTGGGGCCTCCTTCCTCTAGGGCGCTCGGTCTTGGCTAGCCACCGGCTTTCATGGCGCCGTGAGGGCTAGAGACCTACTTCTATTATGTGCATAGGTTTGGATGTGCTGAGAAGAACATGGCATGGTGTGTGTGGTTTGAATCGGCTGTGCTCCCCAAAGAGGAAAGAAATGGGAATGACAAAGGAATGGGGACCTACTTGCTGGGTTGTCGGGCTGAAGAAGGAAAGTTGGGGTTGATGGGGACCATCGTCGTTTACGTTGTCGTGTCGGGGAAGAAGGCGTGGCTTGCCGCTTTTGCCGGAGTGGAGACGATCCTTGTGGTGGTCCCGTTGACTTGCTCCTTGCTTGCTTGTCTTGGCTTCCTTGCCCACCGATCCCGGCGTGTCCTCCTTGCTGCGGTGCTCCTTGACTTCGGCTTCCTCTCCTCCTTCGGCTTGTTCTCCTTGCTGCCGATGCTCTGACCTCACCTTCTGGCCTCTGGCCGAAGATGCTATGCTTTGGTCAAAGGTGGTTCAAAGCTGGGATGAACTCTGGGTTGAACTGGGGTGGCTTTCGGCTGGGGGTAGTGTGTTCTGTGGTTGAGCTTATCCTTGTGAGGCTGTGAATGCAGTGTAAATGCTGGTTGTGCTTATCCTTTTGCCGTGGGTGCAATGCATTGAGGCTGGTTTTGAGACTTACTGGGGGAGATATTTTCTGGCCTCTCCTTCTTTGGCGAAGACTTGCTGAGCTGTTGCTGTCCTTGAGCTTATCCTCTCTGCTTCCTTAGCGCCGAAGGCTTCTCTGGTCTAAGGTTGACCTGACACTGTGGCTTTGGGCTGACTTTGTTGGCTGTTGACTTGGAATTGTGGCTTTGGGCTGACTGGCTGGGAATGAAAAATGGGTTGGCTGGTTGGAAAGAAATGTGTGGGTTTATAGGCTGAAATGAATGGATTTCATATGTGGGCTTTTTGTGGGCTGAAATGAATATTTGATGGCTATGGGCTGGAATGATTGTGGTATATCTGTGGGTTGAAAATGATTATATGCTGGGCTGAAATGAATGGGCTGAAAGAATGCATAACTTGAGGGTTTGGGCTGAGGTAAGGATTGTGGGTTCTCTTCTAAATTGCCGAATGATGGCCCACAGAGGCGAGAGGTGCCGACCGCCCGGGACGGTTAAGACGTTCTCAATGGCCCTAGCGACCTAATGACAATGCTTAATGCAGGAAGACAAAGTGAGCTTCAGCTGCTACCCCGAAGACAGCGAGGATCAGCTTTTATTTTCCTCTTTTGTAAAATAATATTGTAAAATAATGTGATTGAATGATGTTGATGCAATGCAATATTGTAATTTGAGTTTTGTAATCTTAATTGTAATGAAAATAGATGAAATGAAATACCCAATATTAATTACCTGCTAATTATCGCTTAGTTAGGGTATTAAGTTTTGGGTTCTTTCACTTGTGACCTACCTTCATTGTCCAAGATTTGTCTAGAGGACAACATGCTCTCCAGGATGCTACAGTAGAGTAACCTGCGTGCCCACAACATGGCCTACTCTCTGTGGCCAGAAGACACCGGTCCCTCTGTAGGCCAGCCAAATGCTTCCTCCATCCCCCAGTGTTCCATTTTTGTGGTCGTCACCTGTAACATCCCAAAGTCTAGGGTATGCAAAAAATAAGGAAAATTTTAAACTTTTTGAATGCAATTTGTATCTTTGGCTCTTTGCTGGAGTTTCTTTGAACAATTTGATTTTCAAAAATCAAAAGGGCATGAAATAAAAATTAATTTGAAACCAAATCGAATAAGTATAATTAAATTCAATAAGAAGTCTTCCCATATTTTTTTAGAAAAATAAAGTGAGGATAAAACTCTGAGAAGCTTATATAATCATTACCAACTCTACGTCAAGAGCATTCGTAGGAAAAATTTTGTGTACATCTGATGAATACTCGAACCTCTCAGCTCATCTCACCTCTTTCCCTCTTGCTACCGTGTGGGGTCCGATCGCAGAGATCACCATCCACCTCGTGCACACGTGCTAGCTCTATCGTGGTTGTGGCCGAGCTGCCCCCAGTTTTAGACGCCGCGCCCATAGTTCTCCTCTGCTATTGCCAACTTTGCCTACCCATTGCCTCAAACACAACGTACATCCTCCCCTTGTCTCTATCCGTGCCTCACGTTCCTTGGTGAGTTTTTGACTGCGCTTGCAAGAACTCGCGCCCAACCCTCAGCCTTTTTGTGCCTATAAAACTTCTCTGACCATACCATTTTCTCCTTAGCTCGCCTGTTTCGATCTCTTGTGCACGTTCCTTAAGCATTCCGCTCTCCGGAATGTTGAAAGACAGAAGTCGTACGTGACACCGACGAGCACACCACAATGTGCTAGCTTCTCTGGTGAGCTTCTCTCCTCCCTAAGTCACGTTGCGTCTACCTCTTTCTTAAGCATCTACTCATTTGATCGACCTTTCATGCAGTGGATCACCTAAGCTAGGTCTTCTTTTTCATCTTTGACAGGACGCCGTCCTAAGATTCTTCTCTCCGGTGAGCAGTACCTTGACTCCTTCCACTCATACCTCGCATGCATGCAAGCTTATGCACCCCCTTTTGTAGCTTCTCTGCTGCCAGGAAATCATTGTCACAGTGGACCCCTTCGTCACTGATGAGGTCTCCAACACCAGCTTCCCCCCGCGCTCCTTCTCATAAGCCATCATCGTCTTCGGTGAGCTCCTTCGTCACTGAAGTAACCAAAGAGTATTAGAAGTCATAGACTACAATACCCGGTTAATAGTCGTAAGTTACAGTACCCGGTCGATAGTCGTAAGTTATAGTACTCGATCGATAGTCATAAGTTAAAGTACTTGGTCAATAGTCATAAGTTACAGTACCCAGTTAATAGTCATAAGTTACAGTACCCAATCGATAGTCATAAGTTATAGTACTCGCTCGACGCTTGGAAAACCTTTGTGGTCGGAGACTGGTAGAACCGACTCTGTGTGAGTGATGCGACCGAAGTTGCAATAGATTGGAGACCTATGTAGTCAAGCACATTGGTCGATAGTTGGTAGTCAGAAGTCGGAGCATTCAAGTACCATAATGATTGGAATGCCTGAAGTACCGAAGTAGTCATAAGTCGTACTCGTAATGCCATAAGCTACAACAATCATAGACTACAGTAGTTGTTGGTGGAATTGAGTAGCTAGCGGACGAAATGTGTTAGAAGTCGGAAGAACACCATAGCAACCGAAGAACTATGGTAGTCGTAGGAAGTGTTATACCAACCGAGAAGAGAAAATTCAAACCAAGCCAAAACTCAAATACTTATAACTTTTGCATACAAACTCCAAATTTAGTGATATTTGTTTCTAAATTTTTATAAAACAAGATCTTTGTAAATTTATAAAAACATTTAAGTCTTGTTTCTATTTATTTGGCTCTTATTTGCTTTTATCTGGATTTTATTGAATAGATGACTCCGCACCCAAAACATTCTCTGAGCAACAAGATCAAGGCAAGCACCCCCTTTGACCATGTTGATCCCAGTATTTCAATTATTATATATTATTTGCAAAATCTATTGTGCATGCAAGTATGTTCCATTAAAACAACTATACTGTGGGTAATGATAGTTACAACCGCTTGTATTCATTAAACCTCCTTGAAAATTTAATACCTTAACTGTTATGACCTCTAGACATGGTTTAGACAATATATACTATCAAATTGGGAATACTACCTTGATATATGGTTTAGCCAAGCACTAGTTTCTGCTAAGTTTGATCTTTTGAACAAATTTACACGTGGATATGATGGTTTCAAAATATTATACCTAAGGGGGAACCTTTGTTATTTTGGTATCAAATAAATGAAGAACCTAGTTTTTGGACATGGGCAAGTTATATGATACACTGTCAAATGTGAGAGGGAATCTCACATATATATATATATAGGGGAGATTCTTGCCCAGGTCAGTTAAGGACCGAATGTTATTGCCGCTCATCTAAGTCACACCGTACTACAACATGTGTTATATGAGCTCTGGCATTTAGCTGATTGAGTTGTCTAGGTCTAGCATTGCATTATGGTAGGCACAGATGTTGTAAAGGCACTCGAGTTAGGTTTGCTCATAGGGGCTCCCTTCACCAAGATATTGCGACCAAATTTTGTTAATACAACGGTGAATGTCCACTTGGGGAATAGACCTAAGTGATGGTCTTCGCTTAGGGGTGTACCTAAGTGAGACTTAAGAGAGGTTTGATGTTCATTTGGGCTGGTGCAAGGTTAGGACTAGATGATCTAAAGACTATAAGATAATCAATTTTTGTCACACGCCAAAGGAAGCGTCAGTTGCTGATAGTAAAATTGATTATCTCATATGGGTAAAGTTGTACATATCCGCAGAATGTTAAAAACTATTTAAATAGCCATGCTCGCGATCATGAGCAAGCTTGGATGTAGCTACAAAGGGTATAATTTTCCTTTTCAAAATTGTTTCATTGAACATATGGGATGACATGTACGCAACCGTGTGCCATGCCCATGGGTGGGAATTACGCGATGTTCACAGTCGAGGAAGGCTGCAAATGGTTTTAATCTACTGTTATGGAAGATATAAATGTTATTTCATTACATGTCAACTACTCTTTAAAAATTCTGTTTTGCAAATTATTACTTATCGATACTGCAAAATGAGATCTGCTTTACGCTGAAAATAACTTAGTATAGAGCCTCATACTTGACAACCTTGCATATATATAATATGATACAGTACAAGTCTTGCTGAGTACACAATGTACTCAACCTTACTTAAATTATTGTTGATCAGAGAATGAAGATTACATGCTCGACGATGTGTATTTCGCCCCTAACACTGGGAATTTGACGAGAGGTCTTGCTAGGGTTTGACTCTAATTGGTTATCTACGGGTTATGATGGCAAATTACTAGATATTTTTGTTATTAGACTTCCGTTGCATTTTGTTTAAGACTCTGATGTTTATTTTGGCTAGTCGGTTGTATACTCTTTTAAGCCTCGCTTATCAATCACCCTTTTGTTGTAAGCTATATATGTGCAATGTGTATGGATGTGATCTCAATGATGTAAATGTGTATACTAGCTATTGATCGCGGGACTAGTACAGAACACATACGACGACTACAGGTGCTGCCGCGCCCAGGGTCCCCACAACACTGGTATCAGAGCCATACTAACTGTTGGTTAAGCCCTAGATAGAATGTCCGTTAGATTAAAGAGTTATTTTTCCAAATATAACTTATTTAAAAATGTGAGAGGTAAGAGCAGCAAGTTTTCCTACATTCTATTCTTAGCATTCTCCTCTTACCTAAAATCCTCATTTGATCAACAATTCTCACCTTATTCAAAATAACTCTAGTTTGAGAGAATGTTACGGGGTGCCCGATCTTCATAATGTAGGATCAAGGATAACTTTGGATCCATGCAACCTAATGAACCGGTGGCGCCAACCACTATTAGAACAATAACCTACGATAAAAGAATTGCCCAACCACACGCTTGTAATCCCATCTACTCGACCACACAAGTAAACGTATCGCTGCTCCTGCAAATCACAAGAACAACGAGGTTGAGAACGCCAATTCCCCTCTAGGTTGCAATCATATACCATACCTTAGAAAGAACAAACGTATAGCTCTCTGAAAATAAAAAAGAATGGTTTTCTCCGTGATCTGTCCGTTCACAAAAACATGATGCGGCTATTTGTCACGCATGCACAAGGCCTTATGTCCAGTTCAACTACGTTCAGCCGAAGGTAACAAAAGTGGTTCGGTCTCCTAGCAAAGAAAACAGGATACAAGGCCGATTCCAAGATGATTTTGGCCCAAAATACTGGCACGTAGGCCTTATTAGGTAACTAGAGATTGTGTTGAAATCAAAGTCAATCGTGGTGGTAAAAATATCTTGTTTGGCCAAAATCTGATTTTAGTTTTGCTTTGTCAACACCAAACCGAATACTCCAGGTTCTTTTTTCTATGCCAAACAGCAAGCCGCCAACTTCTAGTCCTCATGTCGCCTCCGCTCTTTCTTTATTCCCTGCGCATGGTACAGCTGCATGCATTTCTTTTCTTCTTTTCTCGATGCTTCCTTGCACCATGCAGCATGTGCGTGAGGTCCTCTCTCTTTGTAGCACCCACATACACAGCCAAGCTAAGATACTACTATAGGACATCATTACCAAAAATAAAAAAAAATACAAGACAATAGTAGAATTCATACACAAATTGAAACCTTTAAACTACTTTATTAAAGTAAACAACAGAAGCTGAAATAATATTTGAAATATGAGACCGGTTCACTTCTAATCGAATGACAAATAAAGTAAATGGCAAAAGTAGTGACAAGCCACAATACTGAAACTCGAGTGCTCCCACCCATGCATGCTGCTATCAATCCATTGACCTTTTACCTGAGAATGGTAAGAACAAGCGTGAGATTTGAAAATCTCAACAAGTACCCAACAACGGTCACAACACAAAAAGTAAAGACAGACAATGCAACCACATGAAATAAGGGACCACATCACAAGTAAGCAATGGATACAGGATAAAAGCAACGAACAACTGTTATCGAAAATATTATCATAGATGGGAGACATATATCATAGAGACTGTGTGAATAAAGATAGTTGTTATGTGACAAATTATAGCAAAGGCGCCGTGACCTTATCCCACATACCCGGTTATACGAGAATAGCCAGGCACATCCTTGTCCCCAATTGTATAACCACCGACGGGGTGTAATATCCCGTGTAACGAGAATGTACGACCCTCCGTACGTTACCAGGTTGGGTGGAAATCTCCCTATATGTGGATAGCCTCGACTTAATAATCTTTAATTCTTTATTTAGCGAATTATCCATGATGTAATTAGAAAGTTGTGAATGAATTAAGGTAAAGTTATGAGAGTAAAGGTTTAGTACAATGAGACCGGAGAGACGGGATTGGTGATACAAGGTAATAGAACAAGATCTGTCGATAGAGAGGATACTAACCGAGTCATACAAGAGTTGTCAATCATACAATTTTATTAGGTGAAAAGTGTTTATTAGTCAGGTTAATTTATATCAACTAAATCAACTACAACTCACAATTAATAATAAACATTATGATTCATAGAAGCATGACATATCAATGACCGCCAAGTGTTAAAGATTACTAGTGGTTAACCTTAAATTTGAGCATACTTATTCACAACCCTAATTGCAATTTAGACGTTTATTTACATTCCTAACCATACATGAATTATATGGTTAACATTATGCTAATTACTAGCACTTAATACTAACTAACTCATCACATTAAGAATCTACTAAGGTTACAACAACCTACGATAGGCAATCAATATAGTGCAATGATCGGAAACCATGCTAAAGGCAACAGGTAATCATGAAATAGTAACGTGCGAAAGAAATAGGTTACGGCCGCGAGGTACTTGCCTTGAGCATGCTCGACGACACGCTGCATGATGGGTCTGAGATGCGCAACTGCCCAGCTACTCCCTCAACAGCTCCATGAGAACCTGCAGGGTAGTATGGAAGACAACCGATCAGATGTGATGAATTTGATAAAGAAACGACAGGTGATAAATTTGACTGGAAGGAAATAGCCATTCGGTCGCACAAACAATCGTTCGGCTGCATGAAACACGTTCAGCCGCACGAACGGCCGTTTAGCCGAGCGAAACGCTATTCGGCCGCGAGAACGCACGTTTGGCTGCACGAACGGCCGTTCGGCTGCGCGAATGGTCGTTCGGCCGTGCGAATAGTCATTCAGCCACGTCTGCACCCGGCCACCAGCCACCGCCGGTGAGACATGGGTGCGGGCGAAGTCGCTCGTGCGGGCTTGTACGGATGCATGCATGCATGAGTGCGCTGCTGCCACAGCGTCCCTCGCCGTCACCACTACCATGGCCGATGCAAGCACGTGGTCGTGTGCCGGTCGGTCGCCGGCTGGCACCGCAGCTGCTGCCGTGTGTTGGCCGATCGCCGGCCGCCGCCGCCGCCACTACCAAAGCTCCCCTCGCTGCCATTGCCATGGCGATGCGCGCACGTGGTCACGTGCGGCGAGCGCATGCGGGCACTGCCGCATGGCCGTCGCCACCGCCGTCCCAAGCAACCGCACGGCAACAGAGTCGAGAGAGAGGAGATTAGATTGAAACCTGGATCTGAAAAAAAAACCCCGCACGGAAAGAGAGGAAAGGTCCCCCTTTTTAAGGCCATGTTTAGATTAGGGTTTATTTTTATTTATTTATTATAATTATAATTATTATATTAACTTGTGGAATTAAGGGCAACAGCTGAAGGATAACAAGAAACCAGACCTGGAGAAAAGAGATCGGGATAATTTGCGCGCATTTGGGATTTCAACTCCCAAGTAGCTTCGCGCTTAGTCTGATTAGACCACAACACTTTGACATAGGTAATAGTTCAACGCCGCAGTTGACATTTTGAACGCTCCAGGATCTGGACCGGCCATGCCACGACGGACAGGTCCTCCGAAACCTCCAAAGTGGGCAACTCCAAACTTTGATCAGGTTCATTCAAGTACTTCCTCAACATAAAGATATGAAAGACGTTATGGACACCAGCCAGAGAAGCAGGCAACTCAAGACAATAAGCAGGCTTCTCGATTCGCTCTGTGATAGGAAATGGTCCAACGTAACGAGGGTTCAACTTTCCTTTTGCCCCGAACCGGACCACTCCCTTGGTCGGAAAGACCCTCAAGAGAACCTGATCGCCCACCTCAAATTCCAACGGCCGACGAGAATGATCGGCGTAACTCTTCTGACGACTCTGAGCGGAAAGCAAATTGTTCCTAATGAGATCGATCTACTCCTTCCAATCTCTGACCTACTGAGGCCCCAATAACTCTTTCTCTTCAACCTCATCCCAATGAAGGGGAGAGTGACAAGATCGACCATAGAGTGCCTCAAAAGGAGCCATACCGATACTGGAGTGGAAACTGTTATTGTAGGAGAACTTTGCCAAAGGTAAGTGATTTTCCCAACTACCCTTCCATACAAGTATGCAAGAGCGCAACATGTCCTCCAAGGTATGAATGGTCCTTTCAGATTGACCGTCAGTTTGAGGGTGGAAGGTAGTGCTGAAATTGAGTTTCATGCCCAGATTCTGATGCAAGCTCTTCCAGAAATGGGAAACAAACTTGGCGTTGCGATCCGAGATAATGGACTTAGGAACAACATGAAGACGGACAATCTCCTTGATGAAAATGGTAGCAAGATCACTGCTAGAATAAGTAGTCCTGACTAGAAGCAAATGAGCCGTCTTGGAAAGACGGTCAACAATGACCCAAATAGAATCCATTCGCCGAGGCGACTTAGGAAGACCAACCACAAAGTCCATAGCAATGTCCTCCCATTTCCATTGGGGAATTTCTAGAGGCTGTAGAAGGTTAGCAGGACTGCGGTGCTCTGCTTTTACTTGCTGGCACACCGCGCATTGGGACACAAACTTGGCGCTGGAGGTCTTTGAACATTTTAGTCTCACCAGGGTGAATGGAATAGTGAGCTTTATGAGCCTTACAAAGAATATCCCTCTTCAAGGATGAATCCGAAGACACCCAAATGCGGTTTCGGAATCGTAACAGTCCTCTATCATCCATGGTAAAGTCTGGCCCATGAGGTTTTGCTCAAATCACCTCTCCACGGAAGTGTCGAAGCTCCGACCCTGTATCTTGGGCCTTGAGCACAGCATCAAACAAAGGAGAGGAGCTCACTGATAAGGTTGAAAAAGCCAAGCAAAATGTGGTTTGAAGGTCCTCCAACTCCTCCTGAACTGAAGTAGAAATGAGTACGCCATCACTTCGCTTCCTGCTAAGGGCATCCACCACCACATTGGCCTTACCTAGATGATAATGGATGGTAAGGTCATAATCCTTGATCAATTCTAGCCAACAACGCTGCCTCAAATTTAATTCTTTCTAGGTGAGGAAGTACTTCAAACTCTTCTGATCAGTGAATATGTCACACTTCTCACAGTAGAGATAGTGACGCCAAATCTTGAGTGCGAAAACCATTGCCCTCAACTCTAAATCATGGGTAGGATAATTAAGCTCATGTTTCTTATGCTGACGAGAAGCGTAAGCTATCACTTTGTCCTCTTGCATAAGGATGCAGCCTAATCCCAACCGAGAGGCATCACAATAGATAGTGAACTTCTTCCCTTCCTCGGGCAAAGCAAGAATAGGACCAGTGATGAGACGCTCCTTCAAGGTCTGAAAACTGGACTCACATTCCTCCGTCCAAAGGAATCGCTCCCCCTTCTGAGTCAACTTGGTCAAAGGCTTGGCAATGGAAGAAAACCCTTCAACAAAGCAACGGTAATATCCGGCCAACCCTAGGAAACTACGAATCTGTAGGATCGGAAATGGCAACAGAGGGGGGTGGGGGTGAATGGTGCCTTTAAAATCACCCCGAGTATCCACTCGATTTTCCTCTCCGATAGCCATAGAAGCTATGAAGATTCATGCTTACTGGAAGGATTGAAAATATTTTTGCCGATTTGACCGAAAGGATTTAAGTTTTGCCAGAAAACTGAAGAAACTAGATGCTCCAAGATAATCTTGCTGACAAACTGAAATTGCTGTAAGATAAGAACTGAAGCTACTGCCGAAAAGGAGAGAAAATTTGCTGCCAAAAACTGACTGCACTTCTGATTTTTGACTGCTGAAAACTGCAGTGGATAAGTGCTGAAAATAGCAGTGATCAAATGCTGAAAACAGCAGAAATGAGTGCTGAAAACACACACTAACGGGCTGAAAACAGCAGCAGAAAACTGCACCCAAAACCAAAAGAAAAGAGCTGCAGTTTGGTTTAGTTTTCTGTTTTTGAATGCTGTAAATTTATCACTGAAACTACAGCAACAAAACACAGAAGTAGCAGCCGAACTGAATGCTGAAGGAAGATGAAAATGAGAGCTGTCGGTAGCAGAAAACTGAAATCAGTGCAGCTCAAAACTGAAAATACTCAGACCTTCCGAAAACAGAGAAATTGGTGGACTTCTGCAGTTCTTTTCAGGTCAAAAGGAGGCTCAAACCTAAACAGCAAATGGACCTAAGAACTCGAAGCAATCGCCCAGAAAAAGGAAGAAATTGAATTTTTGAGCATAAGACTCTGACAGAAGATGAGCTAATTTTCAGATTACTCATTATTGTCACCTCTTTTGCTCATGAGCTTTTGTAATCAACTTAGCAATAATAAGAGGATGTGAGGGCTTACATCTGGGCACAACTTTTGAAGGGAAATCTCAAGAACCCAGATACCCCTGACATCAAACCCTAAACAGTGAAAACAGGGGAATGGCTTCATCTTTGTTCTTGAGGAGAAAACAACAAAAGAGAAATGATTGCTCTCGGGAATGGCTAGCCAAAGGGCTTTTAGGATTCTCCCAATTCATAGCAACTCATTTTGTAACTTCTGGAACAGAGAATCAAATCAAACACCTCAAGAGCAAAATCAGCCAGAACACAAAAAAGGAAGAAAGAAGCCTAATCATCTCAGGGATAAACATTTCTCGTATTGCTTAGAGATGAAAGATTACAAGGAGTCTCCATACGCATTTGATTAACAAGGGAAATACACTACATGCTTCTACTCACTGAGCTCACTCAATGCACACTTAGGAGCTCATAGAGAACACACACCCCTTGCTAGAGCTCTCTCTACAGGAATGCTACACACCCATTTCTTGCTTGGCTAAGCTACGCTGTCTTGCCTCCATCTCTCTACTTATGAAGACAAAGGCTCACACCAAAGAAGAAATTCAAGAAATGGCATACCACCTCCACCCATTCTCCTCACATCCATATGAGGCAATAGGTCAAACCACTCTCAACCAGATTTTGGAAGGAGAACCACCCACTCCACTCATTTGCTTGAGTCAATTTACCAAATTGCCCTGAAGCAGCTTCCCAGAAGCATCCCGCATCCGGTACCTTGACCGTTTGGACCTTGACTCCTCCTGGGTCTAGTCTGGCCCGCTTCGCTGCACACGACTGCACCCGACATCCTGACCATCTAGACCTCAGCTCCTCCCTGAGTCTAGTCCCAATCCTCTCGCCGCTGCCCGTCGTGTCCAGCCGACACTGACCGAGACCTCCGACTCCACCTGAGTCTAGTCCTGGTCTGTTCTGTCGCACACGACCGCAACCGACACCCAACCGTCTGGACCTTCGACTCCTCCCTGAGCCTAGTCCCAGTTCGCTCGTCGTTGCCCGTCGTGTCCATCACCGGTAGCTCTAGCTCCGTTTCCTCGTCTCCTGACTCACAACCACCTCACCAGCCTCGATCATCTTTGGCATCACCGACTGTCTGGACCTCAACACCTCCTGTGCCTAGTCTTAGTCCTCCTCGCCTCACCATGACCTAGCTCCGAAGTCCTGTAGTCACACAGACAAGCAAACCATCACATAGCACCGCACGAAACAGTATATCAATAATAACATAAGTAAAAGGTACTCAACCCTAGAATACCCAAAACAAACTCAAACTCTCTAACACAACCGTCAATTACTCATCATAAACATGGGGATACCTCCACATGGTCTCTCAATCTCCCCCTTAATGAGTATATTGACAAACACAGAAAAAGCGTAAGATTGAGTTTGTTTGGAAATCATACATGGTTTAAAGGAAAAGCAAAGAGATGCAGGACCATGTAGACAAAGGAGCAAAACAGAAAGAGCGAGTTTTCCTCAAAAGCTCCCAAAGCTCCCAAAAAGTGGCTTTTTCTCAATATTCTCCCCCTTTTGGCAATAGAGTCATCAAGATGCAAAAGAGAGAATATAACATGGTGTGGCTGAATTTTATTCAATGCTAAGCAATTAGAGCCATGAAGATTATCCAAATTGACTATTGAGTATTACACCAAGCCATAACATATATGAATGCTATCAAGATCATGACAATATATGCATAATCAAGCCAAGCCACATAAGTAACAATCTGAATATTATATGAATTTGTTAGCATGTCAAGCCATTCAAGAGTAAAGTCTAGCTAAAGGTATCCAAGGATGATGCAAGCCATGTCAATAATCTAAGTGGAACCAAGAAGCTAATATTGAGTCAATTTAGAGTGTTATAAGTTCAAGAAAGAATAATGTGTTCAAGCATTTGTAGAATTTTTGTAATGAAGCAAATTTAGCACAATTATCATGTTTTCTTTTTGAAGCTCATGGTTGTTTCCAACCCAAAATTTTAGTCATGTGCTAGATCTGAAGCCTTATGCGACCATTCCAAGCAATAAGCTTAAGGAGATGATCTTGGTCATCCAAAACTCCCCCTGAATTCATGCCTAGTGCAATGGCAAGCAGTCTCATGAGAAAAAATTAGTGAGATCAGTTCTTTCGCAAAAAGAGATCCTTTTTGCTTTTACTAAATTTAGTGCAAGAGCAATAAATTATCAAGAATTAGCATAGCTCAATCTAAAGCTCAATATAGATTCAAGACTCAACTTAGCATATTTGACATGGCATGAATCATAAAAGGATAACTAAAGACAGACTAATCTCAAGAGGTAACATGACATGTCTTAATTCAAATTGTGCAATGTTAATTAACTTATCAATGGAAAAGCCTTGACGACACATATGAAGTTATGATAAATCTAGCAAATAAGCACGGATCATGGTATGATGTAAAGCATTGTAAACATGTCATATAAGGATAATAGTCAATGCTCCATGTAATTATATTATAATGCAGAATGTTGAAATGCAGGAAATCCAGCTCCCCCTCAATATGTGATGCACTTTTAGTTCAAGTTGAGTTATGTTAATATTAAGCTTCAGAAGTTTCCAAATGAACTCCCCTTGAACCAAAGCAAGAAATTGAGAAGCTGGGAAGAGAAACAGAAAAGGCAATCCTTAAAGCATAGACAAGATAAAGATGGTACTATGGTTCAGACTGACTCTCATCTACCCCATATGACACTAGGACTATCAACTGCTCATCTAACACACTAAGGAGCAAACACGTTCCCTATCTACCCAAGGGTGGTCCAACCCTTACTAGAACCTATAAGAAGTGAGTGAGCTCAACCTAGTGAGAAGAGAGACAGCTAATAAACACCATCCTAGATCACAAGATGAGAGGAAGAAATCTAAGCCACTAGACAAGAGAAACACTCTAATCTATGCTAGGACTAACCCGAATGCACCCCGGTGCAATGCAACAAAATGAGAACAGGAGCATAATAAATAGATAAAGCAATAAAGCACAAAGCTCCCCCTCACTACAGTCTATAAGGACAGACCACCCCAAGCTCTTCTCGCAAGGCTGAAAACCTAGAGCTATCCAAAGGCTTGGTAAAGATATCAGCCAACTGGTGGTCACTCTCCATAAACTGGAACACTATGTCACCCTTCTCCACATGGTCTCTAAGGAAGTGAAACCTGATATCAATGTGCTTGGTCCGAGAATGCTGCACTGGGTTCTTTGCAAGGTTAATAGCAGAAGTGTTATCACAAAAGAGTGGTACACTGTCTATAACTAACCCAAAGTCCCACAGGGTCGAAGCCATCCAAAGTACCTGGCTGCAGCAACTGGCGGCAACAACGTACTCGGCCTCTGTGGTGGATTGTGCAACACCGAACTGCTTCCTAAAAGACCAAGAAACAGGAGAAGTGCCAATGAATTGATAGGTGCCAGAAGTGCTCTTCCTATCTATCCTACAGCTAGCAAAGTCTGCATCCGAGTAGGCTCTGAGAGAAAGACAGGATGATGAAGAGTACCAGATACCATAGTCAAGGCTCCAAGATTTGTATAAGCATTCATGGAAGTATTATGCAATATGATACACAAGAATGCACAAGAGATAAACTCCCCCTGAAAAATAACCCGAACAGACAGAGAAGCCCTAACTCCCCCTATTGAAGGCAAATTGAGAAGAACCAAAAAATTTGGCACAAAATCAAGAAAGAGAAGGTTCTAACTCAAAGAGGTGATTCCCAAACACACCCTATCCACATGGTCTCTAGCATGTAACCTCATACCACGGAGCAAAAACACACTATGTTAATGCAAGACTCTAGTGGCCAAGAAGAAAGTTCAAACTAGGTAGAAGAGAATCCTAGAGAACCACAACCCAAACTAGGTAGTAAATAATTCTAAATAACCATTTGGAAGAGAGGTGTGAATGAGACAACATCACCTAGAGTTAGCTCCTATCTAATCAATCGGACCCTTCCTACCATTAGAATAAATAATCAATGCAAAGCCAAGTGATAGGAAGCAAAATACTAAAGATCACAAGGGAGCAAACCTCTCTCACGGTCGCTCGGTGGAGAGTCATGATCGCAGACCTGATCGAGTATGAGTGTTGCCTTGGTCGAGGTCGAATACGAGTCCAGGATGTGGTCGTAGTGGAGACTATGATGTAGTCGCGTTGAGTTCAGCCGAGAGTCCAGACCGCGCTCGTAGTTGCTATGACGTAGTTGTAAAGACTAAGGAGCGGTCGTAAAGGTTGTACCAGTCTCCCCCATTCACAGCCTGCAGGTTAAACATAGGAACGACTTGTGTCCTAGTACTGGGGTAAATGATATACAACATAGAACCAGTACTGTGACAAATGATAACAATAGTAGCAACACAAGTACTAATTTCGAAGAACACATGAGAACACGCACCCACACAAGCTCAATCTAGCCCTCATCAAAGCATCTAGAACAGCAAGCCTAGAGCCACCCAATTCTAGAAGGAGCTTGTGACCTAACCACAGATCTCATGGTATCTAAGCAAAAGCATAGTCTAAAGCTACCAAGATGTCATACAGTTTATTTCATACCAGAACAGAGATGAATAAGATCAAGATGTACATACATCATAATGAATCACAACCATACACATAGCAGGTGACAAAGAAAAGTAACAGAAGTATATGCTAGCATGGATATAAGCATGTACACATGAACAAGAAAGTATTAAGAAGGTATGAACAAACATAGTATCATGATATAGAAAAACTATCCAAGATATAATCAAGCTCATACTGTCCATATACAAGCATACATCATGTAGGCATATATCATGTCAAACCAAAATCATGAAAAGTATGCTAACATGTATAAATAATGGTGAATGGACATAAGGAGCAAGATGTGAACATTAAACCATGATAGATACTACAAAGCACAAGGTCATGACGATACTTGACTTCTAATACGCACATTCTACTTAGCTCATGAAGTCAAGTCAAAACTTAAGCATCCAAGAAACTAACAACTATGACATGGTACATGGACACTTAAGCAGTATACACATAAAGGCATGACAAGAAAGTATTGAGAGAAAAACACGCCAATATGGTACAAGTGAGCTCATGAACAAGCACATCATGCCAATTATGATCAATCCTGAATAAGAGAGCATGAAGATAAAGAGTAGCTCATAAAGTAGGTGACGATGCCAACGTGAGAGCATATGTCTCTTGGAGGCCATGAAGTGGAGAACCAATGAATGTTCTAGTCACGTGATGAAGCAGAAGACTAAAACCCAATCAATCTCATGTTCTCCAACCAGCGTTTGGACACCTACAAATGACAAGAACAAAGTGCCCAAGTCTTGGATCCCGAAGGATTAGTAGACATGTACTTGGGAATTCAAGACTTGACACACATCCACTCAGCAGAAAAGAGTGGTCGTTGCGTGCTACGACTACGGTCAAGAAGAAATGAGCATCATCATAGCGCAAGAGGCATAGTCTTGAACGATTACAGCCGAGAGACGTGGTCGTATGAAGCTACGACTATGTCCGAGAAACTGAAGCTGTGATCCTAAGGCATTACGACTACAACGACGACACAACAGAGGAACATGGCTTTACTAACCCAAACTCTAGCACAAACAAGCTCCTCTACACATGTGTGGTGAGTCAAAATTTTAATTTCTCATTTTCAGATTTTAACAAGCAAGTAGAGAAATTAAATTTACGCCATCTACATAACTAGACTCACAACTTAGACATGATAAATGAGATTTCCACCTAGCAAAAACAATCTAGCAATTTATCATCTAGGCATCTCACATTCTCCCTAAGAGCAAGTATATTTATCTTGGACGAGGCCAAGGTCACAATGAGGTTTTACCTTGCTGATGATGAGTTAGCGCTCGTCCTTTTTATCATCATCATCCTGCGTTCTTTCAAGACTTTCTCGATCCTAGCACTTGAGCAACCAAGAAAAGAACCAACCAAAGCATCAAAGAGACTCACACCTTTTCCTCGCTGTAGGTGCGCACCTCGTTTGGGCGAACGAGGTCGACCATTTGAGAAATGGCGAAAATCCTTCCTCGGGACAGCACGCGAACAAAGATCAAAATCAAAAGAAATAAGTCCGCATGTCAAAAATGTCCATCCTTCTCACAAAATGAGCAATGGTGCAAGTGTCTACTATGAGACATAAAAGCACCATCCTTGCTCAGAAAGAGAAATCCCTTGGACCAACCGAGAAGAGCCGACAAGAAATGCACTAGCCAAGAATAGTAGCATTTAAGCATAAGACACAAGTTCTTAACAATAGAATTATGCTCGCTATCATAAAAAATCATTGCACTCCTCTTGCCGAAATCAAGCCTCTTGTCACAAGGACATCATTGGCAAAAACACCCCAACAAGATTGTAGGGACCCCAGATTTTACATCCGGAATCCTATGTGATTTATTGCACTATTCCCTGGATTAGTAGATAGTGCTCACAGATTACATAAATGAACATCAAATACATACCATGCGGAAACATAAATATAATAGTAAACTTACACATGGGCCGGTCAGGCCGAAATCATTAAGTTGCAGCAGCGGAAGAACGAAGCACACATGGGGAACCCTCAGGACGTGCCCACAGGTAGCCAACTGGAGCTTCGCGACCTAGCCCTTGATATCTTCATCCTCTTTGTCATCATGACGAATGGTGTTGCTGAGGCACAGTGACCTGATTCTTGATTCTGGATTTGTTGTGAGAGCGAGTGTGAGCACACTAACCACCGTGCTCCGCGAGCTAATACACAGAATGCAAATAAATAGTATGCATAGCTTATCAAAGGAGATGCTCGGGTTATTTTATTTGCCATAAATCGCTTTTGGTAGCATTATCATTATAGAATCATAGTGTTATAGTTGCTACCTAGAACTCCACACGGCGATTGCCATAATTGACTTAATCCACCAAAGACACTTTCCTTGCTGATTGCTGTCTAAGACTCCAAATAGCGAGTGACATTATTTAGTTAATCCGCCAATCATACATTTTCTATATTGATTGCTATCTAAAACTCCAAACAACGAGTGACATCATTTACTGAATCCACCGATCAAATAAATCCCATTACATCATCCAAACATTCTATTACTCACATTAGGGTTACTAACTCCCATATAAATCTACATTTTCCCACCAATTCATGGATCCGATTTCGGGTTCACTATTTATCAGTCCCTTTATTTTAAATCCACCAACCTATTGTGTATTCTAAATTCCTATCAATCCAATCATGTGTCTGCCAATCATCAACTCTTCATTTCTAAATTCTAATGATTATCCAACATTATTTCTTTTAAGTCCACCGAGATCGTTCGTATCAGGACTTTCCAACAACTCAATCCTTTCTGTTATTGAACTACAAACCATAATTGACTCATCCCATAATCAATCTTATTTTCCATTATCTATCTCTCACTAATTCACAAGTTTACCACCACCAAGAATATCAGTGATCTACAACTCACTAGTATACATCCACCAATATTATCATTGATCAAGATTGTACTCCAATAATTGTTATCATTCCTCCAATATTCTCAAAAATTAAATTCATCCTTCTAGTATTTGATCAAATGCTATTAATCCCATTATTACTAACATCTCCTAAGAATTCATATCAGTGTCGTTATCCAACAATTACCTTTGCACTCTCTAATTCTCCAAAAATTATTTAAATCATTTATTTAGCCTATCCATTCATTTAGGCTCCACCAATTCATTTCTCCTAGAATCCTCACTATTGTTTCCTTTTTATGATCGACATGAATCCACCGACATCTTCGTGTGTTTACCACAAACATCTATCTTCTTACTTTCGACTCCTTTTATTTTTCCTTACGTTTGTTTTGTAAAAGAAGAAGCTTTATCATTATTCAGAAATATGATACATAGAAATTTCCTGAAACCTAGCAGTTTTGAATCAAAAACATAATGTGTATGAGAATGCAATAACAGTAGCAATTCAGATTTCATCCACCGTTACATGGCATCTGCACCATATGCTTAATCCTTCAGCGTTATAGCCGCTTAACTTATCACTGGGGCGACACCCAGGGCAATACAAATTAGGGCCTTGCACTGCCCTCCACTTTTTCCATTCCCGCCCACAAAGTTTTTGAAATAGAACTATATATGGTTAAGTTCCCATGTCCGCCCATGACCGTGGGCACGGCTATTCGAATAGTTTTGACTCTGCAGAGTTTGTACACTTTCACCACAAGAGACAATCAACTCGTTGCCCCACATGATTCCTTAGTCATGCAGTTGAGCAAATCATCACAGTGACTTTTCAAAATATCTAGTTCCTTTTGTCATCTCACCTTATGGGCTTCTCCCACTTGCGGTGGGTCCCATCTATGCACGGATGTTTCCCACAGTTACTAATGCAGCCAGGCTCCACTCCCCGCAACGCTTAGAACAGCTGGGAAACTCCACCCTCCCCTCGGTGTCCCTTTAGGCCTCCCCTTGCCCTTGCTTATCCACTTCTCTCCACTACCAGTGAGATGAGTCCAGGAGTTTCGATAAATTTACTTAGCCAAGTTGTACTTTACAGACTTGTGGTTGCACTGTTTTACATAGGAGGCCATGACAAGATTCGGTCCTTAGTGGTATCTGGGCGGTTCTACCACTAACCACTTTGTGCTTCCACTGCACCACTCACACACCCACGAACCATCCGCCCAGATATTCAAGCAAGTTGAGGTCTTTGGGAGCATAAAATTACCATACCGAACATATACTAGTCATTACCACCATGACTGCCCAACCAAATTTTCTCATGATTAAAAGTGATGTTTGGGGCATTTTGGTACCCTTGAATATCTATGTAGTACTAAGCATGGCATATAATTACGGACTTATTTTCATAATTTTGCTAGGGCGACAAAGTTCACATAATCAACTATTCCAAAGAGGGCGTAATATTAATCAAGGCAAACAATGGGCATATAATTAAGTTCTTGAATTAAACATGTATTTGCTTATAAAATAACAGCATGTAATTTAATAATTTAAACAAAAGTAATTTGTATAAAATATAGGTTCAACATGATCAAAGTATTGACTCGCCTTGCGCGGTTTACCGCGGTCTTGAGGTCACACAATGCTTTCTCTTGAGCTTTTGGTCTCTATCTTCTCTTCGAGCTTGACCTCGCTTGATCCACTGAATCTTCACGACTTCCAATTTCTAATCACGCGCTAGATGACTGAATCCAAATAAGAGCAAATAACTCAAAAGATCCAAATAAGTCCGAATAAACTCAATTTAGTTTTATTATGAGTTAATGGGTGATTGGAGGTAAGGTTAGTGATAGAATATGATGGCTTGATCTTTTATTAGTAATCTCTTTTATTGTTTTACATTTATTTAGGAAGTTCCATGAGGTAGGTTAGACCTATGAGTTGGCGTACAAGTCTTGCCAGGTATTATTTTGTCGAGCGTTAATATTCAGGGCATATACTATATACATAATGTATACAAATTTTAGCTTACCGAATTAATCCTAGAGTCTGGATTTTTAGCATCTTATGGTGTGATATTTTATGTATTCTTACTTATCACTAGGCTTAGTTTAGTTTGAGTTAGGATCTATTTATACGGGTCCTAGCTTGTTATTTCATGAAGAGCAGCAATTTGTATATCGCAAGGGCATTAACTAGGACCTGGGGGTATACGTCAATTTTAATCTACCTTGTATTCTGAGCTGAGGGTCAGTCGATGTGTTAACTATTTCAACATTATTCCCCCGATGGTTCATTTATTAAGATTATGTTATTTGTCATAACAATTCCAACCCATTATTAATAGTGTCAGCTATATTTCAAGATAATCGGCCAAATGTGAATGGATGCTTTAATTTAGACGTCGTTTACTACAGAGGTTTAACTAACTATATTCGAGGTAAAGTTTAAATTAAATTTCCGCGATTAAAGTTAACATTAGTGACTCAACATTCAACTTAAATCCCCTAGTCACTTAGCTGTTCATATGCATATAATCCTATGTTTTGATGCATATATAAATTTTATTTGTACCCAACCCATTATCTTAGCTTCCTTGATTTATTTCCTAAATGCTTTGTAATTGAAATGGTCTAAAAAAATCAAAACAGAATGTTGCAAAATGGGCATTCGAACACAGGACCTTCACGGTGAGAAAACGCAAGGGCTGGCGTTGGTGACCAACTGAGCAGTGGGTGTTTCAGGGGAAGAGAATAATTAGAGCATTGCATGGGCTTGGGGCAAAATAGAGGGGCTGGCCGGTGCTTGGTGTTGGCGTCACCGGCGGCGAACGACGGCCGGGGAAGCTGCGGCAACCGGCAAAACGGGTCCCCATGGTGACGAGGAATCCAGTGGAGGGGCTGGTGTGGGCCGAGAAGCTTCAAGGCGGGCCGGCGGCGAGGCTCGGCGGCCGGAGACGGGGGTGAAAGGGAGCGGCGGCGACCGGGAGGAAGAAGGGTGAAATTCCTGTGTGCTCGAGCATGTGGGAGATAGTGGGAGGCTTACGGTGCTGTTATTCAGGCCGGAGGGGGATCGGGTTGGGCCGGCGGCGGAGACCATGGGCGGCGGCGACTTGCGCACGATGCCGGCAAGCCGTGGTGAGGGGGAGCCGAAATTGACGCTTGGGACGGCCTCGTGGAGCCTTGGTGATGCTCCGGCAGGAGGCAATTGAGCCACGGCGCCCAGGAGGAGCGACGACGGAGATGGGGGGCGGTGGTTGTGCATGGCGGAGGAGGAAGAGGGGGTGGGGGAAGAAGAAGAGATGGCGCGGGCTATGGGGAGAAGCCAGCGGCTTTATAGGTGCAGAGGGGCGAGGAGGCGAGGTGGAGGATCGGTCGGCGGGGACCGGCGGTTGTGCGAGGGACCGGGGTCCTTGCCCGACACGGGGCTCGGCCTGTGCGCGGGCTCAGCAGAGAGCGAGGGTGATAAGCGGCGATGGGACGGGCAGGCGCGCAAGCGTCCGTGGGCGGCTTCAGCGTGGGAGGGGGGAGAAGAAAGGGGACGACGCGGAGGTCGCTCGGCCGCAGAAAAAGAAGGGAGGAGGGAGGAAGAAAAGAAAGAAGGAGGCGGGGGAGCCGGGGCCCAACAGCAGAGAAAAAGAGAGGGAAAGGAAGAGAGAGAAAAAGAGGAGGGCCCCACATGTAAGAGAGGGAGAATAAGAGTAGAGAAAAATTTGAGGATTGGGATTTTTAAACTTTAATTTACATTTTAAATTTTATGTTAGGATTTACTGATTTCAATCTTCGCATGACATTCAAAATTTAAATTTTCATTTAAGTTTTGTATCCAGCTTTTGGATTTGAATGTAAGATACAATTGGTTTAAGATTCATAATTCATTTGTTTATATTATTCCCATATATTTTATTAACACCGTTATTATTATTACTTGGATATTTATTTCTCAATATACCTATTTGCATGGCACAAGACTCAAGAAGTTTCAAATAAATGTTCAAAAAGAAATTCTGAACACCAGCAAGATGCAAGAAAAGTTTTAAAAATTTCATATTTTTAATATCCAAAATTTTAGGATGTTACAAAGATGCAAAGAAAAGCTCACAAGATTCCCTACTAGTTGCCATGCTCAAGATCGGTTAAGATCAAATTCAGAGCCAACCTTGCTCTGATACCAATTGTAGGATCGGAAATGGCAACAGAGTGGGAGTGAATGGTGCCTTTAAAATCGCCCCGAGTATCCATTCGATTTTCCTCTCCGATAGCCATAGAAGCTATGAAGTAAGACTCATGCTTACTGGAAGGATTGAAAACATCTTTGCCGATTTGACCGAAAGGATTTAAGTTTTGCCGAAAAACTGAAGAAACTAGATGCTCCAAGATAATCTTGCCGACAAACTGAAATTGCAGCAAGATAAGAACTGAAGCTACTGCCGAAAAGGAGAGAAAACTTGCTACCAAAAACTGACTGCACTTCTGATTTTTGACTACTGAAAACTACATAGCAGTAAATAGCAAAACTGCACCCAAATTGCTGATTTTAGACTGCTGAAAACTGCAGTGGATAATTGCTAAAAATAGCAGTGATCAAATTGCTCACTCAATGCACACGCAGGAGCTCATAGAGAACACACACCCCTTGCTAGAGCTCTCTCTACAGGAATGCTACACACCCATTTCTTGCTTGGCTGAGCTACACTCTCTTGCCTCCATCTCTCTACTTATGAAGACAAATGCTCACACCAAAGAAGAAATTCAAGAAGTGGCATACCGCCTCCACCCATTCTCCTCACATCCATATGAGGCAATAGGAGGTCAAACAACTCTCAACCAGATTTTGGAAGGACAACCACCTACTTGTAACACCCCAGCCAAAACAATGAACTGGAATGCTACCAAACTAACAACATAATAAAGATAAACTAAATTCATCCTACAAAATTTCGGCAGAACCTCCTTTGTTTATTGTCTAATTCCGAGGTTCCAACAGGTATAATCAATAGATATTATGAACAGTAAACAATATAATCAATCCTAAACAAATTAGCTATAAAACTTAAATAAAGAGCGGAAGCAATATAAAAGGTTTCTAATCCATTATTACATTTTAAACCTGATAGACATAATCAAATACCACATAGGCTAGTCAACAGTAATATTTAAAGTTCTCTAGTTCTTCCATGGTGAATAATTCGTGCAAGTGCAACCATACTAATCCTTCTTTACTCCCATGCACGCTGATTTCATGAAGGTATCTAAAACAAATAACAAACGACAACAACAACAACAACAACAAGAGTGAGTCCAACGACTCAGCAAATATAATAAGTAATAACAAGATCAACCATGAACATCATCTCACAAATTTATCTATCAATCATATAATGAACCATGCTATGCAATATGATCAAAAATCTCTTTATCTCTTCTCTTTCGCATTTTACCGTGTCTGGTGTGCATCCGTCAATGCACACTCATGCCTGTACTATCCGTGCAGGGGACCAATTGCCCATACTCCACAAGTATGGGGACCTTTAGCCCGTCATGACATCAACATGACGGGGACCTCGACGCTTGGTCATCTAGTGACCAAGACTTCAATATATCGGTATGATGCATATATGTGAATGCCTCAATAAATAAAAACTTGCATTCACCATATCCATTCATCATAAATCCTCATAAACAACTTCAATTGCAAACTACCATAAACAGTACCAACATATCATTATCATAATCAAGATCACATACACTCATAATACCGATCAAACATCCACAAACCATCATTCATCAACAATCACACTATAAAATTTCAACCATCATTATACTTACCTTAACCACGAGAAAACGAAGGATGAGTAGTAGGTGCAGCCCCTGTGTTCCATCCTCCTGCTGAACATTAATTATAATATTTTCTAAGACAACAGTAGCGGGTCTTTGGATAATATAACAACAACCTTAAACTAACCCAACACACTTAACTTGACCCAACCCCCAATTTTCTCTCGGCCAACCTCTGCCCTCTACAGACAGTCACAATAAAAAATTCATAACGTTTGATACAAATGTCCAAATGGGGGGTTCTTAGATTCTCTGGAAAGATAATTAAATTATCTAACAAAACTTATTTGGTGAGCCTCCCATATTCGGCCATCCTCTACCCGCACCAACCCAATTTCTAAAACATCAGCAATCTGAACGGGCCCTCTGGACAGCGCACTAAAATGGCCATAACTTTCGCCCCAAAAGTCGGAATCAATACTTCTTGACCTTTATGGAAAGCTAAGAAAATTATCTACAACTTTACTAATATGTATATCCTCTTATTCTCCCCTTTTCAAATTACCAAAATCAATCTACCGAAATCTGACAGAAAGTCCCCCGAGATGCAGAACAGTCACCTTATAAAAATCATAACTTTTTCTACACAAGTCTGAATGACACATTCTAGGACTTCATGGAAAGATAATTTCGTCCTCTACAATTCTCTAGGAGATGTCCAGACCTGAATCCCCACGAATCTATCCCAAAACAGCCGTCTAATCCGATCTGTTCTGGCTGTCCAGAAAAACGACGATGCTACCACTACTAAATTATTAATCTAATTGGGGAAAACAGGGATTACCTTTGAAAAAACGATGAAGAACACGACGAACACCCGCGAATTTCACCTCTTCTCCTTGGCCCTTTTTTTTCTTTTCTTTCCTCTTCCTCTTCTCCTTCTTCTCCCCTTCCCTTCCTCCTTTCTTCCCTGTTATCTCTGCCACGGCAGCACAAACCTTGCTGCGGCAGCCAAAAACCTCACCGTGGTAGCCAAAAACCTTGCTGTGGTAGATATTTTGGAGGTGGCGGCTGCAATGGGGGGAAGAGGGTGCCGGCTGCAATGGGGGAAGAGGGGAGGCGGCTAGGGTTGGAGGGTGGCACCTCCCTCCCCTTGGGCCAAAATCCCACAGGCCAAGGCCCGCACCAGTTGTCCTAAAAATTTAGAAATCCCCCTCAAAACTTGTTATTTTATACTTTTCTTTAAGGTCCTTCTCTCCAAATTACACAATTAATTCTCGATAGACTTTTGGGATATTACATTCTACCCCTTAAACAGAATTCACCCAATTCTTTCCATGCTTAGACTAAGGATTAATCACAACTAAAAACTTGACCATACTAACACGCATATGATGCGAATATTATCGGATATTGCTCACGCTTGCGAGACTCCAATTTCTATGTTGCCTCTCTCTCTGTCTGCTGCCACCAAAACACCTTGACATACTTTAAAATTTTATTCCTCCATGCCCGCACCCGTGCTTAGATTCGGAAGATCCGAGCGGTAAGCCAACCTCCCGATCCGAACCATGATCGTGAAAGGTCCAACGTACCTCGGGCTAAGCTTCCCTTTGGTATCGAACCTCACCACACCCTAGGTGGGAGATACTCTCAAAAGCACCTGATCCCCCACTACAAATTCTAGATCCCTTCTGCCTGGTCTGGATGGCCAACAGATTCTATCTCACCAAGTCCACTCATTCAACTGTCTTTTGGACCCAAAGCGGTCAACCTCCGAATCCTCGCAACTAACAGAAGCGGTTAAATATACATAGGGTTATTATTTCCTTTAGTACCAACCCACACAACCTGCACAACACGTGTATCTCGTGTTTCCACTCTCAATCGATCTCTTTGCCTTAACAAGGAGTACCTCCTTCAACCAAGGACACCAAATAGCGCTCGTTGTAAACCAACTCTTTTACTAACATAATATAATTGAAAATAAAGGATTCTTGTTGCAATCACACATCACCCACTCCCCACTAAAGAGTCAAATCATAAAAGAAAAGAAAATCGAGGGTTCCACACGAGAACCTCTCCACACTCCAAGTAGGTAGTTTGCAAGTAAACAACACATACGTCAACACATATGTATATAATTTTTTTCCGAACTAGAAAAGCCACACAAGCCAACTTAACATCAACTTCAAACCACAAAAGAATCTTGCTTTCATCACATAGCTCAAACAAGAATCAAAAGAGCACTTTGCTACCAAATTTTTTTTCTCTTTTAGGAATGAACTTTCTCTTGAATCACGAGATTCCAAATCATCACATACCACACCAGCTCATTTCCTTTAAATTCGCAACATCGACACTATGTTCAACCCGAGTGCATCAACCTCATCTTTGTAGAGGGACTCTCGTTCTTACAATAACATACTCTAGTCAACTCCTCTACCCACCGGTTATTTTAGTGAATAATTTCCAATACACCTCATCGTTAGTTTCACCCACAATCTCTTCACCACAATTATCTAAGGATAAACGACCATGGAATTCTCAGCCCACACACTCGTTTACTACACCGAAGGATATTATCATGGTATATCACACTATTTAGAATCCACCCATTCCACTATTCTCACACAACATCATTAGCCTCCAAGGTCCTAGCATAGATCACCAAACCAAAATTTTCCATCTCCAAGGTTCATATACATGTACTTCGATATAATTGATACAAAGACTCTCGAATTCAGTGACTAAAATTTTCACAATCAACCAAGTTCAATCATTATCAACTATGTAAAAACATATTCTCAACCTGATTATCTGTAGGAAGATTCTAACTCATGGAGGGTTACTCACTGAATCCAATTCATACATAGCAATAATTCAACAATCTGTACTATCCCAATAATTCCCATAACAGTTAGACTTCTTCACAATTATAATCTCATTAATATACCATCATAATCCTCCTACTAACCCACTACAAGTACCCAATCACGATACTCTAGTAAAATTGATCAAGATTCTCATACTTTCAATAATTCTAATGTTCCATCAAAAGGAACGTGACACTCTTGAACCACAACTTACTATAGGTTCTTCTAGTTGCAACAGTATAACTAATTAGCTCTAAAGACAAACATCTTCTTTAGATCAAATCATCACCTAGAATTATTCCAAGGAATCAGTTTATCACTCCATGAATCTCAAACAAATTGACATCCACAATCTTACCAAAATCAATCTCATAACCACACCAACTAGTTGCCATACATATCCTAAAAGGGCTTGCAACCCAAATCGGTTACCCCCCTTTTTTTAGAAGAGACATAAAAGTAAATTTCGGCACATGGGAAGATGCTACCAATTGCAATAGACACCAGACCAAGAGAAGTAGCAATGATCTTAGAAAACAAAAATAAGATCACAGTTGAAGGCACATGCCCCTCAAGAAGAGAAATATCCAATATCAACCAATAAGAATACAACATTGTCAATTTTAAACTCAAGAAACTCTTATGCGGTGAAAATAAGAAGTCAAGTACACCTCTAAAGGTTACAAATCTTGACTCCACTCCCAAATACTTTTACCACAATCTTCCCTTTAACAAAGAGAACAAATTTCTTCGTTTACTGTGTTCCCTTGACAATTCCAATGAAAGAGACTTAAAGACCACAACTCATAAATCTTTTAAGAACTAATAAAACTTCTCAGTGCGTTAGTTTGCTCAAAACAATTTCAGCTACCAGCTAAGTCATGAGGTCTAAAAGGTCGCGTACACAAATCTCAAAACTTTTGATTTAGATATTATCATGGAAATTATCAAATCTTTTTATTTATAGAACATTCAACATTATCAATAAAACCACATATTGACAATCATACTAACATTAAAATAATACACTCCTAACAAGAATCTTCATATCCTCCTATCCCTTTATAACTTTTCCAAATGGAACATATTAATTCACTTCATCATATTTCTATTATCTAAACAAGATTGCAACTACTTGATCTAGGAAGGGCCTAGTGCACAAGCCACTATATTAAAACAAAGCTCTTAATCAAGATGATACTAGAACATGACAATCTCACAAAACAGTTATGAGCATAGATTCAACATTCCACATTATGTTCAGCAATTAGAACGGAACATCTTCAAACTTTAATAATATAAGCTCTATAAGACAAGGTTTTACAAGTCAATATATCAATCTTCCTCTATTTCTTTACACATATTTCAATAATTTAGCATGGTGAAAGATAGATGATCCTAGCAGCTGTACATACTCATATAGTATATAATAAATGACAGATTTAATGATAATATTACTAAGGCAATATTCTAGGACCTCCTTATTTAATCATCTCGAACGGTCGATTAATTATCAAGACAAAATAATTCAATTCAACCAATAGGATAGAAATTTAAACAATCATAATAATCATTCTAGTTCTTTTTGCATACTCAAAATCCATAAGCTCCAATCATGTATAGACAAATTCTTAATCACAGTTCTTAAAGAAACTATTACAAGGCGACATCAAGTTAATCAACTATACTTCCGAGAATGCTAGTTGAAATTAATTATGCACTACGCTAACCTCTCAAATTGCTAATTTCATACCATATGGATTAATTTGTATGATTACCACCTCCCATTTAAGCATAACAGTACTCCTCAAAGATTTTAACAATCTCTTTCAGAAAGGAGAGGAATTAAATTTCAACACGTGAAATAATCCAAATGAAATATATTGATCCAAAGTTTTACCATGTTAACGAATTTGCAACATAAAACTTTCATTAATAAAAATATCAAGCGAACAAATAAGACATATTTTCTCAACATGACAAAACTCCCACGAAGGGACCAACCTTGCAAATCAACAATGTTCCCAAATAGCAAAAGTGTCTCAATAGACTGAAAAACAATATTTATCTCAAAGAACAGGTAGAAACCAATTGAAAACCCTCAACTGCAATGAACCACGAACCCAAGATAATTTCATCTTCCACCACAGGATAAGAGTTGAACAAATTCAGCTTTAAGGAAGAGAAGAACTTTTCTAAAGGACTCATTCCTAACTTCTGAAATTGAGTTGCCTCAGGAAAGATCCCTCACCAATTCGATACCACGGATAGTGCCATACCTTGGCCATGCCTACGGCCGCACCACGATCTCTATACCTCGACATCAACTATCACCACTCATAACAATCATATAGTCAAATCATGGGCACCAAAAGATCATCTCATAACAAGTACAAAGTCAAACATCAAGCACATATTCAACTATTGTAGGATCGAAAATGGCAACAGAGGGGGGGTGAATGGTGCCCTTTTATAAAAAATCGCCCCGAAGCTATTTTTCCAAAATAAAATACAGACAAGAGAGCTAATTGAAGAAATGCAAATATCAGACAAGAATGATCTCTGAATAAACCACCCCAGATAGAAATCAAAATTTTTCTAAAAAGATCAACCTAACCAGGACACTTGTAAAATCTCAAATTGCCGAGAGAACAAGCTGACCAAGAGATTCAGGCATATCCGAGGGCTGGAAAAGAGAAGCAGTCTAGCCTGGCCAAATGTTTTTTGGTGCAGCAGCAAAGATACAAAAGCAGCCGAGAGAAGCAAACAAAGAAACTAATTTCAGAGTGTACAGACTAACAGTGAAGTAGCAGTTCGGCAGAGCAACATATGGACATTATGGACTGAAAACTGAACAAAAGGTTGATGCACACATTGAAGCTTTTGAAAACCAAAACTACAGCCGAGAGACACAGATTACTAGCCGGTTACTACCAGCAGACTGTAGATGCTTTACTAATCTGGCCGAAACTCTGAACTGAGATGAAGAGCTGTTCGGCAGAAAAGAATGAAGCATGCAATTGAACTTTTGTACCGAGAAACTGAACTTACTTGCTGCTTCAAACGCTCTTTGCAGAAAACTAAAGAAGAGCACAAATGACTGCTCAGAATTCAGAGAACAGCTAGCAGGACCAAATGTTTTGCTGTCTTTTATCAAATCAAAAGAACAAGATTTTATTTTCAATCTTAGCTAGCAAAGCACAGAGAGCAAATAAGCTGAACAAGACAAAAGGAACTAGTTTGCCGAGAGAAAAAAAAATCATGCTGAAATGACCACAAGCTGAGAGTGGCACACTGTTTTTCTCATGCCAACATACTGCAAGAACTGAAAACAAAATAGAGCAAACACTAAACTGAGAACTAAGCAAGAGTGAAATCAAGTTCAAGAAAGAACTAAGAACAAGTCATAAGAAAACTTCAGATTTCCATTCATTGAATCAAGAGAAGAAATTACATGAAGGATCAAACAACTCTCACTCTCTCCATCTCTTAATCCTCAAAATCACCAAGAGCCTCACAAGCTTCTTGGGAGGAACACAACACACAAGGAATGAACTCTTGAAACCCTAACTCTCTATTGTGTCCTACTCTACCCCAAAATTCAGCACAACCTCTCCTCTTTTTAAAGGCAAGGGCTCACACCAAACAAGCAAATCAAGAAGTGTCATACCTAACTCACTTTCCACCTCCCACACACATGAGGCAAGAAAGTCAACAACCAGATTTTGGAGGGAAAACCACCCACTCCACTCATTTGCTTGAGTCAATTTACCAAATTGCCCCTTTGGCACCTTCCCGGAAGCTTCCACCTCCGGTACCTTGACCGTCTGGACCTCGACTCCTCCCTGAGTCTAGTCCGGTCCACTCGCCGCTGCCCGTCGTGTCCGCCCGACACCGACCGAGACCTCCGACTCCACCTGAGTCTAGTCCCGGTTCTCTCGTCGTCGCCCGTCGTGTGCACCACTGGTAGCTCCAGCTCCGGTTCCTCGTCACCCGACTCGCAACCACCTCGAGTTCACGCCGTCTTCGACACATCTCGACCGTTCTGACCTCAACACCACCTGCGCCTAGTCCGGTCACCTCGTGTCTCGCCACGACTCCGCCTCGATGTCCTGCAGTCAACACAGACAAGAAACACATCAAATAGCACCGCTCGATACATGAAAGCGTAATAGAGACCAAACCTGTCGCATCAGCAGAATACGCCTCCTAAACCCGTACGACAAGTTCGACCAGTTCCGACCGAGCCCGTTACGCCACGTAACGTCAAGGTCCGAACCAACCGACTCAAACTCGACTTTTCCTAAAACGATATCAATTACTCATCATTCTCAACGGGATGACCACCGCATGGTCTCTCAATCTCCCCCTTGATGAGTATATTGACAAACCCAGAAAAACATGAAGTTGAGTTTGAAGAGTCCAACATGGTCCAAAGAAGGGAATGAAACTCATGACCATGTCGACAGAAGGAATCACTAGAGCAACTCAAGAAAGAGTAAATTGTTCTCCAAGCTCTAGATTCCCTAAAAGATTCTTTCTCCAATCTATTCTCCCCCTTTTGGCAATAAACACATCAAGAATGCAAAAGAGAGAATAAGTCATTATGATGGATGAAATGACTGAAGTTTGTTTATTCTTAGCATTTAGAGCCATGAGAATTATCCAAAATGACCATAATGTATTACACCAAGCCATAACTTAATGAAGAGCTATCTAGATCATGGCAAAATATATATAAGACAGCTAGAAGCAACTAGATGACAATATGAATTTTAGTGCATTTCATGAACATGTCAAGTCATCAATAAGCAAAGTCTAGCTAGAGATATCTAAGGATGATGCAAGCCATGTCAATCAAGCTAAGCGGAACCAAGAATCTAATATCGAGTCTAAATAGAGTGTTATATATACTCAAGAGTGAAACAATGGTTCAAGTACTTGATTCTTTTGATAACTCAAGCAAATTGAGCACAAATGACATTTTTCTTTTGAAGCTTATGGTTGTTTTCAACCAATATTTTTATCATGTGCTAGATCTCAAGCCATGTCATGACTACTCCAAGCAAGAAGCTTAAGAAGATAGTCTAGGTCATCCAAAAATCTCTCCAAGTTCATGCCTAGTGCAATGGCAAGCCGTCTCGTGAGAGAGAATTGGTGAAATCAGTTTTTTCGCACAGAAGAGATCTTTTTGTCTCTATATTTTTTTAAAGCAAGTTGTACTAACTCATGTTACATCAAGAGTTTAAGACAGCTCAATCTAAGGCTCAAAAGAGAATCAACGCTCAACCTAGCCTATTTGACATGGCATGAATCATAAAAGGATAGCTCAAGAGAGAATAATTTCAAATGCTAACATGACAAGTTTTACTTCAAATTGAGCAAATTTAATTAGCTCATCATGGCAAAAGCTAGTCTACACATATGAAATCATGATAAATCTAGCAAATAAACATAAATCATGGCAAGATGTAAATCATCATAAGCATGTCATAACCGGATAATAATCAAGGCTCAATGTATTTATATTACAATGCAGAATGACATACAGAAAATCCAGCTCCCCCTCAACAAGTGATGCAACTTTTAGTTCAAGTTGAGTTAGGTCAATATTACATTCCAGAAGCTCCCAAATGAACTCCCCCTGAACCAAAGCAATAAAAACGAGAAGCTGGCAAAGAAAACAGGCAGTCCTTAAAGCATAGATAAGATATAGAGGATACTATGGCTCAGACTGACTCTCATCTACCCCATATGACTCCAGGACTAATAGCTGACCGTAAAAACACACACTAGAGAGCAAACACGCACTGCTCACCCGAAGGTGGCCCGACCTTCGCTAGATCGCAAGAAGTGAGTAAGCTCAATCTAGTGAGATAAGAAACAGCTAATAGAGCATCCTGAAAGCACAAGATAAGAGCAAGAAGTCTAAGCAACTCAGCAAGAGACACACTCTAACCTATGCTGGAATGACTAAACCCAATGCACCCTCAGATGCAATGCAACATTAAGGAGACAGAAGCATAATCAATATAGTAAAGCAGTAAAGCACAAAGCTCCCCCTCACAACAGTCCATAAGGACAAACCACCCCAAGCTCTCCCCGCAGAGCTGAAAACCTCGTGCTATCCAAAGGCTTGGTGAAGATATCAGCCAACTGGTGGTCACTCTCCACAAACTGAAGCACGATGTCACCCTTCTCTACATGGTCTCGAAGAAAATGATATCTGATATCGATGTGCTTGGTCCGAGAGTGCTGCACTGGGTTCTTAGCAATGCTAATCGCAGACGTGTTATCGCAAAAGAGCGGAACACGATCGATAGCTAACCCAAAGTCCCGCAGAGTCGAGACCATCCAAAGCACTTGGCTACAGCAACTGGCTGCAGCAACGTACTCGGCCTCTGCGGTGGACTGTGCAACACCGGACTGCTTCCTCGAAGACCAAGAAACGAGAGAAGTGCCAATGAACTGGCAGGTGCCCGAAGTGCTCTTCCTATCTATCCTACAGCCGGCAAAGTCTGCATCCGAATAGGCTCTAAGGGATAGACAGGAGGAGGAAGAGTACCAGATACCATAGTCAATGGTAGCTCGAATGTACGAAGATGCGCTTCACCGCTGGCGGTGAGACACGCGAGGAGAAGCTCGAACCGAGCACAAAGACATACGGAGAAGTGTATGTCCGGTCTCGAGGCAGTGAGGTACAAGAGAGAGCCAATCATACTTCTGAATTCCTTTTGATCGACTGGCTCTCTGTCGTCATCTGGGTCTAAAACGGCTGTAGAAGCCATCGGAGTTGACACTGGCTTACCATCACTCATGTCAAGCGCCTCAGAGGTCTCGAGTGTACTTGCCTTGATGCAAGAATGTACCCTCCCGAGTCTGCTTGATTTGGAAGCCAAGGAAGAAGGTCAACTCACCCATCATGCTCATCTCAAACTCGGTGCTCATGACATCCGAGAACGTGAAACTAGAGCATGAGAAGAGCGCAAAGATAATGTCATCGACATAAATTTGGGCAAGGTAAGGTCATTGCCAAGTCGATTTAATGAACAAGGTCTTGTCAACTTTACCCATCTCAAAATCATGTCTCAATAGATAGGACTTAAGCCTCTCATACCAAGCTCTAGGGGCTTGCTTAAGTCCATACAATGCTTTGGAAAGCTTGAAGACATGACTAGGGTATTTGGGGTTCTCGAAACCTGGAGGCTGTCTGACATAGACTTCTTCCTCAATGAAGCCATTGAGAAAGGCACTCTTGACATCCATCTGGTAAAGCTTGAAACCCTTAGAAGCTGCAAAGGCAAGCAGAATTCTAATGGCCTCAAGACGAGCTACAGGGCAAAGGTCTCCTCAAATCCGCACCTCAACCCGGGAGTACCCCTGCAACCAGCCTAGCCTTGTTTCAATGACTACCCCATCCTCACTTTGCTTGTTCTTGAACACCCATTTGGTTCCAATGATATTTTGATCTCGAGGGGCTCAACAAGCGTCCGCACCTTGTTTCTCTCGAAACTCTCTAGCTCCTCATGCATGGAGTTGACCCAAGACTCGCCGATAAAGCATGGCAAACGCCCTTGGGCTCAAAGGAAGCTACGAAGGCGAGTAGAGATGAAAAGTGACACGCCGGACTTGGAACGTGTGACTCGCTCAAATAGATCTCCAATCATCCGCCGAAGGATGAGATTTTGGATATGTCTTGGAGGTCCTGGATGAGATGAAGAAGTGGCCTCTACCTCGTTACTGACGGGTAGGAACAGAGCCACTAGCTCCGTAAGAAGCATAAGGTAGGGTCGATCGCCTCGAGGTGCGGTGGAAGAAGGCACCTCAAGGGGTGGAGAAGGGACCGGATCGGGTAGACAACCTCATCTCCATCATCCTCATCATCCACAAAGATGGTCTCGGATCGCTCTAGTGAACTCGAGATATCGGGCCTAGTCCCTGACCGCCTCATCGAAGTTACCTCACGTGTTTCTACCATTTTACTAGACTCAGCCCTGCACCCTATAGGCCCGCCAAGAAGTTGAGTAGCCTGAAAAAGTCCATCACAAGAACGTGACTCGAACTTATCTAGGTTCCCGGACTTGAAATAAAACACTTACAACCAAACACACGAAAATGGAAACACTGGCTTTCGCCGTATCTCAACTCATAAGAAGTGCGGTGCAAATGTGCCCAAGAAAAACTCTGTTCAAACATGGCACGCGGTGGCTATAGCTTCACCCAAAACTTCCGCGGTGTAGAGTACTCATCAAGCATCGCCCGGCCATCTCGACTAAGGTACGGTTCTTTCTCTCCACAACGTCATTCTGCCGAGGGACGATGGAGAAGAGAACTGGTGCTCTACACTGTCTCACCACGAAACTCTCAAAGTAGGAATTCTTGAACTCCGTGCCATTGTCATCGCGGATCGCTCGAAGGCACCGAAGCTCAACAAAGCCTCCGAAAAGACCTCGAAATGTGAAACGCCTCATCCTTCGAGGCCAAGAAAACACCCAAGAATACCTCGAGAAGTCATCGACTACGACAAGAACATACCACTTCCTCCTGCCGACCGCACTCGAGCTGGTCCAACCGTATCCACATGGAGTAGCTGTCCCGGTGCATCGGTCATAGTAACTGTGATCGGAGGATGAGAAGTGGCAACCATCTTGCCGTGCTTAGGCATGGAGCGCAAACAAGATCTTTGACCATCTTGAGTTTCGCGCACCACGAATGAGATCGTGGCCGCTAACTCGAGTCAAATGGTCAAATCCAATATGACCAAGTCTCCTATACCGTAAGGAAAGGTCATGGACTCGAAGCAACCAAACACCGGAGAGGATCACCAAGACTCAATAAAATTAGCACGAAAGATCCTCCCATAACGAGAAATCCCGCAAACCGGACTCACCAAGAATCAACAATTTTGCGTGTTTTCTTAAAACTTACCTCGAAATCGTCATCGGTGGTCGAGAGACCGAAAGCAAATTGTACCGCAGACTTACTAACTAAGGCAACATCTTTAAAACAAATGAATCATTAATGCAAGACTGCACCTTTGGCGATGACTCGCCTGAAGAGGCGCTCCAAAGGTGATCGTCTCATCACCGAGCACGGCAAGGAAGAAAACCAACGGAATCTCCGGTCATGTGTCGTGAACACCGAGTCTACAAGCCAAACCTTTCCTTCCTCGCCGGGAACCCGAGTCAACAAGAGAGCAAAGTCTCGATCGGGATAAATCAAGATAGATTTTGGAACCCAATCTTGAGTCACACGTCGAGCGTAAGAAGTAGTCACACACGACCGACCTCTAACTACCCTACGCCTCCGTCGCTCAAAGAAGCGTAAGGTCTATGTGCACACTGAAGTCGTTGCTCGGGTCCGACTACTACGGAAGAGGGAGTCGGAGCACCGGCGACGCCGATCACGCCATGGTAGCTATCTCGATGGAACGAGATCTACCCTCGTGACGGCGGAAGTCACGACCGAGAGGAGCATGAGAACGAAAAACAGAAACTCGAAGAACCAAGTCCTCGATGTCGCCCAAAGCTACCAACAAGAGCAAGCCTTAGACCTCGTGTTGGTCTTAGGTGCACTCAAGGTCCGGGCTGACCTCGAATACACCTAAGAGCTGCAACACGGTCTCTACGCGATCTTGGCGCTTGAAGCAATGGTCAAATAAATGCCCATCCTTCCGATGAAGGTGCAATGATACTTCACCTTCGAGGGTCGGTCGCAGTGAAATCACCTTGCTGTCCGAAATCCCTTGGACAAAGCCCGCTGATTTAAATTGAACTCTCTTGTTCTTGGGCTTGACCTCAATCACACCTGCGGCTACGGGTCTGAGCACTACAGGTGGATGCTTCCTCACATCCTCACGGAAATCATATCCTAGACCCTGTTTGAACTTGCAAATCTTTGATTGGTCTAGAATAAGATTGAGATCCTTCTTGCCTCCGACAAATCTCTCGAGAGTATTCATAAGGTACTGACACTCCCGAAACAGAGAGGCACAAGAAGAGCAGGGAGAAGAAGAAGGAACAACAGGAGGAGAGGAAGAAGAACCAATGAAGAAGAGCGAATAGCACGTGCGTATTTTTCCTTATGCACGGCCACCTCAACCTTGAGGGCTTCACAGACACACAGGGGCAGCCCTAATCCTAGCCATTTGGTTCTCGTAACTCTTCCTAAACGCCTCTACCATGTCCTTATCCTTTTCCAATATTTCAAAGACGTAAAGCACAGTGAAGGATGTGATTTTTCTAGAAGGTCCTTAGTTAGCTTCACACACTTTTCATCTAAGGCAATCAAATCAGATTTTAGTTTACTACAACTTTTGCATGGTGAGCTAACAGGATCCTTAGAAGCATACTGAGCCATTTTCTTATTATCATCAACAAATTCTTGAAACTGTTTGGAGACAGATTCAAATTAAGCAGTAAGCTTGGGACAATTCACGCAAGAAGCAATAGGCTCAAGTAAGAAGGTTTGAAATTCTGCAATTTTATGATCTGCCCGTTTTAGTTTCATATTCAAGTTATCACAATTTACACAAGACTCGGCAGATCCGTAAGCATGGCATAAGGTCCTCTATCATTAAAGTCCTTATCCTCACATGAGGTGGGAGCAATAGTCTCATCAAGAGTAAGTAGGGTAACAACCATCCTACTCAATTCTAAATCGCCAAGCGACTAACATTCTCCACCTTAATTGCATCAAGCTCGAGGACGACTATCATGTGAGGTCCTTAGTTTCTCCATATCACCGATCAAAGCACAGCATGTATCACAGTCATCACGGGAGGGAGCAGATATAAGTGAAGTATGCTCCCGTGATAATCTCTCTACTTCCTTCTCCAACTCACTACATCTAGTCTTAGCTCTAGCATGAAAACCTCCTAACTTAAGAAAAGCTTCATTAAGTTGGTCATAAGAGGGACATACCTCATCAGAGTCGGAATAGAGATCGCTGTCGCTCAGTTCGCCCTCAAGGGCCATGAAGCACATCCCGGAGAAGTCACTGTCGCCCTTGGGGTCTTGGTCACCGGTCCCGCTGTCGTCGCTCCATCCCTCCACCTCGGTGAGGTCGAGGTCGTCAAAGCAGCGAGAACGCGGTGGAAGAGCTTCTTGGCCTTCCCAAAGTCGCGGAACTTCTTCTTTCCCGGGGCCGGTGCTGAGGGTTCCGAGTTGCGGTTCTTGTCGATGTAGTCGTTCTTACCCGAACCGCCGAAGTCACCTTTTCCCTTCGCAAGCTTGGGACAGTTTGCTCGGATGTGGTTGGGGCCACCACACTCAAACAAATCACGGGTCCTCTTTCCTTCCGTCCCTCCTCCCTTTGTAAGCATGGGAGAATCTCCGTGCGAGGAGGGCTAGTTGCTCATCCGCAAGTCGCTCTATCCGATCATCGGTTATGTCACGAGAGCAGCGAGGAGAATCCGATATCGGCTCACCAAGAAGATCCGAAGCGGGATCGGTGACTAATGCCATCGACAGACTTCGACCGACGAGAGACTATGTCAATCTCGTGAGTCTTGAGGCGAGTAAAGCGCATCAAGAGTCGTGGTCGAGAGGTCCGTGGTATCCTTGATGGTAGTCACCTTCATCTCCCAAACCCGAAGATCAAGTGCAGAAAGCATTTGTCGAGCGTTATCCGAGTCGGAGTATGTGAGACCGACGGCTCGGAGGTTGCTCAAAATCTTGTGAAAGCGAGAAAAGCACTCGTCAAGGGACTCGCCAGCAAGCATCTCGAATTTGCTATATTCGCGCTTGAACTGGTCCTGTCGAATCGTCTTGATCTGGGTGGTGCCCTCATGGTATGCATCGAGGGTCACCCAGATGTCATGAGCGGACGACAGGTGAGAGATGCGATCAAATTCGCTCGCTCAATCCTCGAATGATGATGTTCCTTGCCTTTGCATTTGCCTCGAACATCACCATATTCCGGCATTGATGTTCTCATCGGCAGAACAACAAATTGATTTTCACCTTCCGCCAGATGGCATACCCCTGAGCCTGGATGTATGTTTCCATTCGGCTCTTCCAGAAGGGGTAATCCAGGCCATCGAAGATGGGCGGCTTGGTGGAATACTTGTCTGTCGCCATGGCTCGCAGACCGTTAAGATCTATAGAAAAGAGCTAACCGCTCGATACCAATTGTAGGATCGAAAATGGCAACAGAGGGGGTGAATGGTGCCCTTTATAAAAAATCGCCCCGAAGCTATTTTTCCAAAATAAAATACGCATAAGAGAGCTAATTGAAGAAATGCAAATATCGCACAAGAATGATCTCTGAATAAACCACCCCAGATAGAAATCAAAATTTTTCTAAAAAGATCAACCTAACCAGGACACTTGTAAAATCTCAAATTGCCGAGAGAACAAGCTGACCAAGAGATTCAGGCATATCCGAGGGCTGGAAAAGAGAAGCAGTCTAGCCTGGCCAAATGTTTTTTGGTGCAGCAGCAAAGATACAAAAGCAGCCGAGAGAAGTAAGCAAAGAAACTAATTTCAGAGTGTACTGGACTAACAAAGGAAGTAGCAGTTCGTGAGCAACATATGGACATTATGGACCTAAAACGAACAAAAGGTTGATGCACACATTGAAGCTTTTGAAAACCAAAACTACACCGAGAGACACAGACACTAGCCTAGCATACTACCAGCAGATCAGATGCTTTACTAATCTGGCGAAACTCGAATCGAGATGAAGAGCTGTTCGTGAAAAAGAATGAAGCATGCAATTGAACTTTGTACCGAGAAACGAACTTACTTGCTGCTTCAAACGCTCTTTGCAGAAAACTAAAGAAGAGCACAAATGACTGCTCAGAATTCAGAGAACAGCTAGCAGGACCAAATGTTTTGCTGTCTTTTATCAAATCAAAAGAACAAGATTTTATTTTCAATCTTAGCTAGCAAAGCACAGAGAGCAAATAAGCTGAACAAGACAAAAGGAACTAGTTTGCCGAGAGAAAAAAAAATCATGCTGAAATGACCACAAGCTGAGAGTGGCACACTGTTTTTCTCATGCCAACATACTGCAAGAACTGAAAACAAAATAGAGCAAACACTAAACCGAGAACTAAGCAAGAGTGAAATCAAGTTCAAGAAAGAACTAAGAACAAGTCATAAGAAAACTTCAGATTTCCATTCATTGAATCAAGAGAAGAAATTACATGAAGGATCAAACAACTCTCACTCTCTCCATCTCTTAATCCTCAAAATCACCAAGAGCCTCACAAGCTTCTTGGGAGGAACACAACACACAAGGAATGAACTCTTGAAACCCTAACTCTCTCTATTGTGTCCTACTCTACCCCAAAAATTCAGCACAACCTCTCCTCTTTTTAAAGGCAAGGGCTCACACCAAACAAGCAAATCAAGAAGTGTCATACCTAACTCACTTTCCACCTCCCACACACATGAGGCAAGAAAGTCAACAACCAGATTTTGGAGGGAAAACCACCCACTCCACTCATTTGCTTGAGTCAATTTACCAAATTGCCCCTTTGGCACCTTCCCTGAAGCTTCCACCTCCGGTACCTTGACCGTCTGGACCTCGACTCCTCCGAGTCTAGTCCGTCCACTCGCCGCCCCGTCGTGTCCGCTTCGACACCGACCGAGACCTCCGACTCCACCCGAGTCTAGTCCCGCTCTCTCGTGCCGCCCGTCGTGTGCACCACCGGTAGCTCAGCCCGGTTCCTCGTCACCCGACTCGCAACCACCTCGAGTTCACGCCGTCTTGACACATCTCGACCGCTCGACCTCAACACCACCGCGCCTAGTCCGGTCACCTCGTGTCTCGCCACGACTCCGCCTCGATGTCCCGCAACAACACGCACAAGAAACACATCAAATAGCACCGCCGATACATGAAAGCGTAATAGAGACCAAACTCAGCGCATCGCAGAATACGCCTCTAAACCCGCACGACAAGTTCGACCGGTCCGACCGAGCCCGTTACGCCACGTAACGTCAAGGTCCGAACCAACCGACTCAAACTCGACTTTTCCTAAAACGATGTCAATTACTCATCATTCTCAACGAGATGACCACCGCATGGTCTCTCAACTATGATAATCGACGGAAACGTAGATGCAATGCAAAACCCATTCCCACCTACAGTGCTTAGTGTGTCAAATTTAATATTTCATTAACCACGGACCTACAGCCCGCTCTGATACCAACTGTAACACCCCAGCCAAAACAATGACCTGAAATGCTACCAAACTAACAACATAATAAAGATAAACTAAATTCATCCTACAAAATTTCTAGAACCTCCTTTGTTTATTGTCTAATTCGAGGTTCCAACAGTATAATCAATAGATATTATGAACAGTAAACAATATAATCAATCCTAAACAAATTGGCTATAAAACTTAAATAAAGAGCGGAAGCAATATAAAAGGTTTCTAATCCATTATTACATTTTAAACCTAATAGACATAATCAAATACCACATAGGCTAGTCAACAATAATATTTAAAGTTCTCTAGTTCTTCCATGGTGAATAATTCGTGCAAGTGCAACCATACTAATCCTTCTTTACTCCCATGCACGCTGATTTCATGAAGGTACCTAAAACAAACAACAAACGACAACAACAACAACAAGAGTGAGTCCAACGACTCAGCAAATATAATAAGTAATAACAAGATCAACCATGAACATCATCTCACAAATTTATCTATCAATCATATAATGAACCATGCTATGCAATATGATCAAAAATCTCTTTATCTCTTCTCTTTCGCATTTTACCGGTGTCACGGTGTGCATCCGTCAATGCACACTCATGCCTGTACCATCTGGTACAGGGACCAATTGCCCATACTCCACAAGTATGGGGACCTTTAGCCCGTCATGACATCAACATGACGGGACCTCGACGCTGGTCATCTAGTGACCAAGACTTCAATATATCGGTATGATGCATATATGTGAATGTCTCAATAAATAAAAACTTGCATTCACCATATCCATTCATCATAAATCCTCATAAACAACTTCAATTGCAAACTACCATAAACAGTACCAACATATCATTATCATAATCAAGATCACATACACTCATAATACCGATCAAACATCCACAAACCATCATTCATCAACAATCACACTATAAAATTTCAACCATCATTATACTTGCCTTAACCACGAGAAAACGAAGGATGAGTAGTAGGTGCAGCCCCTGGTTTCCATCCTCCTCCTGAACATTAATTATAATATTTTCTAAGACAACAGTAGCAGGTCTTTGGATAATATAACAACAACCTTAAACTAACCCAACACACTTAAGTTGACCCAACCCCCAATTTTCTCTCGGCCAACCTCTGCCCTCTACAGACAGTCACAATAAAAATTCATAACTTTTGATACAAATGTCCAAATGGGGCGTTCTCAGATTCTCTGGAAATATAATTAAATTATCTAACAAAACTTATTTGGTGAGCCTCCCATATTCGGCCATCCTCTACCCGTACCAACCCAATTTCTAAAACATCAGCAATCTGAATGGGCCCTCTGGACAGCGCACTAAAATGGCCATAACTTTCGCCCCAAAAGTCGGAATCAATACTTCTTGACCTTTCTGGAAAGCTAAGAAAATTATCTACAACTTTACTAATATGGATATCCTCTGATTCTCCCTTTTATAATTACCAAAATCAATCTACCGAAATCTGACAGAAAGTCCCCCGAGATGCAGAAGAGTCACCTTATAAAAATCATAACTTTTTCTACACAAGTCCGAATGACACGTTCTAGGACTCTAGGAGAAGTCCAGACCTGAATCCCCACGGATCTATCCCAAAACAACCGTCTAACCCGATCTGTTCTGGCTGTCCAGAAAAACGACGATGCTACCACTACTAAATTATTAATCTAATTGGGGAAAACAGGGATTACCCTTGAAAAAACGATGAAGAACACGACGAACACCCACAAATTTCACCTCTTCTCCTTGGCCCCTTTTTTTCTTTTCTTTCCTCTTCCTCTTCTCCTTCTTCTCCCCTTCCCTTCCTCCTTTCTTCCCTGTTATCTCTGCCACGGCAGCACAAACCTTGCCGCGGCAGCCAAAAACCTCACCGTGGCAGCCGAAAACCTTGCCGTGGTAGATATTTTGGAGGTGGCGGCTGCAATGGGGGGAAGAGGGGGAGGCGGCTAGGGTTGGAAGGGTGGCGCCTCCCCTCCCCCCTTGGGCCAAAAATCCCACCTGGGCCAAGGCCCAGGCTCAGGTTGTCCTAAAAATTCAGAAATCCCCCTCAAAACTTGTTATTTTATACTTTTCTTTAAGGTCCTTCTCTCCAAATTACACAATTAATTCTCGATAGACTTTTGGGATATTACATTCTACCCCCCTTAAACAGAATTCGACCCCGAATTCTTTCCATGCTTAGACTAAGGATTAATCACAACTAAAAACTTGACCATACTAACACGCATATGATGCGAATATTATCGGATATTGCTCACGCTATAGACTCCAATTTCTATGTTGCCTCTCTCTCTGTCTGCTGCGACCAAAACACCTTGACATACTTTAAAATTTTTATTCCTCCATGCCTGCACCCCGTGCTTAGATTCTGGAAGATCCGAGCGGTAAGCCAACCTCCCGATCCGAACCATGATCGTGAAAGGTCCAACGCACTCGGGCTAAGCTTCCCTTTGGTATCGAACCTCACCACACCCTAAGTGGGAGATACTCAAAATCACCGATCCCCACTACAAATTCTAGATCCCTTCGCACTGTCGGATGGCCAATGATTCTATCTCACCAAGTCCACTCATTCAACTGTCTTTTGGACCCAAAGCGGTCAACCTCCGAATCCTCGCAACTAATGAAGCGGTTAAATATACATAGGGTTATTATTTCCTTTAGTACCAACCCACACAACCTGCACAACACGTGTATCTCGTGTTTCCACTCAATCGATCTCTTTGCCTTAACAAGGAGTACCTCCTTCAACCAAGGACACCAAATAGCGCTCGTTGTAAACCAACTCTTTTACTAACATAATATAATTGAAAATAAAGGATTCTTGTTGCAATCACACATCACCCACTCCCACTAAAGAGTCAAATCATAAAGAAAAGAAAATCGAGGGTTCAACACGAGAACCTCTCCACACTCCAAGTAGGTAGTTTGCAAGTAAACAACACATACGTCAACACATATGTATATAATTTTTTTTTCCGAATCAGAAAAGCCACACAAGCCAACTTAACATCAACTTCAAACCACAAAAGAATCTTGCTTTCATCACATAGCTCAAACAAGAATCAAAAGAGCACTTTGCTACCCAAATTTTTTTTCTCTTTTAGGAATAAACTTTCTCTTGAATCATGAGATTCCAAATCATCACATACCACACCAGCTCATTTCCTTTAAATTCGCAACATCGACACTATGTTCAACCCGAGTGCATCAACCTCACCTTTGTAGAGGGACTCTACTGTTCTTACAATAACATACTCTAGTCAACTCCTCTACCCACCGGTTATTTTAGTGAATAATTTCCAATACACCTCATCGTTAGTTTCACCCACAATCTCTTCACCACAATTATCTAAGGATAAACGACCATGGAATTCTCAGCCCACACACTCGTTTACTACACCGAAGTATATTATCATGGTATATCACACTATTTAGAATCCACCCGACACCGACCGAGACCTCCGACTCCACCTGAGTCTACTCCTGGTCTGTTCTGTCGCTGTAGGACCGAAATGGCGACAGAGGGGGGTGAATGTCGTTCTTTTCAAGAATCGCTCCCGATAATTCGTACATTGATTTTTCAAAAAGAAGCAAAATAAAGCCACTCACAGAAAATTAATTTTGCTGAAACATAGAATGCATGGGATACTGAAAAAATCAGCATAAATCAGAGACCAGCCAGTAAAAATTTTAACTGAAAATAAACTTGTTTAGACTGCATGCGGAAGGGAGGAAAATCAGAAAAATAATAAAAAGAAGAGGCAATACCAAACTGCTGAGAGTGCTGCCACAAAGGGAGGAGCAGTTAAACACATTCAGCTGCTAACAAAAGAAAAACAAAGCACGAATGACAAAAGCTGAAAAAGGAAAAAGGAAAGGTGATCGGCAGTAGAAGAAAAGACCAAAAGCAAGACATTAAAATCTGCTCACTGCTAGCTGTAAACTGCAAAGAAGGCAATGCTTTTTGGCTTGAAAACAAAATGATTGTTTGGCCAAAACTAATCCCAACCGAAAGCAATCAAAGGACTATTGGTCGAATGAACACAGAGAGCCAGGAAGAGACATTCGACAAGAATTCTTGCAGTAGCCGAGCACAAAGAAAAAAAAAAGAATTCTTGCTGGCCGAACAGCTCAAAGAGGGCTAACAAAAGATCATGCATTACTCACAAGAATAATCATAGACTTCACTCGGCCAATCAAGAACTAAACAAAAGATGCCGGCCGAAACAGGGAGCAAGGAATAGCAAACTTGCTGCTGTCCATGAGCTACATGCAGGGATCAAAAAGAGCACAGGGACCAGCATGCAGAAGCATCATTCGACTAACGGTAGCATGCAGCCGAGCACATACACTTGATTTGACAACAGAGCAGCCATACATAATCTAAAGGAAATGCTTCCCAACAAGAAGGAAACGGAGAAAGGAAGAACTAGAGACAACAAAACAAGCTTGCCCAAAACAAGAACAGGAAGCAAATAACCACTAGAAGGGATAAACGAGAGAACAAAAAGAGCTCAACCCAAGAAATAAAAAGGAGTCCCGATACGCATGGACATTAGAACAAGAAAGATTACAAGACTCTCAATCCATCCTCTCACTCTTAATCCTCAAGAACACCAAGAGCCTCACATGCTTCTTGGGAGGAACACAACACACACACAAAGAAGTGAATGAGCTCTCAAACCCTCAAAATCCTTTGTGATCCTCCAAGGGGTATGCAGCCCCCAACACCTATTTATAACCCTTGGCTAACGGGTCTCCAACCCGTTACGCCGGCTAAACCCTAACAGAGCTGTCTCCCGCTTGTGCAACCTTGCGAATTTACCGATTCGCCCCTCCTGCACCTTCCGGGAAGCTTCCGCGCTCCTTGTCGTGTACACCTCTCAACCACATCGAATCTCCGCCGTCTTCGACACATCCGACCGTTCTGACCTCGACACCGCCTGTGTCTAGTCCGGTCACCTCGTGTCTCGCCACGACTCCGCCTCGACGTCCTGCAGCCAACACAGACAAGAAACACATCAAATAGCACCGCTCGATACATGTAAGCATAATAAGCATCATACTTACTCATGATGAAGTCCAAACCTGTCGAAACATCAGAATATGCAACCTAATCCCATTTGACCAGGTTTGACCAAGTCCGACCGAGCCCGTTGCACCACACAACGACATGGTCCGAACCACCCAACTCAAACTCGATTGTCCTAAACCAATGTCAATTACTCATCATACACACGGGATGACCATCACATGGTCTCTCAGTTGCACACGACCTAACCGACATCCAACCGTCTGGACCTTCGACTCCTCCCTGAGCCTAGTCCCGGTGCTCATTATTCACCTCTTCTAGCTTCAGGCATGATGGGTCCTATGGTGGGTTGGAGACTCATCTGTGGTGCTTCAGCTGCTTGGTCAATAATAGGTTTTGGAAGCACTCTTCGGGTTAATGGTCTCATCCTTCGCAAAGAGAATCTGTGACAGTGCTCGGGGGACATTCACCCTGTTGGTAGTCCCTTTCGTAGTTGGAGCAATTCACGGAGCATTGGTAGGCACAATGTCTTTTCTCTTCACAACGTCGACGTACTGCTTGTCATCGTGCTTACTTGGGGCGATTTAATTTATGGGCCTTCCAGATGGGTAAGGAGAGAATATTAACATGACACGGTCTTGAGTCTTGGTCTTTGCGTCGGTGGATGCTTTTAGCTGGATAGTTGTGAAGGCTTCACTTGTCCTTGATTGCCTTAGCTTTGGCTAGCTATCGCTTTGCTTCGGTAGATCTGACTGGGTTTGCAGCAACAGGGTGAGAGGGAATAGCATGAGGTGAGGATTTAGTCGTGGGGATAAGGTGATCTACCCCATTCAAATTTTTAAGGAGTATACCCCGAATAATTGGGGTGGCACATAAATCATACAAGTTTTTAAAACACTATTTTTCCTACGACCGTGAAATATAACGCCCGAGGGCAAGAAAGTAGTGCACAGGGCCAAAGGGAAATTCTGCGACAATACAACGTCTATTCGGGGGAGCACGCAAAAGAGAGTACAGGGTTCATCTGCATAGCCTATTTAAAATAGAACCATTTTATCTTCATGAACATTGTCAGCGTTCCTAACCTTAAATTTTTGGAGTAAGGTACGAGAAGAGGATAAAAAATTTTCCTGTTTGATCAATAGACAGAAGAGGAAAGTATTTGGGGTATTTTGATTGACATCAATACTCATTCCCGTGTTATCATTATTAATATTATTATTTTAAATGAAACTTGGTGGCAAAAATGAGGATTTTTATTTATAACTAGGGGTGACAAAACCAAACATGGGAAATAGGTTTTTACCAACATAACTCTTTCAAAGGTAACACCCCAAGGTTAACCCTTAGGATCCATTTTTGAAAAACATGGTCCTTGCTGGGGAAAGCTTTGAAGAAATAACTTTGTTTTGAGTTATTGGAGAGACCAAGGTAAATTTTTAAATAAGTTTTAGGTAAGTAGTTGAGCTTATGGGAATTTCCTTGAAAGATCCGGGCTTGTTAAAATGAGTTTGAAAATGGATTTCGTAAACATTTTGATAATCGGTCCTCCAAGGGTAAAATTTTTTTGAAATTAAGTTTTAAAGTTAAGCATCATGGCTTCTGGCCCCAAAATAGATTTTCAAAGGGAGTTTACAAGCGAAGTGCTGGATTTTCATCATTTTGAATTCGTGGTAAGAGAGCCTTAGAAGTAAAGCGGCTGAGGCAGCATACAGATGAGAGGGAATCATCTAGGAGAGAGGAGAATTGAGCAATATAACTTATATTTCTGAAATTAGGTATTGAGGAAATAATTCTAATCATTAAACTAACGGCCAGGCTAACTAGGTCACGACCTGCAACAATATGCTCGATACCATGCCCGCCGGACCCAGATTTTACATCCAGAATCCTTTGTGATTTATTGCACTATTCCCTGGATCAGTAGATAGTGCTCACAGATACAGAAAATGAATGTCAAAAACATATCATGTGGAAGCATAAATAATATAGTAAACTTACACATGAGCCGATTAGGCCGAAATCAGTAAATTGCAGCAGCGGAAGAACGAAGCACACCATGGGAACCCTCAGGACATGCCCATAGGCAGCCAACTGGAGGTTCGCGACCTAGCCCTTGACATCTTCACCTTCTTTGTCATCATGACCAATAGTGTTATTTTGGCGCAGTGGTCCGATCCTTGATTCTGGATTTTATTGTGGGAGCGAGAGTGAGCACACTAACCACCGTGCTCCGCGAGCCAATACACATAATGCAAATAAATAGTATGCATGGCTTATTAAGGAAATACTCGGGTTTGTTTTATTTGCCAGAAATTTACTTTTGGTAGCCTCCTCTCCACTGAATCATGGTATTATAGCTGCTACCTAAGACTTCACACGTCGATTGCCATAATTGACTTCATCCACCAAACACACACACTGTCTTTATTTACTGATTGCTGTCTAAGACTCCAAACAACAAGTGACATCCTTTATTGTATCAACCGAATATACATTTCCTATATTGGTTCTGTCTAAACTCCCAACAGCTGGTGACATCATTTAATTAATCCTCCAATACCTTTTGCATTTTGATTTTTCTAATAATCTAATCTTATAATCACTAATCACCAACTCTTTACTTCTGAATTCTAATGATTCTCTGACATGATTACTTTTTGAGCCACCGAAATCATTTGTATCAGAATATTCTAACAATTATGTTGTTTTTGTTAATAATCCAAACCCATGATTTACTCTTCCCATAATTTACTCCTCACTTTCTATCATCTATTTCTAACTAATTCATTGGTATTTCTCCACCAAGAATATCATTAATCAAGTTTATACCCCAATTATCATATCTCCTAATTTCCCACAAATTCAATTCATCCATCTAGATCGAATTCTATTAATCCCATTAGTTCTAGTAATTACCTTTACACTCCTTCTAATTCCACACAACCATTTAAATCATCTATCTAGCCTATCTATTCAATTAGACTCCACCAATATATTTCTCCTAGACTCCTTTCTATCCTTTTCTTATTTATAATCGACATGAATCCACCAAACATTGCTATGCATTCACTACAACTGTCATCTTCTTTTCTTGCGACTCTATTTATTCTTTCTGGCTTTTTATTTTAGGAGAAGTACTACCATTACATGCTTTGGAAATACAATACATACAAATATCCTGAGACTTAGCAATTTGGACGAAAACATAATATGAAAATGCAATAGTAATAATGATCTAGATTCCATCCACCATTTCATAGTCTCTGCATCATATGCTTAACCTTTCAGCGTTATAACCGCTTAACTTACCACTGGGGCGACACCCAGGACAACTCAAATATGGGCCTTTCTCTACCCTCCACTTTTCCATTTTCACCCACAAAGTTTTTGAAATAGATCTATATCTGGTTAGGTTTCCATGTCCGCCCTTGACCGTGGGCACGGCTATTCGAATAGTTCTTACTCTGCAGAGTTTGTACACTTTACCCACAAGAGATAAATCTGCTCGTTGCCCCATGAGAGACCATGTGAGAGGTGCTCCCATGTTTGTGATGAGTAATTGACTCGTGTGCTGGAAATCTAGAAAATGGATCAGGTCTGCTGCTCCCAGGTTGAGCGGAACTACCGCAGGTTCAACTGTGGTACTACCGGCCGGCGGCACTACCGTAGTGGAACCGGCGGTACTACCGCGTGTGCGCAGACAGAGCAGTGAGGTCATAAAGTTTGAGTTCGGGCCTGGATGGTTATGTGTTTACGACATGTGGTTAATTCATGTTATCGAGCGGTGCTATTTGATGTGTTTCTTGTTTGTGTTGGCTGCAGGACGTCGAGGTGGAGTCGTGGCGAGACACGAGGTGACCGGACTAGGCGCAGGTGGTGTTGAGGTCGAACGGTCGGGATGTGTCAAGACAATGGAGACTCGAGGTGGTTGCGAGGCTTGGGCGACAAGGAGCGGAAGCTTCCGGAAGGTGCGGGAGGGGAAATGGTGATTTCGCGAGGTCGCACAAGTGGGAGCGGGCTCGTTCGGTTTAGCCGGTGTAACGGGTTGGAGACCCGTTAGCCAAGGGCTATAAATAGAGATGAGGGGATGCATGCCTCCTCATGGCTTTGGGAGAGAGTTGGGGTTTGCTAGAGTCAAAAGAGCTTTTGGAGAGGTTGTTTTGCTTTAGGCTTTAGTGGGTGAGAGTTGTTGTGGGCAGCAGGGAGTGTCTCCCACGTTCTCCTCCCTTCTTTGTGTATTCCTCCCAAGAAACATGATGTGTTCTTGGTGATCTTGAGGATTGAGAGGGAGAGATGAGTTGAGAGTCTTGTAATCCTTCATCTTGTTCGAATGTCCATGCGTATCGGGACTCCTTTATACTCATCTTTGATTAAGAAATGAAAATCTAAAGTTTTTCTCCCGTGCACAGTTTTTCCCTTCGATACTCTCTGTTCTTGATTTCTGAGATTTTCGATTTCTTGTTGTTTCTTGCCCATAAGGTGTGAAATGGGTTGCTCTATGATGGGATAGTGCCTCAAGGTCATTTGATCAAGTTTTCCCAAGAGCAAATCAAGTTTAATCTCAAGATTTTGGATTTGGGGTCTCTCTATTCTTCATGACCCATTTCTAGGGTTTTGCCTTAAATCTTGTTTCCTTCTCTGTGATGGCTTGAATCTTGGCTTGTAGAAGTCCAGTAACTATTGCTAAGATATCTACAAAACCTCTTGGCCAAAGAATCAGAGTTGGAATGGAATTTTGGATTTTTGGGCAACCCTCTGTATTTTTTGTCTCCCCTTTTGATTCTCTAGAGAAATCTTGAAATTGGTTCTTGGCTTATCTTTCTGGGAGTATTTTCTTGATATCCTCAAAGTTTCCCAAGCCAAGAATCCAAGAATCTTGCGAATTTCTCAGATTTTACTTTTTCTGCGCGTGCTGTTCTTGGTGCGGTACTACCGCTCGTCGAGAGGTACTACCGCTCAAAGGTACTACCACATTTTCAACAGCGGTACTTCCGCTCAGCGATACTACCGCTCATATCAGCGGTACTACCGCTCGCCGGCAGAACAACCCAGATTTTTCCTTACTCTCTGGATTTGATTTCTTTTCTTGATCCGTGTCTTCCAAAGGAGTTCTTTTCACCGTGTGAGTACTTGAGGGAGGATTTTAATTTTCAAAGGCACCATTCACCCCCTCTATTACCATTTTGGTCCTACAATTGGTATCAGAGCCAGGTTAGCTCTAATCCATAGATCTTAACCGGTCTCAAGAGCCATGGCGACGGACAAGTACTTGACCAAGCCGCCTGCTTTCGATGGCATCGACACCCTTCTAGAAGAGCCGAATGGAGACATACATCCGTGCCTGTGGGTATGCCATCCGCGCAAGGTCAAGGTCCGGTTTGTTGTTCCCGCCGATGAGAACATCAATGCCGGAACATGGCTGATGTTGAGGCGAATGCTAAGGCAAGGAACATCATTATTCGTGGCCCGAGTCGTAGTGAGTTTGACCGCATGTCTCATCTTCCGTCTGCTGATATCCGGGAGACCCTCGATGCATACCATGAGGGCACCACCAGATTAAGACAATGAGACAGACCGCTTCAAGCGAGATTACAACAAGTTTGAAATGCTTGTTGGCGAGTCCTTGATGAGTGCTTTGCTGCTTCCACAAAATTTTGAGCAATCTCCGAGCCGTCGGTCTCACATACTCCGACTCGGACAACGCCACAAATGCTTGCTACACTCGACCTTCGGCGTCGGGAGATGAAGGTGACTACCATCAAGGACACCACCGACCTCTCGACTTTGACGCTTGACGCGCTGTACTCGCGCCTCAAGACGCACGAAATCGACATTGTCTCTCATAAGTCGAAGTCACAGTCGATGACTCTAGTCACCGATCCTAGTTCGGCTTCTGGTTTTTCTGCCGATTCACTTGGTGAGTTCTCCCTAGCTGCTCTCTCGTGACGTGGCGATGATCGCCAGAGCAGCTAGAGGATGAACAACTGGCCCTCCTAGCTCGGAAGTTCTCCCATGCTTACAAAAGGAGGAGGGACAGAAAGAGAGGCGGACCAATCATATGTTTCGAGTGTGGTGGCCCCAACCACATTCGGGCAACCGCCCCAAACCGAGAAGGGAAAGGCGACTTCATGGTTCGAGCAAGAACGACTACACCGACAAGAACCGCAACAAGAAGCCCCCAGCTCAGACGCAAGGCAAGAAGACGTTCCGCGACCTTGGGAAGGCTAAGAAGCTCTTCCACCACGACCTCGACCTCAGCGAGGTGGAGGGATGGAGCAACGATGACGGGACGAGTGACCAAGACCCCAAGGGCGACGACGACTTCTCCGGCATGTGCTTCATGGCCCTTGAGGGCGAACTAAGCGACAGCGAGCTCTACTCCAACTCCGACGAGGTATACCCATCTTACGACCAGCTTAATGATGCCTTTCTTAAGCTAGGTAAATTTCATGCTAGATCTAGAGCTAGATGTAGCGAGTTGGAGAAGGAAGTAGATAGATTGTCACAGGAGCTTACTTCACTTATATCTGCTCCCTCCCGTGATGAATGTGATACATGCCTTGCTTTGCTTGGAGATATGGAGAAGTTAAGGACTTCTCATGATAGTGTGACCTCTGAGCTTGATATACTTAAGGTGGAGAATATTAGTCTACTTGCTGAATTAGAAATGAGTAGGATAACTCCTTCTTCATTTACTGTTGAGACTATTTCTTGCACCTCATGTGAGGCTAAGGACAATGCTTTTAGAGGTATTTACACTATGCTTCTTGATCTGCCCGAAACACGTGAAAATTGCAATAATTTGAAAATGAACTTAAAATGGGCAGATCATAAAATTGCTGAACTACAAGCCTTTTTACTTGAGCCAATTGCTTCATGTGTGAATTGTCCTAAACTGACTGCTGATCTTGAATCTGTTTCCAAACAGTTTCAAGAAATGATTGATCATGATAAGAAGTTGGCTCAGTTTGCTTCTAAGGACCCTGTTAGCTCACCATGCATTAGTTGTAACAAACTAAAATCTAACTTAATTGCATTAGATGAGAAATGTGTGAAGCTAACTAAGGACCTACTAGAGAAGCCACCTTGTGCTTGTAGTGTGATTGTGGAGAAGGGGGAGAAGCCCCCGGGTAAGGTAGAGACGCCTAGCGACGTGAACCAACCTGCTAGCAGTAGGACTGTTCCTTCTGAGTCGGTTGTGCGTGTACAAACCAGTCTTCCCTCTGGTATTGGTTGTTCTTCTGCTCCCTTACCTTCTGTTGTCTCCTCCCCACCTTGCTCTTCTTGCACCTCTCTCTTTCGGGAGTGTCAGTATCTTATGAACACTCTTGAGAGATTTGTAGGAGGCAAGAAGATGCTCAATCTTATTCTAGACCAATCAAAGATTTGCAAGTTCAATCAGGGTCTAGGATATGATTTACGTGAGAATGTGAGGAAGCATCCACCGTAGTGCTCGGACCGTGGTCAGCAGTGTGATTGAGGTCAAGCCCAAAAACAAGAAAGTTCAATTTAAATCAGCGGGCCTTGTCCAAGAGATTTCTGACAGCTAGGTGATTTCACCTCGACTTGCCTCTCGGATATGAAGCCATCTCATGCTACTTCAGCCCCTCAGAAGGCAAAGTATCATTGCACCTTCTGTCAGAAGGATGTGCATTTGTTTGACCATTGCTTCAAGCGCACCAAGATCGCGCGAAGAGACCGTGTTGAGTCTCTTAAGCGTATTCAGGGTCAGCCCCAGACCTTGATTGCACCTAAGACCAACACGAGGTCTAGACTTGCTACTGTTGGTAGCTTTGGGCAGCATCAAGGACTTGGTTCTTCTGAGTTTTCTGTTTTTCGTCCTCATGCTCCCTCTAGTCGTGACTTCCGCCGTTCTGAGGGTAGATCTCGCTTTCCCCATCGAGATGCCTACCCGCGGCGTGATCAGCATGTTGCCGGTGCTTCGACTCGCTCTCCCGTAGCAATCGAACCCAAAGAATGCCTGTGTCCGCTCACGACCTTCCGCTTTTGAGCGACGGAGAGCGAGGGTAGATAGAGGTCGGTCGTGCTTGACTACTTCATCTCGCCGACGTGTTACTCAAGATTGGGTGCCAAAATCTCGCTGATTTACCCCAAGATCGAGACTTTACTCTGCTTGACTCGTGTTCACGGTGGAAGGGAAATGTTTGGCTCAGAGACTCGGGTGTTCACGACACATGACCCGAGATTCCGCTGGTTTTCTTCCCTGCCCGAGCTCCGGTGATGAGACGATCACCTTCGGAGACGCTCATCCGGTGCGTCATCGCCAAAGGTACAGTCGCATTAATGATTCATTTATTTTGAGAGATGTTGCCTTGGTTAGTAAGTCGCAGATAATTTGCTTTCCGCTTCTCGACACCGATGACGACTTTGAGGTGAGTTTTAAGAAAACAATTGCAAAATTCTTGATTCTTCTGTAGTCCGTTTATGGATTTCTCATTTTGGGAGGATCTTTCGTGCTGATTTTTCCGAGTCTTCCGTGATCCTCTCCTGTTTGGTTGCCTCTCGAGTCCCGTGACCTTTCTTTCTGGCATAGGAGACTTGGTCATATTGGATTTGACCATTTGACCCGAGTTAGCGGCCACGATCTCATTCGTGATCTGCCGAAACTCAAGATGGTCAAAGATTTGGTTTGTCGCTTCTCATCCTCCCATTATTACATTATGACCGATGCACCGACAACTGCCCATATGGATACGGTTGGACCACTCGAGTGCTGATCGTACCACAGGAGGGAAGTGGTATGTTCTTGTCGTGGTCGATGACTTCTCGAGGTACTCTTGGGTGTTTTTCTTAGCCTCGAAGGATGAGACGTTTTCACATTTTTGAGGTCTTTTTAGTAGGCTTTCTGTTGAGCTTCCGGGTGCCTTGCTAGCGATCCGCAGTGACAATGGCACGGAGTTTAAGAACTCCTACTTTGAGAGGTTCTGTGATGAGACAGGTGTAGAGCACCAGTTCTCTTCTCCGCACGTCCCACAGCAGAATGGCGTCGTGGAGAGGAAGAACCGTACCTTGGTCGAGATGGCGTGATGATGCTCGATGAATACTCTACACCGCTGAAGTTTTGGGCTGAGGCTATAGCTACCGTGCTATGTTTCGAATGAGTTTTCTCGGGCACACTTGCACCGCACCTCTTACGAGCCGAGATATGGGCGAAGCCCAGTGTTTCTCATTTTGTGTGTTTGGTTGCAAGTGCTTTATTCTGAAGTCTGGAAGCCTAGATAAGTTCGAATCACGTTCTTGTGATGGGATCTTTCTAGGCTACTCGACTTCTTCAGCAGCTTATAGGGTCCGAACCATGAGTCTAGTAAAATGGTAGAAACCTGTGAGGTGACTTTCGATGAGGCCAGTCCGGGGACTAGGCCCGATATCTCAGGTTCTTCAGAGCAGTCCGAGACCATCTTTGTGGATGATGAGGATGATGGAGATGAGGGTTGTCTACCCGATCCAGTCCCTCATCCACCCCTTGAGATGCCGTCTTCCACCGCACCTCAAGGTGATGAGCCCTGCCTTCGCTTCTACGAGCTAGTGGCTCTGTTCCTACCCCGTCAGCTCACGAGGTAGAGGCCACTTCTTCATCTCATTCTTCTGAGCAGATGATTGGAGATCTCTTTGAGCGAGTCACACGCTCAAAATCTGGCATGACACTCTTCTGTCTCCACTCTACTTTCGTTGCCTCTTTTGAGCCCAGGGACGTTTGTCATGCTCTATCTGACGCGTCTTGGGTAAATGCCATCCATGAAGAGCTAGAAAATTTTGAAAGAAACAAGGTCTGGTCGCTTGTTGAGCCCCCACGAGGTCACAATATCATTGGGACTAAGTGGGTGTTCAAGAACAAGCAGAGTGAGGATGGTGTGGTTATTTGAAACAAGGCTAGACTGGTAGCTCAGGGGTTCTCCCAGGTTGAGGGTCTAGATTTCGAGGAGACCTTTGCCCCTGTAGCTAGACTTGAGGCCATTAGAGTCCTGCTTGCCTTCGCAGCTTCTAAGGGTTTCAAGCTTTACCAGATGGACGTTAAGAGTGCCTTCCTCAATGGCCTTATTGAGGAAGAAGTCTATGTGAGATAGCCTTTAGGTTTCGAGAACTCCAAATACCCTAATCATGTCTACAAGCTTTCTAAAGCGTTGTATGGACTTAAGCAGGCCCCTAGAGCTTGGTATAAGAGGCTTAAGTCCTATCTTTTGAGACATGATTTCGAGATGGGTAAAGTTGACAAGACCTTGTTCATTCACCGGCTTGGCAATGACCTTCTGTTCGCCCAAATTTATGTCGATGACATCATCTTTGGCGGCTCTTCTCATGCTCTAGTTTCACAGTTCTCGGATGTCATGAGCACCAAATTTGAGATGAGCATGATGCGTGAGTTGACTTTCTTCTTTGGCTTCCAGATCAAGCAGACTCGGGAAGGTACTTTTCTGCATCAAGGCAAGTATACTCGTGACCTCCTGAGACGCTTCGATATGAGCGATGGTAAGCCAGTATCAACTCTGATGGCTTCTACAGCTTCTCTTGACCCAGATGAGGATGGCGAGTCAGTTGATCAGAAGGAGTACCGCAGCATGATTGGCTCCCTCTTGTACCTCACTGCCTCGAGACCGGACATACACTTCTCTATGTGTCTTTGTGCCCGCCAGCTTCTCCTCGATTCGGATGCAAACTTTGTCGGTCAGAGGATAGATAGGAAGAGCACTTCGGGCACCGCCAATTCATTGGCACTTCTCGCTTCCGGTCCTCTAGGAAGTAGTCCTGTTGCACAGCCCACCGCAGAGGCCGAGTAATGCTGTCGCCGCCTGATTCTTTCGCAGCCGTGTACTTGCGGGACTTTGGGTTAGCTATAGATGTTGTTCCACTCTTTTGTGATAACACTTACGCAATCAACATTGCTAAGAACCCAAGACAACATTCTCGGACCAAGCATATTGATATTCGCTATCACTTCCTTAGAGACCATGTAGAGAAGGGTGACATCGTGCTCCGCCAGTTTGTGGAGAGTGACCACCAATTGGCTGACATCTTCACCAAGCCTTTGGATAGCACGAGGTTTTCGCTTCATGGGAGAGCTTGGGGTGGTTTGTCCTTATGGACTGTTGTGAGGGGGAGCTTTGGGCTTTACCGCTTATCATATTATTTATGCTTCGTCTCCTTACTATTGCAATGCATTTGTGGGTGCATTGGGTTTAGTCCTTGCAGATAGGTTAGAGTGTGTCTCTTCTTTGAGTTGCTTAGACTTCTTACTCTTATCTTGTGCTTCCAGGATAGTGTTCTTTATCTCACTAGGTTGAGCTCACTCACTTCTTGTAGGTTCTAGCGTGGGTTGGGCCACCCTGCACTTCTTCGCCGACGTGTGACTCAAGATTGGGTGCCAAAATCTATGTTGATTTATCCCAAGATCGAGACATTGCCTCTTGTTGACTCGTGTTCCAGGGAGGGAAAGGTTTGGCTTGTAGACTCCGGTGTTCACGACACATGACCGGAGATTCCGCTGGTTTTCTTCCCTGCCGTGCTCCGTGTGATGAGACGATCACCTTCGAGATGCTCTTCCGGGCGAGTCATCGCCAAAGGTACAAGCATTAATGATTCATTTGTTTTAAAAGATGTTGCCTTGGTTAGTAAGTCGCAGACAATTTGCTTTCGCTCTCACCACCGATGACGATTTCGAGGTGAGTTTTAAGAAAACAACCGCAAAATTCTTGATTCTTCTGTAGTCCGGTTTATGGATTTCTCGCTTTGGGAGGATCTTTCGTGCTGATTTTTCCGAGTCTTCCGGTGATCCTCTCCGTTGTTTGCTTGCTTCGAGTCCCGCGATCTTTCCTTCCGGCATAGGAGACTTGGTCATATTGATTTGACCATTTGACCCGAGTTAGCGCCACGATCTCATTCGTGGTCTGCCAAACTCAAGATGGTCAAAGATCTTGTTTGCGCTCCATGCCAAGACGGCAAGATGGTTGCCGCTTCTCATCCTCCCAACAAGCATTATGACCGATGCACCGGACAATGCTCCATATGGATACGGTTGGACCACTGAGTGCACAACAGGAGGGAAGTGGTACGCTCTTGTTGTGGTCGATGACTATTCGAGGTACTCTTGGGTGTTTTTCTTAGCCTCAAGGATGAGACGCTACATATTTTTGAGGTCTTTTCAAGAGGCTTTCGCTGAGCTTCCGGTGCCTTACGAGCGATCCGCAGGACAATGGCACGGAGTTCAAGAATTCCTACTTTGAGAGTTTCGTAGGAGACAGTGTAGAGCACCGCCTCTTCTCCATACGCCCCCGCAGAATGGTGCTAGGAGAGGAAGAACCGCACTTGGTCGAGATGGCGTGACGATGCTTGATGAGTACTCTACACCATGGAAGTTTTGGGTCGAGGCTATAGCCACCGCGCCATTTTTCTAATCGAGTTTTTCTCGGCACACTTGCACCGCACTTTATGAGTCGAGATATGGGCGAAGCCCGCTGCTCATTTTCGTGTGTTTGGATGCAAGTGCTTTATCTTGAAGCCTGGGAACCTAGACAAGTTCGAGTCACGCTCTTGTGATGGGATCTTTCTAGGCTACTCGACTTCTTCAGGGCTTATAGGGTCCGGAACCTGAGTCTAGCAAATGGTAGAAACCCGTGAGGTGATTTCGACGAGGCTAGTCCGGGACTAGGCCCGATATCTCGTGTTCTTAGAGCACCGAGACCATCTTTGTGGATGATGAGGATGATGGAGATGAGGGTTGTCACCCGATCTAGTTCTCACCCACCCCTTGAGATGCCGCTTCCACCGCACCTCAAGGCGATCGCCCCTACCTTCTACCTCTTCTCGAGCTAGTGGCTCGCTCCACCCCGTCACCACGAGGTAGAGGCCACTTCTTCATCTCTTCTTGGACCTCCTAGACACATTCAAAAGACAATCCTTCTTAGCGATTATTGGAGATCTCTTTGAGCGAGTCACTGCTCAAACTGGTACATCACTTTTCTGCTCCATTTCGCCTTTGTTGCCTCCTTCGAGCCCAAAGACGTTGGTCATGCTTTATCCGATGAGTCTTGGGTCAATGCCATGCATGAGGAGTCGGAGAGTTTCGAAGAAACAAGGTTTGGACGCTTGTTGAGCCCCTCGAGATCACAATATCATTGGAACCAAATGGGTGTTCAAGAACAAGCAAAGTGAGGATGGGGTAGTCATTCAAACAAGGCTAGATCAAGTTGCATGGGGTACTCCTGTGTTGAGGGTCCGGATTTCGAGGAGACCTTGCCCTCAGAGCTCGCCTTGAGGCCATTAGAATTCGCTTGCCTTTGCGCTTCTAAAGGTTTCAAGCTTTACCGATGGACGCAAGAGTGCCTTTCTCAATGGCTTCATTGAGGAAGAAGTCTATGTCGATGACCTCCGTGTCTCGAGAACCCCAAATACCCTAGTCATGTCTTCAAGCTTTCCAAAGCGTTGTATGGACTTAAGCAGCCCCTAGAGCTTGGTATGAGAGGCTTAAGTCCCTATCTGTTGAGGCATGATTTCGAGATGGGTAAAGTTGACAAGACCTTGTTCATTCACGGCTATAATGACCTTCGCCGCCTAAATTTATGTCGATGACATCATCTTTGGCTGCTTCTCATGCTCTAGTTTCACGCCTCGGATGTCATGACCACCGAGTTTGATGAGCATGATGGGTGAGTTGACTTTCTTCCTTGGCTTCCAAATTGCTGCACTGGAGGGTACCTTTGCATCAAGGCAAGTACACTCGAGACCTCCCGAGACGCTTTGACATGAGTGATGGAAAGTCGTGTCAACTCCGATGGCTTCTCGCCTCTCTTGACCCGTATGAGGATGGCGAGCCGCTTGATCAAAAGGAGTTCAAGTATGATTGACTCTCTTGTACCTCACCGCCGAGACCGACATACACTTTTCTCGTGTGTCTTTGTGCTCTGGCTTGTGGTTCTCTCACAGATCTCACCGCCAGCAAGGTGAAACGCATCTTTCGTACCTTCGAGCTACCATTGACTATGGTATCGATACTCTTCCTCCTCCTGCTCATCCCTTAGAGCCTATTCTGAATGCACTTTTCTGGTCAGAGATAGATAGGAAGAGCACTTCGCACCTCCCAGCTCATTGGCACTTCTCTCGCTTCTTGGTCTTCGAGGAAGGCATCCTGTTGCATGCCCACCGCAGAGGCCGAGTATGTTGTCATAGCCCATTGTTGTAGCTAAGTCCTTTGGATGGTCTCGATCATGGGACTTTGTTAGCTATAGACCGTGTTCCGCTTCTTTGCGATAACATCGCCCGATTAGCATTGCTAAGAACCCAGGCAAGACTCTCGACCAAGCACATCGATATCGATATCATTTTCTTCGAGACCATGTAGAGAAGGGTGACATCGTGCTCAGCCAGGAGAGTGACCACCGCCATTCGATATCTTCACCAAGCCTTTGGATAGCACGAGGTTTTCACCAATGGGAGAGCTTAGTGGTTTGTCCTTACGGACTGCTGTGAGGGGAGCTTTGAGCTTTCATCGCTTATCATATTATTTATGCTTCAGATCCTACTGCATCGCATTTTCTGGTGCATTGAGTTTAGTCCTTCTAGCATAGGTTAGAGTGTGTCTCTTGTCGAGTTGCTTAGACTTCTTGCTCTTATCTTATGCTTCAGGATAGCTTGCTTTATCTCACCAGGTTGAGCTCACTCACTCTCTTAGGTTCCGACGAGGGTTGGGCCACTCTGCAGACGTGGCACGTGTTTGCTCTCTAGTGTGTTTTCTCACGCTATTAGTCCCGGAGTCATATGGGGTAGATGAGAGTCATCCGAGCCATAGTATCCTCTATATCTTATCTATGCTTTAAGGACTCGCTGCTTTCTTTACCGCCTTCTCGATTTTATTGCTTTGGTCTGTGGGGAGTTCATTTGGGAACTTCTAGATATTAATGTTGACCTAACTCAACTTGAACTAAAAGTCGCATTTTAGGTTGAGGGGAGTGATTTTTATGCATGTCTTCGCATTATAATATAAATACATTGAGCCTTGATTATTATCCTGTTATGACATGCTTATGATGATTTACATCTTGCCATGATTTATGCTTAATTGCTAGATTTATCATGACTTCATATGTGTAGACTAGCTTTTGCCATGATGAATTAATTAAACTTACTCAAATTGAACTAAAACTTGTCATGATTAGCACTTGAGTTTGTCTCTTGAGCTATCCTTTTATGATTCATGCCATGTCAAATAGTCGAGTTGCGTTGAATCTCTAGTTGAGCCTTAGATTGAGGTGTCTTAACTTTGATGTAACATGACTTAGTACAACTTGTCAAAAAGCAAAAGATCTCTTTTGTGCAAAAACTGATCTCACAATTCTTCATGTGGCCAAAAGATTAGTTCGTGCTCCTTCTTTGATGTACGCGTGACTTGCCCTCACCGCCGGTAACACCATCGGGCTAATCACTAGCACGCCGCGTCGAGATTGAGCCAACAGATCGAGGTCTTGTGTTGCGGTCTCCTCAAGCATACCGATCGCGATGATCAATGTGATTGATCTAATGAAAATTGAGACATTTTGAATGGCTCGGATTTGGGTTGATTTGATCGCCCGATGAGATTTTCATAGCGATTTCATAGACCGCTATGCACACGCATAGATTGTTATAGAAACACATTCATGTCGTGGTAGAATACGTTCTCACGCTAACTTGTTTTTGCAGGAATGATGTGAATGGTATGGCATAGATGCATATGTGATGTATGTGTGTTTGGCGGCTGTGTGTCGTATTAATCACACCGGGTTGAGGTCGTTTTTAATTGTATAACGACTGCGTGTCGACTTGTGATGCTTGAGCTCCTCATGTAATTCATTTGCTACCTATTAGTTGTAATAGTTTAGTTCTTTGCTATGGAGGCTTCAAGCATGATGACAAAGAGGACAAGAAGTGTGGCGAAGAATATCACCTGGAACCATGGCGATGGCGACCACTACGATACAAAATGCCATACCATTCACAAGATAATGTGATTATATGCATGTGATGTTTATTTCTTGTCATACTATTCTTTCATGCCATACCTATAGATGGTGTGTTTTTATGATAGAATAGCTTCTCTCAAGAAAAATTAAGAATTTGTTTTGATGCCCTTCCAATTGTCGCTACTATAAGAATCATGATCATTGTTTGGTAGGTCCGCCAAAGCGTAGTACCATCAACTATCTTGATCTAATAGGGTGGATGTCGGACATCCACATGCATAGTATTGGTTTACTTGACAAGGCTATCAAATTGGATTTGGGCCTTGGGGCATGGTGTTGGGAGCCGGGCATTGGATGCCACCCAACAAACAAGAGTCACATAAGATGTGATTAGCAAGTGTTGCTTACCTCGCCACTAGGTTTCTAGCAGTGATGCCAAAGCTCACTAGAACTTAGATGAACATGGATCTTGACCACTATATGTCGTTAGAGGGAAGACGATTACAAAACATATAGTGGGAGTATCTTTGTTAAATTGTTTAATGGAAGATCAAACATGAACATAGTGCTAAACTTTGCATATTCTTTGTTGTAGATCATGTCAACTAATGCCGCATCCAGTTCTTTTAATTTGCGATCTATTCTTGAGAAAGAAAACTCAATGGAACGAACTTTTGGATTGGTATCGCAACTTGAGAATTGTTCTCAAGCAAGAGCGCAAGGAGTATGTCCTTGAGTCTCCTTATCCCGATGACTTGCCCGATAATGCTACCGTGGTCGCACGGAAAGCTTATGAGAAGCAAACGAATGATTACCTTGATGTGAGTCGCCTCATGCTTGCCACAATGTCCTCTCGAGCTCGAAGCAATATGAGAACACGATGCCTACAATATCATTGTGTGGTTGCGTGGTATGTTTGAGAACCAAGCAAGGGTGAGAGGTTCAACACTTCAAAGTCCTTGTTTATGCAAGGTGCTTGCGAAGGGAATCCCATCACCCTCATGTGATTAAGATGATTGGCTACATTGAGAGTCCGGAAAAACTTGGTTTTCCCTTAGCCAAGAGTTGGCTATCGATGTGATTCTTCGATCGCCCCTCGAGCTTTGAGCCATTCATTCGAACTATCACATGAACAACATGGACAAAACCTTGGCTGAGTTGCATGAGATGCTAAAATCAGCCGAGGAAAGTATTAAGAAAAGCAGCCATCATGTGATGATGATGCAGAAAGGCAAGGGCAAGCCCTATGTAAAGAAAGGCGCGGTCAAAAGAAAGTTAGCTCCCGATGAGATCGCGAGCAGTTCTAAGGCCAAGCAAGTCAAGAAGGGCCTGCTCGATGCATTGCTACCATCAGAAGCAATCGTGACATTGGAAAAGGAACGCCCAAAGTACTTGGAGGATCTTGAGAAAAGAAGGAAGTACGACTTCCGCCCGGTATAAATGTTATAGAAATCAATCTTGCTACTTCATCTATCGATTCTTGGGTATTTGATACCGGATCGGTTGCTCACATTTGCAAATCGCTGTGGGGCTAAGAAGAAGTAGAAGTTTGAGGAGGAGCGGTGGATCTTTGCGCTGGCAATGGAGCAAAGTTGTCATGGTGGCTATTGGCACCATGCCATTGTCTTTACCTTCGTGATTAGTTTTCGAATTGAATAATTGTTATTGTGTTCCATCTCTTTCCAAGAACATTATTTCGCTTCATGTTTGCAAGCGAAGGTTATGACTTTAGATCCGTGAACAATGGTTGTTCTCTTTATTTCAAAGATATGTTCTATTATCATACTCCATTGGTGAATGGGTTATATGTTCTTACTCTTGAAGAGTCATCGGTCTATAACATTAATGCAAAGAGGCAACGATCGAATGATTTGAATCCCACGCTTATTTGGCACTGCCGCTAGGTCACATAAATGAGAAACGCATGGAGAAGCTCCATAGAGATGGTATTCGCACTCATTTGATTTTGAATCATTTGAGACATGTGAATCTTGTTTACTTGGCAAGATGACAAAAGCATCTTTCACCGGTCAAGGTGAACGGGCAAGTGACTTATTGGCACTCGTACATTCTGATGTATGTGGACCAATGAGCTCAACAGCTAGAGGTGGTTTTCAGTACTTCATAACTTTTACTGATGACTTTAGTAGATATGAATATATCTACCTGATGAAGCATAAGTCTGAAACCTTTGAAAAGTTCAAAGAATTCCAAAATGAAGTGCAAAATCATTTAGGCAAGACAATCAAGTTTCTACGATCCGATCATGGAGGCGAGTATTTGAGCCATGAGTTTGGCAATCATCTCAAGGATTGTGGAATTGTTCCACAATTGACTCCGCCCGAACACCTCAATGGAATGGGGTATCTCGAACGGAGAAATCGCACCTTATTAGATATGGTGCGCCCATGATGAGCCACGCGATCTTCCGTTGTCTTTTAGGGCACGCCTTGAAATGTACCGCCACACTAAACAGGTTCCATCAAAATCGAGAAAAGACACCATATGAGATGTGGACAGACAACGCCCTAGCTTGTCTTTTCTTAAGATTTGGGGATGTGAGACTTATGTAAAACATTTACAATCGATAAGCTCACCCCAACTGATAAATGCTTCTTTATCGGGTATCCTAAGGAAACAAAAGGATATTACTTCTATAATCAAGAAGAAGGCAAAGTGTTTGTCGCCCAAGATGGTGTCTTTTAGAGAAAGAGTTTCTCTCAAGAAGGGATAGTGGGAGCATGGTGCAACTTGAAGAAATTCGAGAAACACCGAAAACGTTTCAGCTCCCTGAGAACCACAACAGATGAACAAACTATTGAAGAACCTGTTGTGGACACACCGCACCACGTAGGTCGAGAGGTCACGTCGTGCACCTAAGAGGTACATGTTCTTGACTACTCAACAACGGGAGATATTGTTATTAGACAACGATGAGCCTAAGACCTATGAAGAAGCGATGGTGGGACCAGACTCTGAGAAATGGCTTGAAGCCATGAGATCCGAAATTGAATCCATGCACGATAATCAAGTTTGGAACTTGGTTGATCCACCGATGGTGTTAAAACCATTGAGTGCAAATGGGTTTTCAAGAAAAGATAGACATAGATGGAAATGTTCACATCTATAAAGCGCGATTGGTGGCCAAAGGTTTCAAACAAATTCAAGGTGTTGATTATGATGAAACTTTTTCACCGTCGCAATGCTAAAGTCTATTCGGATCATTCTAGCGATTGTCGCTTATTTCAACTTTGAAATATGGCAAATGGATGTCAAAACAGCTTTCCTTAATGGAAATCGAGTGAGGATGTGTACATGACACACCCACGTGTTTTGTCGATCCGCAATCACCGAAAGATATGCAAGCCGCAAAGATCCATTGATGGATTAAAGCGTATCTCGAGTTGGAACATTCGCTTTGATGAAGTAATCAAAGGGTTTGGTTTCATCAAGAATGAAGAAGAGCCTTGTGTTTACAAAAGGCTAGTGGGAGCGCACTCGTGTTTCGGTCTTATATGTGGATGACATATTATTGATCGAAATAACATTCCTATGTTTCGAATCATTAAGTCTTCATTGAAAATAGTTTCTCTATGAAAGACTTAGGAGAGGCGGCATATATTCGGGCATCAAGATCTATAGAGATAAATCAAAAGGTCGATTGATTAAGCCAAGATACGTGACATTGACAAGGTGTTGAAAAGGTTCAACATGCAGATTCCAAGAAAGGCTTCCTACCTATGTCACATGGTATAAATCTTAGCAAGAATCGGTGTCCTAGTACACCGATGAGCGGGATAAAATGAATACGATTCCATATGCTTCACTATTGGATCCATTATGTATGCCATGCTTTGTACACGCCCGATGTCTCAGATGCTTTAAGTGCTACAAGTAGATACCGGTCGATCCGTGAAAGTCATCGGATTACCGTAAGAACATCTTGAAGTACTTGAGAAGAACTAAAGATGTGTTCCTCGTCTATGGGGTGAGGAAGAGCTCGTTGTAAATGGTTACACCGATGCTAGCTTCCAAACCGACAAAGATGATTTTAGATCGCAACTGGATTTGTGTTCTCGCCTCGAATGGCGGTGCGGTGAGTGGAAGAGTTCCAAGCAAGAGACGGTTGTCGATTCTACAACGAAGCCGAGTACATAGCGGCTTCAAGTCGCTAAAGAGGTCGTTTGGATCAAGAAATTTGTTTCGAGCTTGGTGTGATGGCTAGTGCCTCCAGCCCAATGGACCTCTACTGTGACAACAGTGGAGCCATTGCGCAAGCCAAGGAGCCTAGATCGCACCAGAAGTCCAAGCACATTCTACGGCGATTTCATCTCATCCGCGAGATTGTGTGGAGAGGCGATGTTAAGATATGCAAAGTACACACGGATTTGAACATTGCGGATCCGCTGACAAAGCCGCTTCCCAAAAGCATGAGGCTCACACTAGGGCAATGGGTATTAGATACCTACATGGTTGACTCTAGTGCAAGTGGGAAATCACAGTGATATGCCCTAGAGGCAACATGGAGATGTTGAATATATCACATACTATGTTTATGATACATTGCTTTGTTCCTTGAAATAGACATTATCATTATTGATCAATGAGTATGTGACTTATTCATGAGACTCTTAATGCCAAAATATTGCTATTTCTAAATGATCCCTGATTATATTTCATATGAGGAACAAATATGATTCAAAGATCAGCATATGTATTGATTGATGATCATGTCTCATGGATCATGGTATGGAGATACCAAATCAATAATATGGACATGTGTTAGTGAACATATGTTGGATAGACCCGCCATGAGACACTGCAGAGATTCCATGTGTCATCGCTTGGTCTCAAGTAGTGTTTATGTGGAATCCTTAGACTTGAGATCATCATGTTTCCCAAGATGTGTAGTAGCTTATTTTGGGACTACTAAACACTACTCCGTGAATCGGGTAGTCATAAAAGTAGTCTTTGGGTTTGCCATGAAACATGTAGTGGGATGTGAATGATCAAGATAGAATTTGCCCTCCTTATGGGAGAGATATCTCGGGCCCTCGATGTAATGGATTGTGAAAGTGCATGGCCATGCCAAGGTGATTGAGGAGTCAATCACGAGTTTATAATCCATCACGGAATCGAGAGAGTGATTGAGCTATTAAGAGGATGACACAGTCTCGCCTTGAGCTTAATCTATATCGTGAGGCAAAGGGATTAGTACATGAGAACATTACGTGTTCACCGATATGATCTTTACGTATACTTTGGGGTTAATATGTCTTACTAGAGGCCGCTATTAACACGGTGACCGGAAAGGTGTTTCGGTCGCGACCAAGTATACGTGAACCTGCTGTGGTCGCACACTTAACGGGTTGGAACACTAATTCAATGTGATTCGGATATGGGCTCAATTCGGATAGAGATCCGGATAGACTCCTATTGGGCCTCGGTCCACGAGGCCCAAGTGAGGAGGTCTATATATGGAGGCGAGGGCCGAGGAACGATCCGATAATCCCGAGCTAAACCACGCCGCCACCTCCGAGCCAAACCCTAGCCGCCGCGAGTCTTTGGTACACTCGCGATCGGCGCCCAACCGGACGTGTGGATACCGGTGGAGGCCGCTTGTTGCGGCGTTGATCGGCATCAACAACCTACTGATTGGATCCGCTCGGTGGTGCGGTTGATCGCGTGGAGGAGACGATCGGTTCGGGACGATCGACTACTTCCACTACTACCTCGACGCGCGTGGTTGGATCGGCTCCAACTCTTCTTCATTGCGCTGGCGTCTAGTGGTAACGATCCATGATCCTCCTACATGATGTCCTTGTGTGCGCGGTAGAAAAGTTTTGTTTTCTGCTATCGTAGCCTTCGCGCAATCCATTAAGTGGAACTGGTGGTACTACCGCGTGTGCGCAGACAGAGCAGTGAGGGCATAAAGTTTGAGTTTGGGCCTGGATGGTTATGTGTTTACGACATGTGGTTAATTCATGTTATCGAGCGGTGCTATTTGATGTGTTTCTTGTTTGTGTTGGCTGCAGGACGTCGAGGCGGAGTCGTGGCGAGACACGAGGTGACCGGACTAGGCGCAGGTGGCGTTGAGGTCAGAACGGTCGGGATGTGTCGAAGACGGCGGAGACTCGAGGTGGTTGCGAGGCTTGGACGACAAGGAGCGCGGAAGCTTCCCGGAAGGTGCAGGAGGGGCGAAATGGTGATTTTGCGAGGCTACACAAGTGGGAGCGGGCTCCGTTCGGATTTAGCCGGTGTAACGAGTTGGAGACCCGTTAGCCAAGGGCTATAAATAGAGATGAGGGGCTGCATGCCTCCTCATGGCTTTGGGAGAGAGTTAGGGTTTGCTAGAGTCAAAAGAGCCTTTGGAGAGGTTGTTTTGCTTTAGGCTTTAGTGGGTGAGAGTGGTTGTGGGCAGCAGGGAGTGTCTCCCACGTTCTCCTCCCTTCTCTGTGTATTCCTCCCAAGAAACATGATGTGTTCTTGGTGATCTTGAGGATTGAGAGGGAGAGATGAGTTGAGAGTCTTGTAATCCTTCATCTTGTTTGAATGTTCATGCGTATCGGGACTCCATTGTACTCATCTTTGATTAAGAAATGAAAATCTGAATTTTTCTCCGTACGCTTTTTCCTTCGATACTCTCTGTTCTTGATTTCTGAGATTTTCGATTTCTTGTTGTTTCTTGCCCATAAGGTGTGAAATGGGTTGCTCTATGATGGGATAGTGCCTCAAGGTTATTTGATCAAGTTTTCCCAAGAGCAAATCAAGTTTAATCTCGTGATTTCGGATTTGGGGTATCTCTTCTTCATGACCCATTTCTAGGGTTTTGCCTTAAATCTTGTTTCCTTCTCTCGTGATGGCTTGAATCTTGGCTTGTAGAAGTCCAAGAACTATTGCTAAGATATCTACGAAGCCTCTTGGCCAAAGGATCAGAGTTGGAATGGAATTTTGGATTTATGGGCAACCCTCTGTATTTTTCGGGTTTTTGTCTCCCCTTTTGATTCTCTAGAGAAATCTTGAAATTGGTTCTTAGCTTATCTTTCTGGGAGTATTTTCTTGATATCCTCAAAGTTTCCCAAGCCAAGAATCCAAGAATCTTGCGAATTTCTCAGATTTTACTTTTCTCAGCGTCTTTGTTGTTGGTGCGGCACTACCGCTCGTCGAGAGGTACTACCAAAAAAAGTACTACCGCATTTTCAACAGCAGATTTCGCCAGCGATACTACCATCATATCACGCACTACCGCTCATATCGCAGTACTACCGTCACGACGTAACAACCCATTTTTCCTTACTCTCTGGATTTGATTTCTTTTCTTGATCTGTGTCTTCCAGTGAGTTCTTTTCAGCTATGTGAGTACTTGAGGGGAGGATTTTAATTTTTCAAAGGCACCATTCACCCCCCTCTGTTGCCATTTCGGTCCTACACCTCACATGATTCCTTAGCCATGCAGTTGAGTAGACTATCACAGGACTATTACAATGCATAATCCTACTTGTGGTTACGTCCGCTAAGGTCTATCTTCTGTAGGATGCGACCATCCCTCGAGAAGGGTCCCTCGTGAGCCATCACGGGCAAAGGCGGGGATGAGACCATCCATCCCTTTGCTCGTGTTCACACCTTCACGTAACCACACTAGAGCTATGCAAGTTAGTTAGCCATGCCTACACTTTGCCAGCATGCGGTTGTACTGTTGTAACTTGGGAGGCTATCACAAGATTCAGTCCTTAATGGTTATCTGGGCGGTTCTACCGCAATCCCCTTTGTGCTATCACGACACCACTCATTCACACTCACACCCTCGAACCATCCGCCCAGATATTTAAGCATGTAGGGTTTTTGGGAACATAAAATATTCATACCAACATATACCAGTCATCATCACAATGACTGCCCAACCAAATTTTCTCATGTTTGAAAGTGATGTTTGGACGTTTCCACGCCCATGAATAGCTAAGCAGCATGGACTTATTTTTGAAAGGTTACTATCATAATTTTGCTAGGGTGACAAAGATCGCATAATCAAGTATTCAAAAGGGGATGTAATATTAATCAAAATAACATGGGCATATAACTAGGATCTTAAATTAAATATGTATTTGCATATAAAATAATAGCATGCAATTTGATAATTTAAACAAAAGTAATTTGCATAAAATGTAGGTTCAACATGATCAAAGTATTGACTCGCCTGGCGCGGTTTACCGCGGTCTTGAGCTCACACAATGCTTTCTCTGGAGCTTCTGGTTTTTATCTTCACTTTGCTCTTGTTCACGCTTGAGCCCTCGATCCTTCCGGACTTCAATATCTAATTACGCGCTAAACAACTGAATCCAAATAAAGGCAAATAACTCAGAAGATCCAAAATAAATTTGAACAACATTGATTTAGTTTTGCTAGGAGTTGAGGGCCGGTTTGGGTGGTTTGAGACAAAGTTGGTGGGAGATTATAACGACTCGGTCTTTTTATTAATAATCTTCTTTTATTATTCTCGTATTTATTTAGGAAGTTCCATGAGTCAGGTTAGACTTACGATTATATCTAGGCGAAGTTTGCTAGCTAGGGTTATATTTCTACATTCGTAATAACTTTGTCTTTACGGTTTTTCTAAGATGACATGTTAGATTTTTGACGCTTAATCCAATTATTATCAAAGGTATCTTCACTTAGTTTGAATAATTAACCCAAAACCACATGCCTTTACTAATTTAGATTCTAAAATAACTACTAAAGGCATCTTATTTTCTCACTATGATAACTAATCCATCTTTAGCTTATACACTATTACTCTTACCTCCTATTTGCATTTTATAAGTTTCTCTAAATTATTTTATAAATTCAAATGAGCTTCAAAAATTATAATTTTGGTTCCATTGGATAGATCTTGAATTTATACGAATTTAGAAATTTGTTTCATTTAATTTGGAGTTAAAATGAATAAGTTATGCCCATTTAAAGCTTTTCGGTTTGGTTAAATCCTAAAAATAACAAAATCTGACATGTGTGACCCACTGTCAGTGACCGGCTCACGCGGGCGCTGACAGGTGGGGTCCAGCGGCAGCGGCTCTCCCACGCGACGCCGACAGTGGGCTCACTGGCAGCGGCTCCGCCCCCTTCCGCGGCTGACAAATGGGACCCGTACCGTCACGGAGCAGCGATGCGGCGGGTCGCTAACAGTGGGGCCCACCGTCGCGAAAATTAAAAGAAAGGCTCAACCTCGGTAGCGGAGCGGGCTCGAATGCGCTAGAAGGAGCCGGGGAAGAGATAGCGGTAACCACCGAGCCTGTGGTGTTTCTTACCCTATATGGGGGATTTATCCCCTTAAGCCGGATGCTGAGGGGGGGCCGAGCAGAGGAGGTGGCCGGCGCTAAGGCCGAACGGCGTCGCCGGCGAGGAACGGTCTGGGAGGCTGCGGCGACTGGTAAAACGGAATGCCCAGACGACGAGGAGGCCCACAGTGGCGGTAGATCCGGTCGGGGTGGCGTCCAGGCTGGTCGACGGCGGTCCTAGGCGGTCGAAGGTGAGGGAGAAACGAGGCACCGACGACTGGAAGGATGGGGGGAATTGGGAGGGTGTGGAAGCACCAGGGAGTAAAGGGGATGCTCACCATAGGAATGGCCGAGCCGGAGGGGGACCACGACGAGCTGGCGATGTGAGGTGGGGTTGGGCGGCGGAGGCTCACGGTGCCGGTGAGGTACGGGCAACGGGGTGCTCGGGTGAGGCCGGGAGGAGGTCGGCGACGCTCTGGAGATGGTGTAGGAGGCGGGAATTGGGTTCCTACGGTGGGAAATTGGCGGAATTCGAGGAGGGCGCCGGCGGCCAGAGTTGGGGAAGACGACGAATTGCCGGCGATCGGGCGGCTCCGCGGCCGATTCCTTTCAGCAAAATAACGAGGAGGATGAGGCGACGCTTTTGAGAGGCGCCCCGGGCTTTATAGCCGGCAGGACGCGGTCGGCCACGGCGGAAACGCCGGGCGCACGCCGAGCTGCCAGGCGGCGATGTCAGGCAGTGGCATCAGCGGCGACAACGGCGGTGGAGGCTTGGCAGCGAGAATCGGGGCAGAGGCAAGGGCCGTGTCGCGCGGCCTCGGTCGGGACAGAGCAGAGGAGGAAGGGGACCGAGGCGCCGCCGCTGGGAAGAAGAAGGAGGAGGGGCAGGCGCGCTGCGGGGAGATGTAGGACCGAAATGGCGACGAGGGGGTGAATGTCGCTCTCTTTTAAAATCGCCCGAGAATTGCATACACTTTTTTCAAAAGAAGCAAAACAAAGCACCTCACAGAAAATTAAAATTAATCTTGCTGAAATTTGGAACGCATGCGACACTGAAAATTCAGCATAAATCGAGAGTTGTCAAGAAAATTTCAGCTGAAAATATTGCCGTTTGATCTGCATGCAAAATCGTCAAATATCAGCAAAAGAAATAAAAAGAACAAACACTAAATGGATGAGCTACAGCCACTGTGTGAATCAGCCGAGAACACTCAAACCAAAAAAAAAATAAGAACAGTCCCTACAAACTAATTGCTTTGATCAGGGAAAAGATGATCTGATTGAAGATTTTATTTTGCAATCATGACAATTAGTGAGTGAGAAAATAGAGATCTGCAATGATTAGAAACTGAAATCTGAACTTTCAAAGTACAACAAGAATCTGATCAAACACTTGAATCTGCAAGCACCAAGGAAGTGTCAAAGTCTGATATGGAACAAGGTGCTGAAAACTGCTGACTGAACTAGCACAAAATGAAACTTGCAAAGGCTAAAATCGGCAGCAGAGCAGCTCAATCTTGCCAAAAACTGAAACCTGCAGATATTCAGATTTTTGTCAAAAGCAGGGATGAGTTAGTTCAGCGGAGCAGCATATGGGCTTGAAGCCGAAAGAAATAGAGTGCTGCACTCATTTGAGTTTTGAAAACCAAACTGCAGTCAGGAGACAAGAAGATCAAGCAACAGGGAGAACTGAAACTGCAGTAAACACAGAGTAAACAGTCGGCACAGTAATTTCCAAAGACACCCAAAGACTGAGAAATTGAGGAAAGATCTTTGTTCTTTTCAGAATTGATTAATAGGGCTAAGAACTAAATATCATTAAGCCCTTGTGAAGGAGAAGAATTCATCCAAAGAACCACTTAACTGAAAAATGAACTTGGAACTGGGAAAGATTGAAAAGATACAGGGGCAACACAAAAATCCAAATTTCTTTCAATTCTCTAATCCTTTGCTCATGAGACTTTGCAATCTAGTTAGCAATAGTCTAAGGACTTCTCAGATCAAAAATCAGGCCATCTCCTTGAGGGGATCAAGATCTACATAAAACCCTAGAAATGGGGATAAAAACAGAGAGAAGAACAGAGAGGGACAAAAGCTTAAATCTGAAATTAAATGAGTTTTGCTCTAGGAAAAATCGATTGAATGATCTTGAGGCATCATCCTAACATAGAGCAACCCATTTTACTCCTTCCTGGCAAGAAACAAAGCAAAACTCAAAAATCAGCCTAATGAACCATCGAAGGAAAACGAGCAGAGAGTTGGAGAAGCAGTTAATTCAACTAAAAACCATCTTATATTGATATGAAGGATCAAAGAGATGTCCCCATACGCATGTACATACAAGAGTAAAGATTACATGAAAGATCAACTCTCCTTTACCCTCTCCATCTCAAGAACTCTTCTCAAGAACACAAGAACAGGGAGAGGAAAAGCTACAAGACAACTCCTAGAGCACCTCTGCCCATTCTCAACAACTCACACCAACTAAAGAGCTAAAGGAAACAACCTTCCCAAAGCCTCTTTTGACTAGTGTAAACCCTAATTCCTTACAAGTGCTCAAGGGTATGCAGCCCTCCAATCCTATTTATAGTTTGGCTAACGGGTCTCCGCCCGCTCGCCCGCTAAATCCAACGGAGCCCGCTCCCGCTTTTGCGCTTTTGAAATTCCGCCGCCCTCCCGCACCTTCCGGAAGCTTCCGCGCCTTGCCTCGCAACCACCTCGAGTCCATGTCGTCTTCGACAAGTCCCGACCGTTCTGACCTCAGCGCCACCTGCGCCTAGTCCGGTCACCTCGTGTCTCGCCACGACTCCGCCGACGCCCTTCAACACACGGACAAGAAACACGTCAAATATCACCGCTCGATACATGAAAGCGTGAATAGAGATCAAACCTGTCGAGTCATCAGAATATGCAATCTTTACCCATACGACCAAGTTTGATCGAGTCCGACCGAGTCCGTTACGCCACGCAACGTCAAGGTCAGAACAAACCAACTCAAACTCGACTTTTCGTAAACGATGTCAATTACTCATCATACACAACGGGATGACCTCCACATGGTCTCTCAATCTCCCCCTTGATGAGTATATTGACAAATCCAGAAAAAGCATGAAGTTGAGTTTGAAGAGTCCAACACGGTCCAAAGAAGGAATTGAAACTCATGACCGTGTCGACAGAAAGAATCATTAGAGCAACTCAAGAGAGTGTAAATTGTTCTCCAAGCTCTAGATTCCCAAAAGACTTTTTCTCCAATCTATTCTCCCCCTTTTAGCAACAAACACATCAAGAATGCAAAAGAGAGAATAAGTCAAGATGATGGATGAAATGGCTGAAGTTTGGTTATTCTAAGCATTTAGAGCCATGAGAATTATCCAAAATGACCATTTAAGGATTACACCAAGCCATAACTCAATGAACTGCTATCTAGATCATGACAGGATATGTATAAGCTAGCTAGAAGCAATTAGATGACAATCTGAATTTTAGTGCATTTATGAGCATGTCAAGTCATCAATAAGCAAAGTCTAGCTAGAGACATCCAAGGATGATGCAAGCCATGTCAATCAAGCTAAGCGGAACCAAGAATCTAATATCGAGTCCAAATAGAGTGTTATATACTCAAGAGTAAAACAATGGTTTAAGTACTTGATTCTTTTGATAACTCAAGCAAATTGAGCACAAATGACATTTTTCTTTTGAAGCTTATGGTTGTTTTCAACTAATATTTTTATCATGTGCTAGATCTCAAGCCATGTCATGACTACTCCAAGCAAGAAGCTTAAGAAGATAGTCTAGGTCATCTAAAACTCTCTCCAAGTTCATGCCTAGTGCAATGGCAAGCCGTCTCGTGAGGGAGAATTGGTGAGATCGCTTTTTCGCACGTAAGAGATCTTTTTATCTCTATTTTTTTTAACAAGTTGTACTAACTCATGTTACATCAAGAGTTTAAGACAGCTCAATTTAAGGCTCAAAAGAGATTCAACACTCAACCTAGCCTATTTGATATGGCATGAATCATAAAAGGATAGCTCAAGAGAGACTAATCTCAAATGCTAACATGACAAGTTTTACTTCAAATTGAGCAAATTTAATTAGCTCATCATGGCAAAAGCTAGTCTACACATATGAAGTCATGATAAATCTAGCAATTAAGCATAAATCATGGCAAGATGTAAATCATCATAAGCATGTCATAACCGGATAATAATCAAGGCTCAATGTATTTATATTACAATGCAGAATGACATGCAGAAAATCCAGCTCCCCCTCAACATGTGATGCAACTTTTAGTTCAAGTTGAGTTAAGTCAATATTACATTCCAGAAGCTCCCAAATGAACTCCCCCTGAACCAAAGCAATAAAAACGAGAAGCTAGCAAAGAAAACAGGCAGTCCTTAAAGCATAGATAAGATATAGAGGATACTATGGCTCAGACTGACTCTCATCTACCCCATATGACTCCAGGACTAATAGCTGACCGTAAAAACACACACTAGAGAGCAAACACGCACTGCCTGCCCGAAGGTGGCCCGACCGCTAGATCGCAAGAAGTGAGTGAGCTCAACCTAGTGAGATAAGAAACAACTATCCCGAAGCACAAGATAAGAGCAAGAAGTCTAAGCAACTCAAAGAAGAGACACACTCTAACCTATGCTAGAAGGACTAAACCCAATGCACCTCGATGCAATGCGTGAAGGATACGTAAGCATAAATAATATGATAAAGCAAGAAAGCTCAAAGCTCCCCTCACAACAATCCGTAAGGACAAACCACCCCAAGCTCTCCCGCAGAGTGAAAACCTCGAGCCATCCAAAGGCTTGGTGAAGATGTCACCAACCGGTGGTCACTCTCCACAAACGGAGCACGATGTCACCCTTCTCCACATGGTCTCTAAGGAAGTGAAAGCGAATGTCGATATGCTTGGTCCGAGAATGCTCGCACCGGGTTCTTAGCAATGTTAATTGCGAAGTGTTATCACAAAGGAGTGGAACACTGCCGATAACTAACCCAAAGTCCCGCAGGTCGAGACCATCCAGCACTTGGCTACAAAGAATCGGCCGCAAAGAACGCACTCGGCCTCTGCGGTGGACTGTGCAACACCGGACCGCTTCCTCGAGGACCAGAACAAGAGAAGTGCCAATGAATTGGCAGGTGCCGAGTGCTCTTCTGCTCATCCTACACCAAAGAAAGTCTCGCATCCGAGTAGGCTCTCGTGGAAAGACATGATGAGGAAGAGTACCAGATACCATAGTCAATGGTAGCTCGGAGGTACCGGCGATGCGCTTCACCGCCTAGCGGTGAGATACGCGAGGTGAAGCTCAAACCGAGCACAAAGACACACGGAGAAGTGTATGTCCGGTCTCGAGGCGTTGAGGTACAAGAGGGAACCGATCATACTGATACTCCTTTTGATCAACGGCTCTCCGCCTTCATCCGGGTCGAGTGGAATTGATGTAGCCATAGGAGTGGACACCGCTTCCCATCACTCATATCGAACGCTCAGAGGTCTCGAGTGTACTTGCCTTGATGCAAGAAGGTACCCTCCCGAGTCTGCTTAATTTGGAAGCCAAGGAAGAAGCTTAACTCGCCCATCATGCTCATTTCAAATTCCGAGCTCATGACATCTGAAAACTGGGAAACGAGAGCATGCGAGGAGCCACCAAATATGATGTCATCCACATAGATTTGGACGAGCAGAAAATTAGTGCCAAGCCGGGGGATGAACAAGGTCTTATCGACTTTACCCATTTCAAACCATGACTTAACAGATAAGATTTGAGCCTCTCATACCAAGCTCGGGGGCTGCTTAAGTCCATACAAACCTTTGGAAAGCTCAGAGACATGGTTTGGGTATTTGGGGTTTTCAAACCGGAGGTCGTCTCACATAGACTTCTTCCTCAATGAAGCCATTGAGAAAGGCACTTTGACGTCCATCCGGTAAAGCTTGAAACCTTTAGAAGTCTGCGAAGGCAAGCAGAATTCTAATGGCCTCAAGACGAGCTACATGGGCAAAGGTCTCCTCGAAATCCAGACCCTCAACCTGGGAGTACCCTGCAACCGCCTAGCCTTGTTTCAATGACTACCCCATCCTCACTTTGCTTGTTCTTGAACACCCATTTGGTTCCAATGATATTGTGATCTCGAGGGAGCTCAACAAGCGCCCGCACCTTGTTTCTTTCAAAGTTCTCTAGCTCCTCATGCATGGCATTGACCCAAGACTCGTCAGATAAAGCATGACAAACGTCTTTGGGCTCAAAGGAAGCTACGAAGGCAGAGTGAGATGAAAAGTGACACGCCGCACTTGGAGCGTGTGACTGCTCAAAGAGATCTCCAATCATCCGCTCGTAAGGATGAGATTTTGAATATGTCTTGGAGGTCCCGGATGAGATGAAGAAGTGGCCTCTACCTCGTGAACCGACGGGTAGGAACAGAGCCACTAGCTCCGGAGGAAGCGAAGGCATGGGTCGATCACCTCGAGGTGCGGTGGAAGAAGGCACCTCAAGGGGTGAATGAGGGACTGGATCGTAGACAACCTCGCTCCATCCTCCTCATCATCCACGAAGATGGTCTCGATCGCTCTAGTGAACCTGAGATATCGGGCCTAGTCCCCGAACTGGCCTCATCGAAGGTTACCTCACAGGTTTCTACCATTTTGCTAGACTCGCAGCCTGCACCCTATAGGCCCGCCAAGAGGTCGAGTAGCCTAGAAAGAGTCCATCACAAGAACGTGACTCGAACTTATCCGTGTTCCCGACTTGAATAAAACACTTGCAACCAAACACACAAAATGGAAAACACTAGGCTTTCGCCGTATCTCAACTCATAAGAAGTGCGGTGCAAGTGTGCCCAAGAAAACTCTGTCAAACATGGCACGCGGTGGCTATAGCTTCACCCAAAACTTCCGAGGTGTAGAGTACTCATCAAGCATCGCCCGCCATCTCGACCAAGGTACGGTTCTTCCTTTCCACAACGCCATTCTGCTGAGGGACGTATGGAGAAGAGAACTGGTGCTCTACACCTATCTCACCACAGAAACTCTCAAAGTAGGAATTCTTGAACTCCGTGCCATTGTCATCGCGGATCGCTCGTAATGCACCGAAGCTCAACGAAAGCCTCACCGAAAAGACCTCGAAATGTGTAAATGTCTCATCCTTCGAGGCCAAAAAACACCCAAGAATACCTCGAGAAGTCATCGACTCACGACAAGAACATACCACTTCCTTCCCGCCGATCAAGACTCGAGCCGGTCCAACTGTATCCATATGGAGCAATGTCTCGGTGCATCGGTCATAGTAATCGTGACCGGAGGATGAGAAGCGGCAACCATCTTGCCGCGTGCCAAGGCATGGAGCGCAGACAAGATCTTTGACCATCTTGAGTTTCGGCAGACCACGAATGAGATCGTGGCCGCTAACTCGGGTCAAATGGTCAAATCCAATATGACCAAGTCTCCTATGCCATAAGGTAAGGTCGCGGGACTCAGAAGCAACCAAACACCGGAGAGGATCACCAGAAGACTCAATAAAATCAGCACGAAAGATCCTCCCATAACGAGAAATCCCGCAAACCAGACTACCCGAAGAATCAACAATTTTGCGTGTTTTTTAAAACTTACCACGAAACTCACATCGGTGGTCGAGAAACCAAAAGCAAATTGTAATGCGCTTTACTCACCAAGGCAACATCTTTTAAAACAAATGAGTCATTAACGCGACAAGTACCTTTGGCGATGATGCGTCCGCACGAAGAGTCTCCAAAGGTGATAGTCTCATCACCTGAAGCTCGGTCTAGGGAAGAAAACCAACGGGAATCTCCGGTCATGTGTCGTGAACACCCGGAGTCTACGAGCCAAACCTTTCCCTTCCCTGCCCGGCGAACCTGAGTCAACAAGAGAGCAAAGTCTTAGTACTGGGATAAATCAAGAGTGATTTTGGCACCCAATACTGAATAACACGTCGAGCAGATGAAGTAGTCAAGCACGACTGACCTCTATCTACCCTACGCTCTCCGTCGCTCAAAGAAGCGTAAGATCCGTGAGCGCACTCAAGTCGTTGTTGGGTCTGACTGCTACGGAAGAGCGAGTCGAAGCACCGACAACATGCTGATCTCGCCGCGGATAGCTATCTCGATTGGGAAAACGAGATCTACCCTCAGGACGGCGAAAGTCACGATCAGAGAGAGCACGAAGACGAAAAACAGAAGACTCAGAAAAACCAAGTCCTCGGTGCTGCCCAAAGCTACCAACAAGAGCAAACCTAGACCTCGTGTTGGTCTTGATGCACTCAAGGTCCGGGCGACCACGAATACGCCTAAGAGACTCAACATGGTCTCTTCGCGTGATCTTGGCGCGCTTGAAGCAATGGTCAAACAAATGCCCATCCTTCCGATGAAGGTGCAATGATACCGCCTCGAGGGGTCAAGTCAGCAGTGAAATCATCTTGTCGTCGAAATCTCTTGGACAAAGCCCGCTGATTTAAATTGAACTTTCTTGTTCTTGGGCTTGACCTCAAACACACCTGCGGCTACGGGTCTAAGCACGACAGGTGGATGTTTCCTCACATCCTCATGGAGATCATATCCTAGACCCTTTTTGAACTTGCAAATCTTTGATTTGTCTAGAATAAGATTGAGTTTCTTCTTGCCTCCTACAAATTTCTCAAGAGTGTTCATAAGGTACTGACACTCCCGAAAGAGAGAGGTGCAAGAAGAGCAAGGAGAAGAAGAAGAGACAAGCAGGAGGAGAGGAAGAAGAGGGACCAATAGCGTAAGAGCGAATAGCACGTGCATATTTCTCCTTGTGCACGCCACCTCAACCTTGAGGGCTTCGCAGACACACAGGGGCAGCCCTAATCCTAGCCATTTGGTTCTCGTAACTCTTCCTAAACGTCTCTACCATGTCCTTATCCTTTTCAAACACTTCAGCACAGAAAGCACAAGGAGGATGTGATTTTTCTAGAAGGTCCTTAGTTAGCTTCACACATTTTTCATCCAATGCAATTAATTCAGATTTTAGTTTATTACAACTATTGCATGGTGAGCTAACAAGATCCTTAGTAGCAAATTGAGCCATTTTCTTGTTATGATCAACCATATCTTAAAATTGCTTAGAAACCGATTCAAGCTCAAAGGTTAATTTAGGACAGTTGGTACAAGAAACAATAGGCTCTAACAGGGAAGCACGCAATTCAGCAATTTTATGGTCTGCCCTTTTTAAGTTCATCTTCATATTATTGCAAGTTTCACAAGATTCGGGCAGATCAAGTAGCATAGCATAAGGTCCTCTAGCAGCAGTGTCCTTATCCTCACATGAGGTGGGAGAAATAGTCTCATCAGTAGTAAGTAGGGTAACAGTCATCCTACTCAATTCTAATTCAGCAAGCGCACTAACATTCTCCACTTTAACAATATCAAGCTCGAGGACACACTATCATGCGAGATCCTTAGTTTCTCCATGTCACCCAAGATAGCACAAAGTATCACAATCATCATTTGTGGGAGAAGATGTAAGAGCAATAATCTCTAGAGACAATCTATCTACTTCCTTCTCCAACTCGCTACACCTAGTTTTAGCTCTAACATGAAATCCTCCTAGTTTAAGAAAAGCTTCATTAAGTTGGTCGAGGAAGGAAATACCTCGTCGGAGTCGAGTACACTCGTTGTCGCCGCTTTGCCCTCAAGGGCCATGAAGCACATGCCGAGAAGTCACCGTCGCTTTGGGTTCTTGATCACCCGTCCTATCGTCGTCGCTCCATCCCTCCACCTCGCCGAGGTCGAGGTCGCCGAAAGCGGTGAGGACGCGGTGGAAGAGCTTCGCCTTCCCAAAGTTGCGGAATTTCCTCTTGCCTTGGACCGTCCGAGGGCTTCGAGTTGCGGTTTTTGTCGGTGTAGTCGTTCTTGCCCGAACCGTCAAGTCACCTTTACCCTTCCCAAGCTTGGGACTGCTTGCTCGGATGTGGTTGGGGCCACCACACTCAAACAAATCACGGGTCCTCCTCTTTTTCCATCCCTCCTCCTCTTGTAAGCATGAGAAAATCTCCGTGCTAGGAGGGCTAGCTTTTCATCCGCAAGCTACTCTAACTGATCATCAGTTATGTCACAGAGAGCAGCGAGGGAGAATCCGCACAAAGGCTCAGCAGAAGAAGATCCACAAGCGGGATCGGTGACTAGCGCCATCGACTGTGACTTCGACCGACGAGAGACTATGTCAATCTCGTGAGTCTTGAGGCGCGAGTAAAGCGCATCAAGAGTCAAGGTCGAGAGGTCCGTGGTGTCCTTGATGGTAGTCACCTTCATCTCCCAAACCCGAAGATCGAGTGCAGAAAGCATCTGTCGAGCGTTATCCGAGTCGGAGTATGTGAGACCGACGGCTCGGAGGTTGCTCAAGATTTTGTGAAAACGCGAAAAGCACTCGTCGAGGGACTCACCAGCAAGCATCTCGAATTTCATCAGATTCGCTGAACCGGTCCTGTCGAACTGTCTTGATCTGGTGGTACCTCATGGTATGCATCGAGGGTCGCCCGGATGTCGTGAGCGGACGACGGTGAGAGATGCGATCAAATTCGCTCGCTCAAACCTCAGACATGATGTTCCTTGCCTTTGCATTGGCCTCAACATCGAGCATGTTCGCCACATTGATGTTTTCATCGGCAGAACAATGAATCGACCTTCACCTTCCGCGAGATGGCATACCCCTTAGCCTGGATGTATGTTTCCATTCGGCTCTTCCAGAAGGGGTAATCCAGGCCATCAAAGATGGGCGGCTTGGTGGAATACTTGTCTGTCGTCATGGCTTGCAGACCGGTTAAGATCTATAGACAAGAGCTAACCGGCTCTGATACCAATTGTAGGACCGAAATAGCGACAGAGGGGGGGTGAATGTCGCTCTATTTTAAAATCGCCCGAGAATTGCATACATCGCTTTTTAATAGAAGCAAAACAAAGCACCTCACAGATAATTAAAATTAATCTTGCTGAAATTTGGAACGCATGCGACACTGAAAAATTCAGCATAAATCAGAGAGTAGTCAGTAAAAATTTCAGCTGAAAATATTGCCGTTTGATCTGAATGCAAAATCGTCAAATATCAGCAAAAGAAATAAAAAGAACAAACACTAAATGGATGAGCTACAGCCACTGTGTGAATCAGCCGAGAACACTCAAACCAAAAAAAAATAAGAACAGTCCCTACAAACTAATTGCTTTGATCAGGGAAAAGATGATCTGATTGAAGATTTTATTTTGCAATCATGACAATTAGTGAGTGAGAAAATAGAGATCTGCAATGATTAGAAACTGAAATCTGAACTTTCAAAGTACAACAAGAATCTGATCAAACACTTGAACTGCAAGCACCAAGGAAGTGTCAAAGTCTGATATGGAACAAGGTGCTGAAAACTGCTGACTGAACTAGCACAAAATGAAACTTGCAAAGGCTAAAATCGGCAGCAGAGCAGCTCAATCTTGCCAAAAACTGAAACCTGCAGATATTCAGATTTTTGTCAAAAGCAGGGATGAGTTAGTTCAGCGGAGCAGCATATGGGCTTGAAGCCGAAAGAAATAGAGTGCTGCACTCATTTGAGTTTTGAAAACCAAATTGCAGTCAGGAGACAAGAAGATCAAGCAACAGGGAGAACTGAAACTGCAGTAAACACAGAGTAAACAGTCGGCACAGTAATTTCCAAAGACACCCAAAGACTGAGAAATTGAGGAAAGATCTTTGTTCTTTTCAGAATTGATTAATATGGCTAAGAACTAAATATCATTAAGCCCTTGTGAAGGAGAAGAATTCATCCAAAGAACCACTTAACTGAAAAATGAACTTGGAACTGGGAAAGATTGAAAAGATACAGGGGCAACACAAAAATCCAAATTTCTTTCAATTCTCTAATCCTTTGCTCATGAGACTTTGCAATCTAGTTAGCAATAGTCTAAGGACTTCTCAGATCAAAAATCAGGTCATCTCCTTGAGGGGATCAAGATCTACATAAAACCCTAGAAATGGGGATAAAAACAGAGAGAAGAACAGAGAGGGACAAAAGCTTAAATCTGAAATTAAATGAGTTTTGCTCTAGGAAAAATCGATTGAATGATCTTGAGGCATCATCCTAACATAGAGCAACCCATTTTACTCCTTCCTGGCAAGAAACAAAGCAAAACTCAAAAACTCAAAAATCAGCCTAATGAACCATCGAAGGAAAACGAGCAGAGAGTTGAGAAGCAGTTAATTCAACTAAAAACCATCTTATATTGATATGAAGGATCAAAGAGATGTCCCCATACGCATGTACATACAAGAGTAAAGATTACATGAAAGATCAACTCTCCTTTACCCTCTCCATCTCAAGAACTCTTCTCAAGAACACAAGAACAGGGAGAGGAAAAGCTACTAGACAACTCCTGGAGCACCTCTGCCCATTCTCAACAACTCACACCAACTAAAGAGCTAAAGGAAACAACCTTCCCAAAGCCTCTTTTGACTAGTGTAAACCCTAATTCCTTACAAGTGCTCAAGGGGTATGCAGCCCCTCCAATCCTATTTATAGCCTTGGCTAACGGGTCTCCGCCCCGTTACGCCCGCTAAATCCAACGGAGCCCGCTCCCGTTTTTGCGCTTTTCTGAAATTCCGCCGCCTCCCCGCACCTTCCGGAAGCTTCCGCGCCCTTGCCTCGCAACCACCTCGAGTCCACGCCGCCTTCGACACGCCCCGACCGTTCGACCTCGCCGCCACCGCGCCTAGTCCGGCCACCGTGTCTCGCCACGACTCGCCTCGACGCCCTTCAACACACGCACAAGAAACACGCCAAATAGCACCGCTCGATACATGAAAGCGTAAATAGAGATCAAACATGTCGAGTCATCAGAATATGCAATCTTAACCCATACGACCAAGTTTGACCGAGTCCGACCGAGCCCGTTATGCCACGCAACGTCAAGGTCAGAACAAACCAACTCAAACTCGACTTTTCGTAAACGATGTCAATTACTCATCATACACAACGGGATGACCTCCACATGGTCTCTCAGGAGAAAAGAAGAAGGGCCCAGCGGGGGGAAAGGAGGAGGGAAAGAAGAGGAAAAAGGGAGAAAAGGATGAGGGGCCCACATGGAAGAGAAAAAGGAAAATGGGGAAAAGGGAAAAAGAAGGCTCATGCAAATTATTTTTGAATTTCTGGATTTTAACTAAAATTTCTATCTCACATTTATGATTATTGATTTCAACCTTTGCATGACATTTAAATTTTAAATTTTAAATTTTAGCTATTAAATGAGTTATTATTATTATTATTTAGGTTATATGTGTATATACATATACATATATTTTATCTCTTATATTGCTAAATTTTTCTTTGCACAATTTGTATATATATCTATGTATAAGTGTTTGTATTTGAGTCCTTCACTTTTATTGCTATTTATGTCATTATTCTCAGAATGAGATTTTATATTTTTAACTCAGGTTCCTCTTTTCTTATACTGCATCATCTTTTCAGATTCGTATTTAAAATTCTAGTTTTCCATTATTTGTATTTGGGGTTACTCTTTAGTATTTAATTTTGCATGCCACAAATCTCAAAAAGATTTCAACTAAATATTCAAAAGAAATTTAAATGCCATCAAATTCCAGGAAATGATTTTAAAATTCCATATTTTTGAGATAACCAAATTTTGGGATGTTACATCGCCTCACCATGACCTAGCTCCGAAGTCCTGCAGTCACACAGACAAGCAAACCATCACATAGCACCGCACGAAATAGTATATCAATAATAGCATAAGTAAAAGGTACTCAACCCTAGAATACCCAAAACAAACTCAAACTCTCTAACACAACCGTCAATTACTCATCACAAACATGGGGATACCTCCACATGGTCTCTCAGAATCTCTACCATGTTACTAGGTCTCGGCCAGTCCACTACTGCTGCAATCTTGGAAGGGTCCACGGAAAGTCCTTTACCGCTAATGACATGCCCAAGGAAGCTGACAGAAGAAAGCCAAAAGGCACAGTTCTTCAATTTAGCAAATAGTTGATGCTTCTGAAGAAGGTCCAAAACAATCCGAAGGTGGTGCTCATGCTCCTTTGCGGTACTGGAATAGATCAATATGTCATTAATGAAGATAATGATAAACTGATCCAAATACTCATGAAACACCCGGTGCATCAGATCCATGAACACTGCCGGAGCTTTGGTTAAACCAAATGGCATCCCCAAGAACTCAAAGAGATCATATCAAGTACGAAAGGCCGTCTTTGGAATATCAGAAGCCTTGATCCGCACTTGGTGGTAACTAGAATGCAGATCTATCTTGGAAAAGAACTTAGCACCCTTTAGCTAATCGAAGAGGTCATCAATGCGAGGTAAAGGGTATCGGTTCTTGATGGTCACATCATTAAGAGCTCGATAATCGATGCACATGCGCAGACTCTTATCTTTCTTCTCCACAAAAGTGATCAGAGAAGCCCACTCTGAAGTACTGCGCCTGATAAAGCCTTTGCTTTGATGGTCATCTAATTGATGCTTCAATTCCTCCAGCTCAGTGCGCGGCAGACGATAGGGAGCCTTGGAGATAGGTGAGGTGCCCGGAATAACATCAATAGCACACTCAACCACTCTGACTGGAGGAAGGCCTGGATGCTCGGCTGGAAAGACATCAAGAAATTCCTGAACAATTGGCATATCTTCTAGTAAGGGCCCGGAGGCAGGCTTCTATAGCATGGCAAAAAGACACTCGGACTTGGCCATTTCACGGTGACCAAAGTAAGAGGCTAAGAATAAGAGACTGAGGTATCGCTCCTTGCCTTGATAAATAATTTCCCCATCATCTTGGAAAAGAATAATCTTGTAGTCAAAACAATGAATGATAGCATGGTGATGAGATAACCAATCCATGCCCACAATCAAGTCAAAGTGGTGAATTGGTGCAACCACCGCATCAATGCCAAAAACATGACCTTCAATCTCCAAAGCCACATTGAGATAGGTTAAATTGCTAGAAAGAGCTCCATTCACGGTGGATACCAACACTGGAAGCTCCAACGTACTAACTGGAATTGAATGCTGCTGATAAAGCGAGATGCCAGAAAGGAGAAACTAGCCCCAGAGTCAAACAATGCAAGAGCAGGATGAGAGTGCAATGTAACCATACCTAAAAAGTAGGGCGAGTGTGAAAACAAGCTAAGGAAAAAGATAAGTAACATCTGAAAGCAAGTGTGATGGAAAAGATGGGTTACCGTGCACAACATCAGAACGACGGTGCGACTCCTGAGTCGGTAGTGCGTAGAGACAACATCCATACCATCAGGAGCAGTAGCGATGGGAGTAGGAGCCGGAGCTAGAACAACTGGAAGTGAACAACAAATGAAGCTACACAAGGAAGGAAATGTCTGATGGAAACATAAAACATGTTGATAGCTTACCTGCCCTCTGGTGGTCAGCAGGTGTAAAAGCCAATTGGTTCACCGTGCCAACCAGAGCCTTACGTTTCTTGATCAAACCTGGCGGAAGGATGGAATCAATGTTCTGAGAGCACACAATAGTCATGTGTCCTTGAATCCCACAAGTGTGGCACTTGCCAGAATAGCTACAGTCACTACCCTTGTGATCTCCACCACAGCGATCCACTGCATGGGGCAACGAGAAGGAGAGGGAGACCACTAGCACCTTCCACTAGAACGAGCCTTCTTAGAGTCCCAAGATCCAAACTCACGCCATGGCTCTAAAGAATAGGGCCTACAAAAGCAAGGGATTTAAGGAATCTCAGTCGAACAAGGAATTTGGATATATTAGAGATTGAACTAAAAGACAATCGAACCTCTTCTTTTTAGAGCTGACAGCCTTTTGGGCTGTGGTCTGACGGAGCTGGACCTCCATCTGCCGGGCGCGATCCACTGCATCCCGGTAGGTGCATATGTCCATAGCAGCTAGGACATGACAGATCTCCTCTCGAAGGCCTCCAATGAACCGCCATGCCTTCTTTTGCTCATTAGAATTTACCTTTGGAAGAAAATGATAGATCTCTCGGAATGCCTTATCATACTGCTCCACTAGCTGACCCTCCTTTTGTCGCAAGGAGTCAAGCTCAAAGTCCTTCGCCCTAGTTAGTGCAAAGGGATAGTACTCTGCGGCATAAGCGGTAGTGAAGTCCTCCCAAGTAGGTGGCCCTGCATGAGGTCCGCGAGAGCCGCGCACCTCAGCCCATCACAAATACGCCTCTCCCATCAGCCGCTAAGAGGCGAACAACACTGTAGGACCGAAATAGCAATAGAGGGGGGTGAATGGTGCCTTCAAAAATCGTCCCACAAGTATCCACACTTATGCTTCTTCTCCAATAGCTATGGAAGCTATGAAGACAGAAGATATGCGCTCAGTGGAAGTCACAACAACAAGGATAAAATAGATACAGAGAAAAACAGTCAAGAAAAAACAAATTCAGAGCAGGTCTAACTGCAAGCGGTAGTACCGCTGTGACGAGCGGTAGTACCGCTGAGCCGAACGGTAGTACCGATTAGCGGTAGTACCGTTGAGCCGAATGGTAGTACCAGCTGCAAACTCAGTCACTGAGAGGTAGTACCGGTTGGGGAGCAGTAGTACCATTGAGCGGCCGACGTTGAAAACAAAGAAGAGTACCGCAAGCTACGATCAAGAACAAGAAAGCAAAACCCACCAAAATCCAAAATACTCACGATTCTTAGATTCTTGGCTCAAGAAACTTTGAGGATAGCTAAGAAACAATCTCAGAAGAATAAACGAAGAACCAATTTCAAGATTCCACTAGAAAATCAAAAGAACATGAATCCCCTGTCTCCAAAAACCTAGAAAAAACACGAACATAGAAAAATCTCACGTGGGATTTTGCAAGAGGGGAGGCTTCTTGATTTTTCCTTCTGCTTTCGAAAATAGAATGCTCAGATGATCTAGAGAAACTTTCTAGTTCAAGGCATACACATTTAGAAGCTAGAAGCTCAAGAAATCAAGCCAAAACGGAAGGAAAAACAAGATGATTGCAAAGACAGAGAACGAACTGAGCAACTCAAAATCATCTCAAACCACGATTTTTCATATAGACTAAAAGAGATGAATGATTACAAGAGTTGCTACAATCAATTCATCCCAAGATACGTCCCCATAGGCATATAGAAAAATAAGATCACAAGACCATACCCTAAGAACATACACAGGAGAAGAGGAGCAACAGGGAACCTATGGGAGACATGCAAAACAACTCTCTACCATCTCCTACCAACTCCTCAACAACCCAAAAGAAAAAGAGAAAGGCTCACACAACACATGGAGAGAAAATAAACCCTAACTCTCACTTTGCTCTCATGCCTGTCCTCTCCTTTTATAGTGTCCACTAATGGGTTCACAAACACACTTTACCCATTAGTGCTAACAACTGTATTGCTTTATCCACTAAACCAAACCGAATCCGCTTCCGCTTTTGCAGTCTTACGCTTTTCCCAAAACGCCCCTGCTGCACCTTCTGGGGAGCTTCCTCGTTCCTTGCTGTGCACGCCTCGCAACCACTTCGAGTCCGTGCTGTCTTCATCACATCCCGACCGCTCCGACCTCAGCACCACCTGTGCCTAGTCTGGTCATCTCATGCCTTGCCATGACTCCATCTCGATGTCCTACAGCTCACAGACAAGAAAACACATCATATAGCACCGCTCGAGATAATGGAATAAGCATTTCATTAGTCGCAAACTCACACTCTAACCACTCGAATCAAACTCAAACTTTCAGAACACGTATCAATTACTCATCACAAACATGGGAGAACCTCTCACATGGTCTCTCAAACATCTTTTCCTGGAACGTGAGCTCCATGGTGTCGAATCTCTTGTTCATATAACGAAGCTAGTTGTCAGCCTCCACTGCCCCTGAAACACTGAAGGTCCACAAATGATGTGACGATGGCCCGATCTTCCGAAAGGTACTGATAAATCGATTGTGGAGATCTCGACGTTGATGATCCAAAGGCTCCGACCAAAACAGATCGAACCCCTTGCAATCACTACACCACTGCTCCGTTGGTTATCAACCGTGCCGAACGCGGTTGACCTCGCCAAGAAGGCTATCTCCTGCAAGCGAATCGAGAACACAAGCAAGAGAGTTTAAGACGCAATATGAAATTGTATTGCCAATAAAGTTTGAGTTCACAAGTGGGGTTTCTCAACCGAACATGCGGTGAAACTGCCAAGCAGAATAATCTTTAAGAAAAACCCGAAGAAAACTAAAGGGATACGACCTCCTTAAATAGGAGTGGGGGAGGCCGCACTTATCTAACAAAAGGGGGTGTGGTACTATTCATGGGTACTGTTCACGTGAACAGTACACCCATGATTAGTGCCGGCCCAAATAGTCTAAGTGTGATTACAAGGCCCAAGGACCACTTTAACTCGGACTGGAAAAGTGACGCCACTTGTTTTGCAGTTTCTGATCGGCTCGGATGGAATTTTGAGGTGAGACCAGATTCATCTGAAAGTAGACTCCAAGATATTTCCAACGAGTACTCACGGGCCCCGAGAAACCTTCTAGATCAAAAGTTATGGTCATTTGAAGTAGGCGCTATCCAGCAGTTCGAATCTGAGTTGAACTCGCGAATATGAGTTGGCTTGCGCTTGGCGGTTCCACTTCTACACTTGAGCTCGCGTGGTTCTTCTCCATGGTTCCTAAGGACAAGAAAATGACAAGTCTTAGGAAGTATCGAATGCTCAGCGGAAATATTATTGACTCCTAAAAACGAGTTTACCTGATAGTTGAGTTGACGAGCACATGCCCGAGTGATTGGACCTTGCCCATCATTCATGGAAGCAGTAAGAGGGGTGTTCATATCAATAGAAGTGATGTCCTCATCATCCTCCCCTTCTTGAATTGGAGTCGTCCTCGACTCAAGCTCATCTTCCACGCCCAAGCAAGGTCGCAAATCTGCAATGTTAAAGGTGGGCTAACCCCAAAATCTGCAGCAAGTCTAACTTATACGCATTATCATTAATACGCTCAAGTACTCTAAAGGACCATCTCGCACGAGGCATGAGTTTAGACTTTCTCAATTCAGAAATCGTTTCACGCAAGTGTAACCACACAAGATCACCGTGTTCAAAAGTAATATGCTTGCGTCCTTGACTACCAGCAACTTTATATTTAGCATTCATAATCTCAATGTTCTCTTTAGTTGTCTCATGCATCTTACGTATGAAATCAAGACGTTGTTGCGCATCAAAATTTACTTTTTCTCAAGTCGAAGAGGCAACAAGTCGATAGGTGCACGAGGTATGAAACCATAAACAATTTCAAAAGGGCATTTCTTCGTGGTAGAATGCAGCGAACGATTATAAGCAAATTCCACATGAGGCAAACATTCCTCCCACATTTTAAGTTCTTTTAAGCACAGCCCTAAGCATAGTAGACAATGTTCTATTGACTACCTCGGTTTGTCCATCGCTTTGGGGATGACAAGTAGTGGAAAATAACAGTTTAGTTCCCAACTTTCCCCATAAGGTTCTCCAAAAATGACTAAGAAATTTAGCATCACGATCTGAAACTATCGTATTCGGAATACCATGCAAGCGAACAATTTCCTTAAAGAACAACTCAAGAACATGTGTAGCATCATCACTTTTATGACATGGTATGAAATGAGCCATCTTAGAGAATCTATCCACGACAACAAAAATACTATCCCTCCCCTTCTTTGTCCTAGGAAGCCCTAAAACAAAATCCATAGAAATATCTTCCCATGGTATGCTTGAAACAGAAGAGGCATGTATAAACCATGAGGATTAAGTCGTGACTTAGCTTTTGGCACGTGGTGCAGCGAGAAATGAAGCGTTCGACGTCATGCCTCATCTTTGGTCAATAAAATGGTGGAACAGAATGTCCTCGCCTTCTTCACCGAAATGGCCCATCAATCCTCCTCCATGCGCCTCCTGTAACAACAAAAGACGAACGGAGCCAACAGAATGCATAGCTTGCCAAAGACGGATATGAAACCATCATGCACAACAAATTTATTCCAACCTTTCCTCTTGACAATTTAGCAACACGTCTTTAAAATCAGCATCATGCACATATTGCTCCTTTATTGTCTCTAACCCAAAGATTTTGAAATCAAGTTGTGAAAGCATGATATATCTCCTAGACAACGATCGCCTATCACATTTTCTTTGCCCTTTTATATTTAATGACATAGGAAAAGATTCAATAAACTCAATCCACTTAGCATGTCTACGGTTCAGGTTGGTTTGACTTGAATATGTTTCAAGGATTCATGATCGAATGTATTACAAACTCTTTGGGCCATGAATAATGCTTCCATGTTTCCAAAGTTCGAACTAGAGCATATAATTCTTTATCATAGGTAGAATAGTTCAAACTAGGACCACTTAACTTTTCACTAAAGTAAGCAACATATTTTCCTTCTTGCATTAACATACCCCCAAGACCTATGCCACTAGCATCACATTCTAATTCAAAAGTCTTGCTGAAATCGGAAGTTGAAGCAAAGGGCATGTGTTAACTTATCTTTGAGAGTGTTGAAAGCTTGTTGATGATTGGTGGCCCAAGTAAAAGGAACACCCTTCTTTGTAAGCTCATTCAATGGTGCAATGAGGGTGCTGAAATCCCAACAAAACGCCGATTGAAACCAGCGAGCCCGAGAAAACTCCGCGCTTGTGTGACCGTTTTAGGAGGTGGCCAACTCTGGATAGCGATGATCTTGGCTTGATCAACCTCAATTCCCTGCGGAGTAATAACATACCCAAGAAAACAAACTCGATCGGTGCAAAAGGTACACTTTTCGAGGTTACCAAACAAATGTGCATCTCTCAAAGCAATAAAAACAGCACGTAAGTGTTCAAGATGTTCATCTAGTGACTTGCTGTAAATCAATATATCATCAAAGTAAACTACCACAAACTTACCAATGAAAGCACGTAAAACCTCGCTCATTAATCTCATGAAAGTGCTAGGGGCATTAGTTAAACCAAAAGGCATCACTAGCCACTCATATAACCCGAACTTAGTTTTAAATGCCGTCTTCCATTCATCTCCAAGTTTCATTCTAATTTGGTGGTATCCACTACGCAAGTCAACTTTAGAAAACATTGTAGAGCCACTTAATTCATCAAGCATGTCGCCTAACCTAGGAATAGGATGACGGTATCTAATGGTAATATTATTGATAGCTCTACAATCAACACACATACGCCACGACCCATCTTTCTTTGGAACCAAAAGTACAGGAACAGCACATGGACTAAGGCTCTCACGTACGTACCCTTTGTTAAGCAAGTCTCGCACTTGATTCTCAATCTCCTTAGTCTCCTCCGGGTTGGTTCGGTATGGCGCACGGTTGGGTAGGGAAGCTCCTGGAATCAAATCAATTTGATGTTCAATACCCCTAATTGGTGGCAGCCCTGGAGGTATCTCAGCAGGAAACACATCCTCAAATTCCTGCAAAAGGTTAGTGACAGCAGACGGCAAAGAGCTAGATACATCATTAAGTGAAAATAAAGCATCTTTGCATATCAAAGCATAGCATGGCATTTCATCATGACAAATTTCAGCAAGATCAGATTTGGTTGCAAGCATGACACAACCCTTTAATTTAATTCCCTCGGTCCTAGAACTAGATGGCAACCTCTCTTTCTTAGGTGGGAAAACATCCTTCACTACTTGCTGATTTTCATATTCTTGTTCAAGTTCTTTCTTCTTATTTTCAGCTAGCTCTTTATCACAATTAGCAATTTCAGTAGGTGTCAAAGATAGCAAAGTTATTTTCTTTCCTTTGTGCGCAAGAGAGTATTTATTACTTCTACCATGATGAGTTGCATCGGTATCAAATTCCCATGGGCGACCTAATAAAAGTGAGCATGCTTGCATAGGTACTACATCGAAATCAGCAACATCATGATAGGAACCAATGGAAAATTGCACTCTTGCAGATTGTGTTACCTTCACCTTACCGTTGTTGTTGAACCACTGAATGTGGTATGGGTGAGGATGCGCACGTGTGGTCAAGCCAAGCTTCTTGACCAATCCTGAATCCACCAAGTTATTGCAGCTCCCGCCATCAATTATAACACGAACACGGCAATCCTTGACGATGAGGAACATCTGAAACAAATTATGACGTTGTAGCTTCTCCTCTTGCTCTTTTGAGTGCTCGATCACATTGCACAATTATGGTTCTATAACTCGCCGTAGCAGCTGCACCTAAAATCTCCTCACCATCACTGTCTGTCTCATGATCATCATCATCACCTACAAGGTTAGCTGCAAGAGCATATTCATCCTCAACATCACTAGCACTTACATAACCACCATCTTCTGTCGCAATGTACGCCCGCTGACTTGGGCAATCTCTCATGACGTGGCCTATCCCTTTACAACGGTGGCACACAATGCCCGTCGTACGACCCGTGGAAGCAACCGATGAAGAGCTCTTTGTTGGTGCTTGCACACTAGTAGATTTGCTCGCCTCGGTGCGGCGTGATGGTGGTGGCGGTGCTGCTGAATGCGCCCTACTCACGAGAGGGACAACAGCTCGAAAAACAGGAGGTGGGGCTGTCTTGGGTTGCCCTCGCCGGTCTCGATGTAGACATACCTCCAAAATTGCTCCTTGTCCTTTGTTGCCTACCCTGCAATTCTTTCTCTGCCAAACAAGCAAGCTGGAACAATCTATTGATATCATTATACTCTTTGTAATCAATTATGTCCCGAATTTCACGCCTTAATCCCCCATAAAATGAGCCATCTTATCCTCCTCATCCTCTTCAACATTACAACGCAAAGATGCCTATTTGCGCTCTTGATAAAATTCCTCAATGATCTATTGCCTTGGTCTAAGCGCTGCAATTTCTTACGCATTTCACGCTTAAAAGCGGGAGGAACAAATCTAGCACGCATAGCTACCTTCAATCTATCCCATGTATCGTGGGCTAAGCTTTAATTAACTACTTGAGTCCACCAAATGATAGCAAAATCTTTAAATTCACTAGTCGCTTGTCCGACTCTATGCACTTCAGAACTAGATGGGCATTAAATTTTGTTCAACTGTCATCTCCCAATCTAGATAAGTTTCAAGATCATAGGTACCCGCAAAGATGGTATGGAAAATTTAACTTTAGCAAACGGGTCATCATGAACATGAGCATTGTGATACTGAAAATTATTGTTATCTCTCATACCATGACGGTTTTGATGAGGACGGTGTCGTGGCCGTGCAAAGACCGGCGCCATGGTTTTGTCTCTCATTATCATCTCCTCCTCATGATCTTGGCCTCCATTGTTTGGTGGCGATTCACCATTCTTTCAAGGCGTGTAGTGAGTGTTGCAATGCTCTCATTAATGGAACGTTGCATTGTATCCATCTTCCTATCGATGTCATCGAGAATGGCGCGCATTGTTCATCCAAAAGCGCCATGAGCTCTCCCTTAAAACACACTCTTGCGCATCGACGCTTTCACCGCCATGGTTGGTAGCAAACAAAAGACAACACAAAGGTATTATCCCTATCAACTACTAGGTGGCGAGAAGTAGAATCACACACTCAAGCGTCTTATCACACTCTTACAAGTGTTCTTACCAATGCAGCAGTGGTACAACCGGTGGTCGGTTCGTGACACCGTGTCGAGCGTGGAGTACGATTGCAAGAGGGAGCCTGCTCGATCAAGAGTAGGTGTAGCTTGGAAGGCACAATATGATAGCAATGGAGAACAATCGCTTAATTTCAGATTTGCATAGAATTGAATTATAGTCCAGATCTAACACTTAGCCTATGTTGCTGACCAACCAAGAATGGAAGAAGGCTAAAATCAAGTGTATGACAATGTGTAGGAGTGGTAAATACAAGATAATTCAATCCAATGCAATTTGGAATTGAAGAGCACAAGGATTGACTCAAAATTAAAAACTAAGATTTACATCCATCGACAGCATGTCGGTATTTTGACCATACCTTTTGTCGATGCCTCTTTTTCACTGATTCTTTTTTTATGTGTTTTCTCAACCGAACATGCGGTGAAACTGCTAAGCAGAATAATCTTTAAGAAAAACCTGAAGAAAACTAAAGGGGTACGACCTCCTTAAATAGGAGTGGGGAGGCCGCACTTATCTAACAAAAGGGGGTGTGGTACTATTCATGGGTACTATTCATGTGAACAGTACACCCATGATTAGTGCCGGCCCAAATAGTCTAAGTGTGATTACAAGGCCTAAGGCCCACTTTAACTCGGACTGGAAAAGTGACGCCACTTGTTTTGCAGTTTATGATCGGCTCGGATGGAATTTTGAGGTGAGACCAGATTCATCTGAAAGTAGACTCCAAGATCTTTCTAACGAGTACTCACGGGCCCCGAGAAACCATCTAGATCAAAAGTTATGGTCATTTGAAGTAGGCGCTGTCTAGCAGTCCGAATCTGAGTCGAACTCGCGAATATGAGTTGGCTTGCGCTTGGCGGTTCCACTTCTACACTTGAGCTCGCGTGGTTCTTCTCCATGGTTCCTAAGGACAAGAAAATCACAAGTCTTAGGAAATATCGAATGCTCAGCGGAAATATTATTGACTCATAAAAACGAGTTTACCTGATAGTTGAGTTAACGAGCACATGCCCGAGTGATTGGACCTTGCCCATCATTCATGGAAGCGAAGAGGGTGTTCATATCAATAGAAGTGAT